>CANSNZ010001492.1:0-404592 GCA_947646795.1 Beta lomatogona
CTGCACCCCACCCCATAGCGGCCCCGCTTTGAAAACCTCCCTTCGACACAAAAAAAAGACCTATCATTGCAATAATATATATATGACAAGTTTTTTGAACGATATTCATTAACTTCTAAATATGTATATATTTAATAATGTAAAAAGTGTACACGTAAATTGATACAAACTAGTAAGATGTATCATAAGCAATCCATCACAAATGTGGGACGCCAACTTATCCCGAACTTCATGTAATTAAATGCGTGGTGAAGGCCGCGAAACGTGGTGTGCTATTCATATAAACCTTGCAAAAACAACCAAGGAATAAACACATAATATAAGAATTCAATCATTTACCGTAGTTCGTAGTCTTAAAAATGACATATACATTCTCGAATTCAATCAAAAACAAATGCAAGCCTAAAACTCTATACACTAGTTATATTATACCTTATATTATCACATTTTCAAAAGAAAATGGAGTTAAATGACTCTAGAAACATGAATTGGAGGCGAAAAGGCAAAAATAGGGCTAAAATCACATTTATGTTCCCGATATACAACCAACAACAAATGCACGCCTAAGAATCTACATAATAGTTACATTATACCTCATATTATCATGTTCAAAATGAAATTAAGGTTAAAATGGAAGCCTAATACGAATTGGACGAAAAGGCAAAAATAGGGCTAAAATGCCCTTTTCGTTCCCAAAATTCAACCTACAACAATTGCAAACCTAAAAATCTACACAATAGTTACATTATGCCTCATATTATCATGTTCAAAATGCATTTGGGGTTAAATGACTCGATAAGTACGATTTGGAAGCAAAAATGCAAAACTAGGCCTAAAATGACCTTTTCGTTCCCGAAATGCAACCAACAACAAATGCAAGCCTAAAACTCTACACAATAGGTACATTATACCTCATATAATCATGTTAAAAAAGAATTACAAATTGGAGAAATTACACGGATTGAGTTTATGTCTCACGATTTATTCCGACCTTCCGTTTCTTAGGATCCTGAGTACAGTATCCCTTCCGTGTGATCTACACGCATATAGTTCTCCGACATATTCACATCATCTTCCACATTATTTTCCAGGATAGGTAAAAGGGGGCCTTCCTCATTATCAACATCACCAATACCGAGGATACTCCTTTTACCAGGTACAATAATTGACCACTAATTATCGCAGGATCGGTTACAAAAAAACTTGTAACTTAGGATGGCCTTACAAATGGCTCCTCGGGTTTCACGTAGACGACTAAGGTCAACAAGAGTGAATCCGAGGACTCATCTTTTCTTACGCAACGTCGATTATCGTCAACCCATTTGCAACACAAGAGGCAATATTAAAAGTACGTAGTCCGGCTCCCATATTTCTTCTATTCTCCCATAATAATTGCTTTGGCATGTACATGCGACTTATCCTTCGAGCTTGCGTATTGTGTAGTCGACGCCACAAGTGAAACACCACTATTTTGTTGCGATGTTGACTTCGGATCTTGACGTTCGGTCCAAAACGTATACCCATTCATATCATAACCCTCATAAGAGCGTACGTCTTCCACGAGGACCAAATGCTAACCACTTGGATTTATTTTCAGAATACTTTCATCCAAATCATTCACTACTCGTTTATGAAACCAATCAACGAGAAGTCTTGTTATGCATTTGCGTCAATGCCCTAACTCCTTTTCCGGGATTGCTAACACGTAATTCCTCCATATGTTCATTTAAATAAGGGATGGGGAGCTGCTACGTGATGCAATACAAATAAGTGAGCTTGTTTACGCTTTTCTACGGAAGGTGTGATCAATTTTGAACCAATTGTGCCCTTGCCCTCAAGTCCGCCCTCGTGTCGGGATGTCGAAAGTCCAACAGGATCAACACTAGCAAAATACTCGGCCACAAAATTACTGATCTCTTCCACCACAACCCCTTGAATTATACTACCTTCTGGTTGTGCGGGATTCCGAACTTTATCCTTCAAAGTGCCCATATATCTCTCAAAAGGATAGCACTACCTCAAAAACACTTGACCACGACAATTTCTCGAACTAGATGGACATTGAGATGCACTCATAATGTCAAAGAATGCGGGGGAAAAAACATCTCAAATTTGCATAGAGTTTCAACTACTCTGGCTCGCAAGGAATCGAGGGTCGCCGGTTCTAGGACTTTCTTGCATATTGTATGGAAAAATGAACAAAGTTCGGTAATGGTGTGCCTCACATGCTTTGGAAGTATCCCACCAATTGTAATCGGTAAGAATACTTGCATCATGACATGACAATCATGAGATTTCATACTCGATAACTTCAATTCACCATTTAAGGTAACAAAGCGTCATATTCGATGAGTAGCCGGGTTGGGACCCCAATGCCATACAATGACTCGCAAAAAATCCGTTTCCTCGCACGGACATCGTGTAGCGAGGCCGTGGCAAATAATTCTTCTCCGAATCCTCCACCTTCTTTTTACTTTTCTGAGTTTCATCATCAACCCTTTCCTCCACTGCTTTCTTCTTCCTTCCGTCCCTTTTCGAGCCCACAACTCGGTCGAAGCCCCTGTATTTCCGGGCAAAGTCGTGACGCCTTAACATCTTTTGTCTTGCTCCGAATATTCATAAGTGTCGCAAGAATATCTTCACAAACATTCTTCTCTATGTGCATGACATCCAAACAATGTCGACCTTTGGATCTTTTCCAATATGGGAGTTTCCAAAAATGGACTCTTTTTTCCATAATCCCGTAGGTCGATCAACCTCACCCAGAAGGTTTACCAAAGATTGTTTCAATGCCCTTCACCTGATTATAAACTTCAGTACAAGTTAATGGTCTATGAGCAACTTCTTCTTCAACCGTCCCATCAAAGCCTTCTTCTTAAACCTATAGGGATGGTCGCGTCCGAGGTTCCTAGGTGTGCGCATATACGTATGTTTGCAGCCCTTAAGGTGTGTAGATTTCATGTCATCTACACAAATTGGGCAGGTTGTTTTCCTCTCGTCTTATACCCGGATAAGTTCCCATAAAATTTCTGGATAATCGTTCATAGTACAAAAAGCATGGCACGCAGAGTGAACATCTGATTAGCATACGCATCAAATACTAACACTCGTGGGTTCCACATCTTCCGTAAATCTTCAACAAGCGGCTGGAGGTATACATCAATGTCATTTCAAGTTGTTTGGGCCCCGAGATAAGAAGCGACAAGATCATGTACCAAGTCTATGCACAACCGGGAGCAAGTTATAAACCACTAAGACCAGGCCATATACTATGCCGCAAACCGAGATCGCCAAAAGGGTTCATGCCATCCGTACATAATCCAAGCTCTCTGATTCCTATCCTCATTACCAAATGCCTTATGCACCCCGTTGATACTTTTCCACTTCAGCGAATCCTGGATGCTTAGAGCACCGTCTTTCTTCCTACGATCTGCATGCCACTCAATTCTTCGCATCTCCTTTAATTGAGAACATGCGCTTAAATCTAGGTATTATGGGGTAAATACCACAACACCTTAGTGGTGGTCCTTCACTACCTCCGGCTCCTTCCACGCTGTAGCCTCGACAATCCATAACGTGGACACTCAAGTGTAATGCTCATACTCATTACGATAAAGCACATAATCGTTAGGACAAGCATGTATCCGGCTCGTACTCTAAACCGAAAGGACACATCGGTTTCTTCGCATAATAGTATGACTTTGGCGTTCATTTCCATCGGGGAGCATATCGGCTAAAACTTCCAACAACGATGTGAAACTGAGAGTCCGTCCAACCGGCTTTCGACTTAATGTTGAACAAGGTTATCACAGCGGAAAGTTTGGTGTACTTTGTACAACCTGGATACAACGGCTTTTCAGCGGCCTCGGACATAGACTCAAAAATACGAGGTCGTTTACACGATCGATCTTCAACCTCGTGTATCATCTCGTCTACCCGATCCCCCTCATCATCTCGCAAACCCATCATCGAGGAATTCTCATCCCCGAACTCATCATCCTTCTTTTCTTCACATACATCGTTTCATTACTTCTAGAGCTTCCTATATACTTCCCCTGCACACCATGCCAAACCCATACGTGGTATTGAGGCCTAAACCCACGACGAAAGACATGCTCCCTAACCACATGTATACTACTAACCTTGCTCACATTTCTACAATCGAAACAAGGGACAATAAAAGTCGACTCTCCAGAGGATGCTTGATATTGTAATGCAGTTGTACAGAATTCCGAGACCCCTTTCACAAACTCAATCGATTCACGACTACCATACATCCAAGTACGATCCATCTCATTCAAGAAGACCTCTAATAATTAAACACAACCATTCATTATAATGCATCAATCATTATTTAAGTACATACACTCACATATCATCATATCACACACGTATGAAGAGCAATCTAAGATAATGACATGCTCAATTGTATGCATGCGGCCAAGGTCCTTATCACTCCAACCCTAACCCATCCTTCGACGCCTAATCTCACTAGTGAATGTGTACTGACTTTTGATTCTAGGAAAATCCGGCGCATTTCCCTCTGATTCTCCAAGTACACAATGTAGATAATTGCTTATCTACATATGTACCCAGAGAACAATGTAAAGAAATGATGAGCCAAGATTTTCCTCGTAATTGAAAAGGAGACACACATTCACCACCTAAGTGAGATCAAACGTCCAAGAACAGCCCCAAACCGGACTATTCAAGACTTACTCCTAAGGAGTAAGTCTTGAACTGGGTATCTAGGCATATGATGACAATTCAAACAACTTGTAGATTTCATAGCTAAATTACATTGCATTTTCATACAATCTCATATCAAGAAATATACATACATTATAAGAAATACATATATATATCCATAAATTATCATAACTTAATCAAATTGAATCACATGACAACTTTGTCTCATCAACAAATTAAATCAAACAAAAAAGACAACGAAATTAAACTAGTTACCTCTTAACACCAATGATAAGCAATGAAGAGAGTAGAGATAGTTGGAACTTTATTTGCCTTCCTAAGCCTCTTCTTCCTACAATTAACAAAACCCACATTGCACATTAATCATTTAATTCAATTAAGAAAAACAAAACTAACTTAAAAACATTAATTCATACTTAACTAAGCAAAAATTAGCTAAACCCAAGAGCTAGCAATGAAGAAAGAGTAGGCAAAGGGTGGTGGTAGTTGTTCTTGGCCGCATGGGGTGGTGGCTCTGGTAGTGGTGGAGGAGCTCCACACCCTAAACCCACTCAAATGGTGGAGAAGAGAAGAGAAAAGAATAGAAGAGAAGCTAAGAGAAGAGAAGAGAGGTGAAGAAAGAGAATGGTTCTGGTGGTGAAGCAATGTGGGTGCTCGGCGTCGGGGCTCAGTGATGGGGCGTTAGGGTTAATGTGCGAGCGAGTGTGAGGAGGAGGGGTTTTTCGCTCGTCAAATGCGTGTAAGGGAGGAAAATTTAGAAAATATGTCTACCTACTACGGTGTGCGCGCAAAACCGGAGATATGGGATGGGATCGGAAGGAATGCGCTTGGGTCTAGAAAACGCAGCCCTTCGTTTATGAAGGGTGCAGCGGTTTTCCAGGCTAACCGCAGCCCTTCATTAGTAGGGCTGCGGTTAGCCTCAAAACCGCAGCCCTTCATACTGCATGAAGGGTGCGATTTCTTTTAAACCGCAACCCTTCAATAAAAGGACTGCAGCTTTCCAAAGAAACCGCCCCATTTTATCCCCTTCCCCTAGTGTATATATGTATGTATGTATGTATGTATGTATGTATGTATGTATGTATGTATGTATGTATGTATGTATGTATGTATGTATGTATGTATGTATGTATGTATGTATGTATGTATGTATGTATGTATGTATGTATGTATACATATATGTATATATGTATACATATGTATAGATTTACGCTCACGTGAGAAACAACATGTTTATGTGAGAATGCGAGTTATATGAGAATAAATCTCTACCCTTAGATTACTCTCATCCAACGGCCGTGCTTCCTCGCAAATTAGGAATTTCATTAATCCCAAAAAAACCACCGAATCCCAAAAGGAAACATCGTACAACTTCTTCATGTAACCCAAAAACCCAATTCCTCCTAATTTGTTCACCGACCTACGCAGCTCGCCACAAAGTGGTAATATGTATGTATATATGTATACATATATTATATATATGTATACATATGTATAGATTTACGCTCACGTGAGAACAACATGTTTATGTGAGAATACTTGAGTATATGAGAATAAATCTCTACCCTTAGATTACTCTCATCCAACGGCCGTGCTTCCTCCAAGAAATTAGGAATTTCATTAATCCCAAAAAAACCACCGAATCCCAAAGAGAAAACATCGTACAACTTCTTTCCGTGCAACCCAAAACCCAATTCCTCTAATTTGTTCACCGACCTACGAGTAGCTCGCCATTAAAGTGGTAATTTTTCGAATTTTTGAAGTTTAATTTTGTTGTTATTTACTCGCATTTTAGGGTTTCGTGACATGTTTTTAGGATTTTTTAAGCTTAATTTCGTTTTTAGGCAATTCACGATGTATATTTAAGCATGTATAATTTGTTGATGTACTTGTAGGCAACTTGTGATGTGCTTTTAGGCAATTCGTGTGTATATTTAAGCCGAATAAGTTACCGTGTTTTTCTCTGACAACAAAAATGGCGGAAATGGAGGTTTGGTACCCATTACTTTGGATAATGCATTTTGATTTGAATATTCTGTTGAAATTATTATGCTACATTTTGGGGGGGGGAGTGTGAAAACTGCATCTTTTTAATACCAATAGTAAGTGAAAGGTCAAGAAAAATTATGACAAATAAGATACTCCCTCCGTCCCTGTTAATACTCTTTACACTTTCCTTTTTCATTTGTCCCGCAATACTCTTTACACTTCTATTTATGGATATGACCCCACCATTATTTTAATTCTTCTACATTTTAAGTTGGTCCACACTCTCTCTTATCTAAATAAAATAATACCACTCTCTACCATCTACTAACTCTAACCACGGCCCTCACTCTCTCTCCTTAAAATAAAATAATACCTCTTTTATTAACTACTAACTCCTATCACATCTACTTTTCAATAAAATAACAATTGATAACCAAACAACAACTTATCATCTAAAACTACGTGCATTGATAAGTGTCAAGAGTATTCTCGGGACAGTGGGAGTATGATTTTTGTGTCGAAGTGATTAATTCTTGTATTGGAATTGGTTAGTTGGCATTTTTACGACCTCTGTGTTTTTATATGTAATTACCCTTGAACATAATTATGTTGGACATGTTTGGTAATTGGTGGTAAATGAGACTCGTATAATTGAGGGTTCCGTATTTCTCTCTGTTTTGTGGCATAGGAATTTGCTTTGATTTTGAGCTTGGCTTTTGACAGCTCCTCAACTGCAGTCTAGAATATACCATGTGATTGATTATAAAGTAGTTGCTTCACTTATGATATGTTGTGTGTTGAGAGGTGACGGCCATTTAACTTTAAGTTCCAAATAAAGCTCAGGCTCTACCATGCACCCTTGAGACCATCCATCACCACTAGGATTTTTGGTACCCATTACCCAATTTACTGGCCTAATAGGATGATAGAATATGCTAATCTGTTATGAATTTTGCTAGCATAAGTTGGTGAATGTTGGATTAAAGTCATTGGACCATAGTCTTGTAGCATCTTCTCATCCTCTCGTGGGGTTTAAGAGTATGATGATATGAATATATGATAATATAGGATACTTTGTGGTGTACTTTTGTTGTTATCTCGTTACCCCTAGAGATGTCCTCTACTTGCCATTTTTTTTATCCCTCCTTGAATGAATGCAAGTTGATTGCTTGCTGCATATGGTTGGTTTCATTGACGGATGAACTTAGATCATATTTTCTTGTGTCGGACAAAATTGCTTGCTGCTTTCCCCACATTCTTCATATAACATATTGCACTCCAAGAAGGTGTGAGAAACTTTTTTGAAAGAATTATATAATTAAGTGCATAGTGTTTTGAACAAAACTTAATTAGATGACCAATTTATTACCAAATTTCACGCCCCAACCTCTCGGTTTAAGCTAATTTGCCTTCTTGCTCTTGATTAATGTTCTGAATTCATTTGTTTTTAATAGGCTATGTGATCTTTTAATAGCCATCTTGTTCTTTATTTCTTTCTATTATCTCAAAGGATGCTCAAGCATGGAACTATACTTAAGTTTGAACTATACCAAGCTTCGAACTATACTCTTGCTCTTATCTTTTTGCCTAGAGATGCCCATTACTTGCTAGTTTTAGTTATCCACTCGGAATTAATTCAACTTGATTGCTTGCTGCATATTGCCTAGAGATGCCCAATACTTGCTAGTTTTAGTTATCCACTCGAAATGAATGCAAATTGATTCTCTTGCCATATGCTTTGAACAAAACATAATTGAGAAGAATATCTCGATAATCCTATGCTAAATTTCATTCCCCAACATGTCGGTTTAACTTTTTATATAATTTATTTATATGTTTTTCACCAGGTTTGGTTTTGTATATCATATTTCAATGGAGGAAGTTGAAAGAAAAAATTTTGTTCGTAAGTTTGGAATTCGTATGTCTCCATCCTGGACTTCACTCTATGATTGAAAATATGAGTTCGAACAAAAACAAGCTGTAAAAGATATCGGGTTTGGTGTTTTTCTTGATCTGGGCTTTGGGGCTTTAAGCAACAAGCTAAGTCTTTGGCTTATTGAGAACTTTGACCATATAGTCGTACATTATATGTACGAGATGGAAGATCACGATTGATCGAAAAGATGTCCAAGTGGCTCTTGGACTTCCTATGGGTCCTAAGGTTGTGAAGGAAGCAATGAAGGGATGATGACAATGAAGAATTTAGTATTCTTTTTGGAACAATGGAGGAGTATATGGGGTTTGGAGAAAGGTTGCCCTAAAACTACAAAAATGCGGAGACGATTCTTACTTTGGGGGCCGAAGATGATTTCAAGAGAAGTTTTGTGGTTTTTGTTGTTTCCTCGTGTTTGCATGGGCATCAGAATCAATTTTCAACTACAAGATTTTGTTTTCACTATGCACAAAATGAAATAAGTCGGATGGAATGGTGTCAATATACAATTGATTGTTTAATCGATGCAATCTCGATTTGGAAGAAAAATCCATTTGGTTTTTCACGGGATCTTTATTATTTCTCACGGTAATGACACTTTGATATACCCTATTGTATAATTTATAAAATACGCTTTTAGATCATGCTTTTCAAGGATCATGTTGATATATGCTTGCTTCATTCTTTTCCCAAAAACGATGTATATAGAAGGTGTGTATATATATTTGAAATAAGCGGTATTGGTGATGTATATAGTAGTAGAAATATAATGTGCATATTGTAGAAATTTGATGTATATATTGTAGGAATCCTGATGTACGTGTTGTTTTTGTCATATGCATATACATTATTTCTCTGTTTTATCATTACTAATTTATTTTTATATGTTCAATAGTTATTCTACTTGGATGGGGTGGAATTTATAGGATCACAAATTGTAAGGGAAGGCTCCGATCCTATGTTGTTGGAAGGCGTAAGGCTATAGAAGAAAGATGTGAAGCGGAGATAAAGGCAGGAAATTTTGGGTTTGGAAGGATTTTTTGCCTCTTATACGAATCAAAGTGATGCGTACAATCGTTGCGAGGTTGTACCAGGTACCGTTCTACAAAAATGATCAAAGGGAGATTCATCACAAAATCAACAGAGGTATTTTTAACTAGTGCACCTATACTTAGCTTGAGATATCTTAGTCTAACATGTATAACATGTACATATGAAAAAAAGAATATAGTGCTCCTTTGTACAGTATAATTTATGCGTTTGACTTTTATAATTGCCACACTCCACAGTCCATAGCCTCTCTTGACAAGACATCCTAGCGGCAAGAATAGTTTATGGTTTTCAACTTTTCATCGGGTATGTATTTGATGGTGAGACTAGTTTTATCAATGATTAACTGCATGCTTCACAGCGCTATACACGATCGGTTATTGTACGTGATAAATATATAGAAAGCCATTGATGCTACTCAATGGGTAATTCTGGAGTTTCTCACCTCATAAATCCACCTTTTGAGGCACCCGAGGACCAAATTCTCCAATTGCCGCATAGTTGGCGTATTCTATTAGAGCCTCCGCGCCACATCATTATCCTTTTAGTTTGACATCTATGCAGCATATCCGATAAAAACGAAACCAAGTTAGCTAAGTAAGCACTTTAACATAAGCAATGAAAAAAAATTGAACCAAGTCGTAATATTATTGTGACTTATATGTCCTCAACTTCTTGCTATAGATCTTAATTCTTAAACTATATTTAAGAGTTAATCTTGTTTTCCCTCATGTACGTAAATAGTTTACATTCGCTCTTTTTTGTCTATACCAATTAGTTTACACACTTCAAATTTAGAAATTGAGACCATATCCTATTTTTTCCCCTCCGCTTCATAGAAAAATCTTGTGCCAATGTCAACTCTCGGTATGATTTATATGTGTAGGTAGTACCTTTGAGTTCATAGATATTCTCTTTTTAGTTTGACATAAAAGAGAGCTATTGAAAAATGTTTATTCTATGTGTGTAGCTCTTTTGCTCAATGCAAAATTTCCATGTATAGCAATGATTTGATGAATAGATAAGGCGGGATTCATATTGACATATTTTGCAAGTTATGGTTTGCTCCAGGCTTTGTTTTTTAGCGTCCTGTATGTTTAGTAACTTGTTGTTGAGGATGATGATGGTTCTTGGTCTTTATAAAGGTGGTTAACTAAATGAGTAATATCAATCTTAAGTCTTGTATAAGTTAAAGCGATTTTGCATGTGAGCAAACTTGTGTTTGGATATGTGTATGTTGTTCGTTTGTTTGAAGTTGGCTAAATTATTGGTAAATTTGAGGTGTTCACGAGTTTTGAAGATTTGTGTGACAATTGTGTCATTTTACACCTTTGGTGTTATTTGTTTCCTCGGGAGATGCCATAAGATAAGTTTGCTATGCAAAACATCTTGATTAATGGCAACATGTCTTTAATTGTTTTCTTGAACCTTGGTTTATACTTTAAAGAGTCATGCAACACGTCGAGTCATGTAGTGTTTCCTTGATAAAACTGACCATATCCGCCTCATCCCTACGCCTATTTATTAAATTGTTCAATTTCTTCCACTTACAGTCGGTTCTTCAATCCTCTCGAAGTACTACGGCCCTCTTTGTCAGTCCATCGAAGAGGCTCTCCTGCTCAGTGAGCGTGTTGCCATTACGATCACAAATGTAGCTTCTTGTTTGAAACTTGCAAAGCCGTTCTTGTCTTCTCCAACTCTTGTTTGAATAACAACCTAGTATTATCAAAGCTGTTAATGTCCTGTCACTTGTTATATTTGTGATTGCAATTCACTTGACATTTCAACAGAGTAGACAGAAGCATGATTTACATTTATCTCAAGAGGCTATCACGAATCCTGTCCCCATAATATTATATAAAGTGACATGTAGTCGGGGTAGCAAATAGCCCAAAGATCTTAATGGGTCGGGCGTAAGTCCATAGACACCAAATAGTTGGTGACAAAATGCAACCTAAAGCTTTTCACATCGGCGACATACATGTTCTGGTAGTTCAAAGCATTTTCCTGATCTTTCCTAAATTAAGCACAATGCAAAATTTAGCTTGTCAAATGCACTAAGCAGTGTAATTCAAATCACAAGAGTTGATTTTAAAGCAATATCAACTCATCAGTGATGTACTTTTAACTCACCAGTGATGTACTTTAAAGTCACCAAGTGATGTACTTTTGAGCTATTATTCATACGAAAACACTAGATGGCTATTCCCTTAGGAGATGACTAATATTTTTTTCTTACCCAATGTTTACGATAGTTCAAAGTATTTTTTCGATCTTTCTCCTTATTTGAACTTCTTCTCTTATTGCGGATCTTTTGTCCTATTCTTGAAGTGGTTGTTATGTAGTTTTATGTTTGAATTTCAAGCATTCCAAGATTGATATTATTGACCAAAGGATGATTAATGGACTATTGAATGAAAATTATGGTGGCTACTGCGACCATATTGGTAATTTAGTGATATTAATTCATCTCGACTACTTTGTTCTATTTTATGAACATAGTTTATAATACCATTAATAATGTGCGTTTGTAGGCTAAGGCATTTTCTAACTTTTTGGAGTCAAGTGGTGACCCAAGAGCCGGAAAGGTATTGGATTTCGACCTAAAGCTAATCAAAATGCAATGGAAATCAAATGAGCATGATGATGTTGGCAGTGGTGTGTATGCATGAGGTACTTGGAAATGTATATGGCGCAAGGAACTTCTTCATGGGATACTAACCTAAGAAACGATGTAAGAAATTTTCTTTTAGATTCTTTTTCTAGATATATTTGATTGTAAAGCTAATAAATATATGTTTATTTCTAGGCTCATTTTCTGAAAACTTTGAGAGCCAAGTATTGTTGTGAGATCTTGAAGGATGACTCGAACGTGGTCAAACAAGTTATGTTGAATAATGCTAAGGCGATGAAATGAGCAAGCGACTTGGAAAAAATTGTATTTTAGAGAAATTTTGCCATATATTTTGTAAAGAAAGAAAGAGATGTAGACTTTTATAAGTTTGGAACCGGGTTGATTATATGACATATTGAGAATTTCATATGTGTAAGCCTTTTTGAGAATTTTAGTCGTGCATGAAGTGTCATCACACAATTGGTCAATGTAAGATATATTATGTTGTTCATGCTTATAGTATTAAATATGATTTCGAACTAAAATTTCCTTGTCCTGGTAGTGATATACTTTCAAGCCATCGGTGATGTACTTTCAAGCAATACGTGATGTATTTTCAAGCCATCCGTGATGTACTTTAAGATGTCTCAAAATAGACACTTTTAAGATGTCCTATTTGTATTGAGTCTTCTTTGATTGTCTAGTGAAAAAAAGAATTTGCTCGGGCTAAGGCTGCATAAACATCTTGAACTTAGCACCCTTGGAATACAAGTTATGATTTGTTCTTGCTTTCATTTTTCTTAAGATATAAATACATGAAATTCAGTATGAACTACAGAGCATCGATGGCTATTAAACATTCATAAGAAAAGACAAGGTGTCGCCCTATTTACCGTTTATCGTGTTTGTAGTAGAATATTTTGTTGATAGATTGAGAAACACCAACTATGAATACAATAATTAATCGGCAAAATTTGTATTATATATAATCACTAAAGAAATACTCCATAACTAATCAAATCAAGGTTTTGTCTGTATAGCCAATGTTCACCCGTAGATGGGGAAACACCAAACTTTCAACGACAACACAGTAAGTTGGTAATAGAGACAAGTGATAGAATTTGAATTATACTCCCTTTGTAGCCTATATATAAAATGCAGTTGCATTTTAATAAAAGTAAAATTTATTCTCGATTGTAGTTACATGCTACATAGCAACTGTAAAATCAATACGCATCGAGAAAAGAGCTTGGCCTTCCACTCGCTCCACGTCATCCATTTCGAGCAGTAAAAGCAAACCAAAGAAAAGAAGAAAATAAATACGCATCGACGAAAGAGGAAAACTAACACATAGTACATAATCGGATACTATTATTTGTGGCACATCAAAAAAAATTCCAAGGAGTGAATCACCATTTTCAACTTATATGAGACAGAACATATCTCAAAAGTAATCGAGAAGAAAATTAAGAGATAATCTTGAGTATGATTTAGGTCATATCCATGCTGCAAGTGCAGTAATTTTTGTCTCAACATTTCGCAAAATGTGTTAATTGTTTCAAATCCAAATCTTCCACCTAGGCCATACTCACAAACTATAGAATTCCAAGATGCTGAATCTTTGGTGGGCATTTGATTAAACACTTCTTTAGCTTCGATAATTCGTCCCCACCTAGAGTATAATGTAATAAGTGCATTGCCAATGAAAACCTCACAATTCAACCCTGATTTTAGTATATCTGAATGTAACTGAAATCCAAATAAAAACCCTTTGTTATCTAAACAAAATGATAGAGCTGTAGTGCAAGTAACTAGGTCAAAAACAACACAATTTGCATTCATATGAGCTGCAAAATACAAAGCATCATCTGTATTACAAAAACCCAACAAAATGGTGTTATAAGACACAGTATCAGGCTCATTTAAGCTTTTGAATATGTGAAGAGCAAGATCAAATTGCCCTGATTTACAATACATAAGAATTCGAGACAGAGCGAAACTGAATAAACCCAGATGATATAGCAAAATTGTGGAGCATTGTACCAGGTTTAGGGTCTCCACGACAAGCTTTAATCGTGATAGCAACGATATCTTCATCAATGCCATGAAGATGATTATGCTGCAATTCTGTCTTGAACACATTAACTATATTCCAGGAGTTTAGGCCTGATGTACTCATAGAAGAGTTCCAATGTACATATAGTGTATCAGTGATGTATGTGTAGTAAAGATCTTATGTATATTCGTCAAAGTAGATAGACATCAGTTAAAAAGGCAATAGCAGTATAGAAAAAGAAAAAATTAACATTCAAGGACTAGTAAACAGAACAAACATCGATGAGTTTGTAGTTACCTTAGATCATGAAGGTTACACCGAATACTAAAGGTTCTACTCCTCTAACTAGGAAATCTACAGGGTTTCCGACCACCAACTAGACCACACTAAGCATGCTTGCTATATTAATCCCTCTCGTTCCACCGCAGAAGAAGATTTTCTTTCAATTTGAGCCTAAGTGAGAACAATATGTTACATAGAGGAGCATCTACTTGCGAACAACATTAATGTTACAAGACTACATGCGAGGCTCCTTGGTAAATTGGGCAATCTTGTATTCAAAACTATTTTCTAAAAATGACCTTCACTTGAACATTCTCTAAAATAACCCTACACTTTGAAGAAGACAATAGAAAATTATCCATGGTAACCGTGGAGAGATCTCCTCATTGTAAGATAAGGTTACTGTGACATAATATTTCAAGTAGATGGATACCATATATAATTTCCAACATAATTTTATACCAAGTAACTCGGCATTGCAAAGTTTTCAACTCATACAACAAGCTAAGTGAACCGACATAATTCGCAACATCTCGCTAACATAACCCAACTTTATTTCTAAATTAAGAGGCAATTCCATCTTTTATGCTTGACATCTATTCAACAAAGTAAAGCAAAATAACTTGAAAGCATAGACATTTAATCAAAACATAGATATTAGTGGCTGAAAAGAGGTTGGGGTAAATAATTACGGTGATATAAGATGATTGGAGGTTAATTGATGAATATGACTGGAGAGGCAAAACTGCAAAAGCTTTCCATTGACCACCAAACTAAAAAGACTAGCACTCATGAACAAGAAGATAATTCGCGGGTCGAGCGGGGAGGTAATGCCGTACTACAACAAGGTGGTGACATCAATTTAGTATGATGGCAGTTTCCCTGTCTTTTCTAACCCACGGATCACCAATATACCACTCAAGAGAAAATAACGGGATAAGCAACAGGGTCATATAGAGCAAGTGAAATGAATTTAACGCTCAGAACAAACAGGAACTTATAAAGCATATAAAACACCGGATTTGAAGCATTTGCAATAAAGGTAAATCAGTTATAAATCAAGGCAACAATTGACAAGTAACATACTACACACAAAGGAAACTAGCAATTGCATTACATACAGTATAAGTGCTGCAGAAAAATCTGGCTTGTTGATGGTAACCCCAGCATTGTATTTGGTAAATGAGGCAGATGCTTTGCAATAAAATATCCTACTTCACTTTCCATACACTTAAATGGCTGCAAATTTCAGGGTTTATTTCATTAAATAGATTCGAGAGGAGCTGAGTTAGTCTTTAGTAGCTTATACACATATTTGCGGGATGATGGAATCTGGTTTGCTTCCATTTTAGAGGCGAAGCATGTCTATGAGAAGAAAAATGAAGAACCAAAAATTACTTCCGCGGTAAAGCAAGAGGTTGATTACCCCCAACTACACTTTGTATAACTTTCTAATTTGAGTAAAATAACCATGGATGCTTGCTCTATAACGGAGTCAACTGTCAAATTTCAACCAAGTTTCTCTTTTTTATGAGCTTATAGATAAAATTCTAAAATGTTAGCTTCTAACTATTCTTAGTTGAGTGTGGCATAGAACATGCTAAGCTACGGCTTGCAATCAACACATCCATATACAATGAGAAAAAACACAATGATAAACTTCTATAAAGCCACCATCAGGGCATAGGTTTGATCATAGTGTTGTACTTTCAAGCCATCGGTGATGTACATTGAAGCCATCGGTGATGTACATTCAAGCCATTGGTGATGTACATTCGATGATTAAATCAATCAATAAAGACAATCCCTATACCAGTTTTCTATTGCACTCCACTCTATCATGCCTTAACTAATTAATGTGAACCAAGTAAAAGTAACATTCAAGGACGGTAAACATAATAGACATCGATAAATCGAGAATAGAAAGTTTTCAAGTTACCTTATATCATGAAGGTTACTTTGACGGGCAATTTCGGAGGTCATGGTATCCAAGCTCTCCACATGCACTGCATAGCCTCTTTCTCTTTTGATGTTGCTCAATTGCCTTCTCCTTCTCTCCTTTTATCCTTTTTCCACTTCTAGTGCCACTACCCTTGTTAGTTGATAACTTAGGGGTTTGATGGTTATTTCACTAGGAACCACTAATCCAATTAGGAGCTATATGTCTTGTGTTTTGCTTACGAGTGTTGTTTGCACTCTTTTTGGCTTCTATGTCCAATCTCAAGACCCGAAGGTTTTTTAAGAAGTTCAAGAAGATCTTCTTCATTCCGCTCACCCACACTTACACAATTGTAGATTTCGACCATAACTCATTCAAAACTTTTTTCCTGTCCACCACTCTTGTGCATTGGTCTAGAATGTTGCCTTCCAAGTTAAATATTGGCTTTTTTGTTGCCATTGTAGTCCATCTATTAAGAACATATTTCTCAGGATTCATGGCTAGGTTCTTTGCCTTCCATACCCAAATCATGTGCCTACAAGGTAACCCATGTCTCTGAAACATCATGCATGAACAATTTGTTTCATAATTGGTGTTATTAAACACCACCTCAAAAGTTCTTTTATGATTCACCTCATTGATCTTGGCCATTTCTAAGTTATTTTCTATTCCGAACTTTACAATCCCACAAGAAAAACAAGCACTATACACCTCCTCTTGAACTTGATAAAATATGGAGTGTGTAAATACCTTTGAAGCATGCTTTCTCAATGAGCAACGGTGTCTTGCATTACGGAAATTTGTTCTTTGAGTCATTGTCAAATTCTCCTTGTGAGTGTCTTTCGAATCCATTGCGGTTTCGAAGCGCATGTAGAACTCTACAAGAGTAACATGGGATTAGTAAAGGAAGTAAAGAAGTGATTTTCACTTTCGGACCTCGAAGTTATCTTCATGATCCCACCCAAGAATATATCTCGAAATAAGCGGGGGATCCAAAGATGTCTTATCTTATACAAGTCGATCGACCCACCCATGTGTTTCCAACTTAAACTCAGCAATTAGTTTTTTATATTTTTCTTCAAATTCTAAAGGCCCCAACCCTAGGTCCCACACACATAACCGTAACTTTTCATGGAAGTCTCAGTATCACTCAAAAGATTTTTGTCCATTTTTTGAGGCACCTTCTCCATAATATGCCACATGCAAAACCAGGTGCTCCGTTTCTTTAAAAAACTTTCTTCACCGCAACTCGCATCGCCGGATCTTGGTCCGTTATCAAACAAGTGGGTTCATTATTTCCCATTGCCTTCAAAGAAAGTGGTAAACAACCACTCAAATGAGCTTATGTCCTCCTTGGCAGTAAAACCAGCACTAAATGTGATACATCTTTTATGGTGATCGACACCAGTAAAAGGCCCAAAGACCATATTGTACCGATTAGTCTCAAAAGTGGTATCAAAGGAGACCATATCCCCGAACAAAGCATAGTTTTTCCTACAAATGGGATCCACCCAAAAAGCCATAGTAAGACACTGCTCATCATCTACCTCAAAGTCATAAAAGAAGGCACCCCAAAACAACTTTTTCATTTTAAAGTTGTCCACAAACATTTGAGCATCAGAGCCATCAATATATGCTTTTAGATCTCTTGAGAATTTCTTGAAATCTTGCTTTGAAGCTCCGATATTGTCATATCTACCAACATTCTCTTTTAAGATTCTAAAACTTTTTGTTGGCCCAATATTCAACTTTGAATTGTCAACTATGAACTTCTTGTGCAAAATTATCATTTTCCTACCTTGCTTTTGGAATTTCCTACAACTCGGTGTGTAAAGAGGGTGGGTGTGTCCCTCATAGAAGTTTTTCACAAAATATCCCCCTTCTTCCCGAATCTTAAGAACTAACTGAGCTTTACACCCCACTCTCGTCACCAACCTCCTTCTAGTAGCCGCTTTTTCACCCTCCTTTTGTTTGGGCTTATCCTCATTCTTTGCCTTTACCACTTCGTTCTTGTTGGTCGTCGACTTTCGAATGTTGAAGCCACAATGTAGAGCATAAGCATCATAGAATTTAATCCCTTCTTCCAAAGTATCAAACTTCATCCCTAACACAGGTGTTAACTCATTAGAGCACAAAGGCATCCACTCCCTTGTTCCTCCGGGAGTAACAAAAGGGCGTGCTCGAGGAGTAACCCATGTAGTTGTATAGGAAGAAGTAGGTATTGGAGAACTCTCGGTTGGAGCTGAAAAAGGAAAACATATATCATATATGAATTAAAGCTTAACTTATGCAAAACACTAGACAAGAATGCATATAGTTGCTTCATCTTATGCACACACTAGACAATGCAAACAGTAGTTTCATCTTACGCATTATGTATGCACAAAATGGTACCTAAGCAACTAATTCATCATGAAAATATGAAACTAGTACCATCTTACAATTTTTTAGATCCATGAAGGTTTTTGAAAGCCATGGATTAGCTAATGCTACCAACTACTGTAGTGCTAAACTAGCATAATAGTCATCACAAAGTCACAAACTATCACATAGGAGAAATCTTTGATTTGGAATTTGATAAACCATTTATGATTGGAATTCTTATTCTCAGATAGGAGAAAGCCAATAATTCACCTGTTACTTGTGTTGTTGGAGTATGTTGATTAGGGTCTTCCATAATCGTAGGTTGAGTTTCAATGAAATCCCACGAAATTAATCCGGAGAAGGAACATAATAATTATAATTGAAAGACCCAATAAACGACTTAATTGAAAGAATCACATGAATTAATTAGAAATGCATAAATCACATTTCATGTTTGTGTATCATATTGCCCAAAACCTAACTTCTGTATTTATAAGAGATTCAATGTACTTTTAGGTTTTCGATGATGTATATATGGCAAAGATCTGATGTACATGAGTTGTATTGGTACACCAAAGGCTAGAAAGCAAATACTAGACATGCATCATACACCAAAATAAAGATGTTAGACTAGAGGCCCAAGCATATTAAGCTAGCTAAAATTACAGCGAGAAATGCTCTTGAACACGAATACTTCAAGAACATTGGTTTTGTACCCCGATTTTTTACGTTCGCCTTTCGGATTACCTCGTGTGAATATTGGGAGTTTATGGAAGTATTCCTCTTGATTTATTTTTCGCGAGTGAGTTTTGCTATTGTTGTAGATCTCTATTTGTTGCTATGCCTATTATCTTCTCCACCGGAATTTCATGTTGTGTAATTAATTATACTTGCATGGGGATCGAGAATTTGTGCGGCCCATTGCGTTATTCGGATTATCCCCATGTTTTGTATCAACTGTTGAGTGTTAAGTTGTGTGAATGTGACTAATTACTCCTCCCTCCCCTTTCAAAAAAATAGGGGGGCAAAAGATGTTTTCCCTATGAAAATCAAATTATTTCTTACAAATCAAATTTCCTACATGATTTTAACAGCTCTAGGATTACATGACTACTTTCTACTTATTTTCACTCTCTCTCTCTCTCTCTCTCTCTCTCTCTCTCTCTCTCTCTCTCTCTACATTTCTCTTTCTCTATACCTTGAAAAATGGCAGCAACAATCACAAGTGATGATGCACTTTGGTTACTTTTAGCCTACCACCAATCATCACCTCTGAGAACTGCCAATATATGATTGAAAACTGCTATATCAAAGTTAGCAACATCTCAAATGGAGCAAAGCTATAACAGAAGCAATGAAATTACAAGTTGGAAACTCTTTTTAACTAGAACTCCTGATATCAACTCACACAGTTCAAACCTTAACCGAGCAATCCTGTATACTATATACATTTTGCATTCAGCTGGCCTAGCTATCTTAATGGAGTCAAATCTGTCCCAAACTTACAGAACATAGGACACTAAGTCTGCCTAGTGACTACAACCCAATCTAAGTATCAAAGAAAGGATTTCAGAGTGTGGTAATATGTACTCCTTGAGTGAATAATCTATGTTCATGCTAGAATCTCATTCAACTTCCTTCCCATTCCCACAATCGACTCCCTCCCATCTCTACCCTTCAAAAGGACCCTATGGGCCTCCACGCTCGAACCCTTGGAGCAACACGAATCGATCAATTTCCCAAACACGGAATCGAACCTCAAAACAACCTCTCGAATCACCGGAACTTCCAATGCCCATATAGGCAATGCCATTCCCCGAGGTGTAGTATCAATGAGTGTAAACATAAATTCATTTTGTTAATCATTTATATGCTTTTCTTAATCATTTTGTTTCCTTTTATCCAACATAAATTCCCAACTTTTAGTGTAGCATTGATGTACATGTAGTAAACATATGATGTACATGTCCAAAGTCATCAGATTGTAGTACAAACACATACGAGTCTCAACATTTAATTCAACTGGCATCCATCAACAGGTAGTCTATATGATCAGTTTTCCTCTATTCAACAAGCGTACATTCGATTCAAGCGGATTTAGGAAAGAATAGCACGCAAAGTAAAGTCATAAAATTTGCATCAATAACCTAAATAATAATTAATCCTCCAAAAACACAATCCACACATTCAATTCATCATGAACAGAACAAAAAATGCAAATTCAAACCTAAAATTAAGAAAATTACTCATAATAGAGAGAGAAAAAGTAAAATATGAACAAAAATTCCAGTGACAATCCATCACCATCAAGTATAGTCTCTAAAAGACCTAATTTTCTATTAAAATATGCGAAAAACATAGCTATAATTATAGAATCCATGAATTAAGTCTAGAACGCAAGTACATCAATTTTAAAAAAATCGAATTCCATGAATTACTTCTATACTTCGTACCTGATGATAATTACTTGATGGATGAATTTCGATCAGAAAAGTTCAGATTTTTGTTTGTAATCAATCCGTCGATGATGAGAGGTATAAATTTTCGATTTTTTTCCTCAATGAGAAAAGAAATCTTGTTCACGCTTGAAATGTTCCCACTAAAAAATTGCTTTGAGAAAATTGTGGTTTTGTCATTACGGCTATGGCAAATCGCAGCCCTTAGGTCTTTTTTGATCTAACGGTTGTTGTTAATTCTCATATATTAATCTATTCTCATATAACTATTCATTCTCACCGGATCCCGACTCATATATATATATATATATATATATATATATATATATATATATATATATATATATATATATATATATATATATACACATATATCACATGAGAATGCTACTTACATGAGAAATGAGAATGAATCTCAACCACACGATTGGATTAGAGTTACAACACTTGTTCATTAGAGTTATACCCCTTGAAAAAATTTCCAAGCCCAAAAAAAAAAATGTTTTTTTTCAAACAAAAAATTTCTATTTTTTGTTTTTTTTGGAGTTACATCACTTTTTCATTAGAGTTACATCACTTGTTCATTAGAGTTATAGCGTGTAATATCCATTCTCATTTCTCAAGTAAGTATTCATTCTCATATGAACTCACTTCAATATATGTGTGTGTGTGTGTGTGTGTGTGTGTGTGTGTGTGTGTGTGTGTGTGTGTGTGTGTGTGTGTGTGTGTGTACATTATATATACACATATACACACATATATATATGTATATATATATATATATATATATATATATATATATATATATATATATATATATATATATATATGTATGTATGTATATATATATGTATATTATATATATATGTGTATATGTATGTATATATATATATATATGTATATTATATATATATGTGTATATGTATGTATATGTATATGTATATGTATATTATATATATATGTGTATATGTGTAACACCCCCAAATTTCTCTCTTTTTGAAGAATATATTTTAACATAAAACACTTGAGAAACTTGAGAGTATTACGCCACGTGAAAACGTTAAAGGCTAAACTACTAACTAATAATTTAATAATGCAGCGGAAACTAATAATAATAACTTCTCTTTATTAATAATATAAAAACTTTATTATTCAACTATGACAATAATGGAATCTATAATAAATAAAAATAGCAACTCCTAGTTTAAGTATTATTCCTCACTAGCTCCCCCATGTGAAGTATGCATCAAATCAACCTGTAAATTCTGCTCACCAAAAGGGTCATCACAGGGACAAAGCCATAAAACAAACAAAACGCGTGTCAGTAAAAATACTGAGTACTTGTATAAGCAGAAATTGAACTACTTTATTAAACATTCAAAATACTTCTATAAACCTTCCTTGGATACTTGTAATTAATACTTGTATAATATAAGATATATAACTTTAATAAAACTCCTTTCCTTGCCTAGGTACCTTTCCTAAAGTGTGCACACCCCCCAAGTTTAGTATTCCTTAATGAGTCTATGACGAGGGGAACTACCTTGTCCACATGACTTATACAAAAAGTACATGGGTAAAATATAATAGCTACCGTTCTTGTTAATTAATAACAAGCCGTGGCTTCTTTGTAAATGTGATCATAAAAGATCATATAACTAATAAAAATCCTTCGGAAATAATTCTCCTTTTAAAATAATAAATTCTTATATAACACGTTAGCCATAAAAGAAAAAGGCATACATAATATATTTGTTCGTAAACACTCTTAGAAGTAGTACTAGAATTATTATAGCAAAAGTAACGACTAAAAGATCATACTAGTATAACAAATCTAAAACCATACTGTTGTTTTAGCTCGTAAAGAAAAAAATCTCCATACTAGTATAATGTTATTGTGCTAAAGCATGAGAGTGCCACTAACATGAACATGTACTGCTAGAAAAACTGAGTAAGTGATGTAACTAATAACAAGAGTTAATAACCTGCTCCTAGTGTCGGTCAACAAATAGCTCAAGGTCCAAGTGAAGATTAACTATAAACTAATAATATGGTTATGATAAGTTCATAAATTTAACATACTCATGAAAACTCATAGTGTTCATAATAAAACTCATAAAGTTCATAAAAACTCATAAAAACATGTATGTCAATCTAAAATATCAACTCTAAGAACATGATATTACGTATGCATAACAATATTCAAAGATCTACATATACACGCACTGAAAATTAATAACTACTAGGGAGAAGAGAGAAGGTAGGCTAAGAGGAGAGAGAGTTTAAACTTGAGAAAAGAGATGTATTCCTCAAATTTGGTGTGAAAAATATGATGGGTGGAGACCCCTATTTATACTAGTTGGAAAAGGTAGAGTCGTACTAGGGCTAGGAAACTAAAAGATGGGTTTTTGAGAAAAGATAAATAATTTTAGCTAGGATACAATATTTTTTTTATGATCATATAGCTAGAATAGAGGAATATTCCATAAGATAAATAGTGTAGATGCTAATTAACCCAAAAGATAAAATAAATTAACTAGATTTTGATAATCAAGAACTTAGTTCCTGGCGGTGAGTTGCCGTCGGCATGCTTTGCTATTTTTTTTTTTTTTTTTTCTTTTCTTTTTCTTTTTATAAATCTTTTGTAAATCTTTTATAAATCCTTTTTGAAATTTTTTTTTTTCTTATTAAAATATTTTTAAGTTTTCCAACTAATTACTTGGATTAGATTTGTGAACTTAGGCCCAATACCTAATTTGGGCTAGAGTCTATTTGAAAAACTCATAATCTATCATAAAAGCCTATTTAAAACCTTTAATTAATAAAAGAATAAAAAGCCTTTTTAGTATATAAAACCTTTTTTTTTTTTTTTAAAACAATTATAACTAATAACTTACTAAAAATACGGAGTATTACAATATGTATGTATATGTATATGTATATTATATATATATGTGTATATGTATGTATATGTATGTATATGTATATGTATATTATATATATATGTGTATATGTATGTATATGTATGTGTATATATATGTATATGTGTATATGTATGTATATGTATGTGTATATATATGTATATGTATATGTATGTGTATGTGTATGTATATGTATATGTATATGTATATGTATGTGTATGTATATGTATATGTATATATGTATATGTATATGTATGTGTATGTGTATGTGTATGTGTATGTGTATGTGTATGTATATGTATATATATTTATATGTATATGTATGTGTATATGTATGTATATGTATATATGTATATCTATGTATATGTATATATGTATATGTATATGTATATGTATATGTATATGTATATGTATATGTATATGTGTATGTGTATGTATATATATAATATATGTATATGTATGTATATATATATATATATATATATGTATATGTATGTATATATATGTATATGTATGTATATATATATGTATGTCTATATATATATACATGTATGTATATACATGTATATATATACATATATGTATATATATACATATATACTAAGATGGAAACATAATTTTTCGGAAATTCGTTTGAGAAGAGTTTTGCTACTTGGTCCAAAACTTTTTGGAAAATGAGTTGGAACATGAATAATGGGTCTGGAAATTTCATTTGGAAAACTGGATGATGGTTGTTCACGAAGTGAAATTCCGTTGAACTTTCTAGATAAATCATCAAAATCTTTGGAATAATTAGGGTCGGGATTTTTGAGGGATAAAGTATCAATTTGAGTAGAAATTTGTTAAACTTGTTTGGAAATAGTATGCAAAATAGTATTGGAAAAATTATTTTGTTCATAAACCTTTTTAATGTCCCCTAAAGTAGGAATTGATTTATCATCAGTTTCCCTTCCTGCTTTATATGGAGCAGCTTCACAAGTCTTACCTTCTTCAGTAGAAACTCGTAAACCTGTTAATGGAGGATGAATAGATGAAACTAGTTCACCATTTTTGAGAGTCTATTTTTGAGCAATATTTGTCTTAACACATAAATCAGAAAATGGATAAGGAATTTTTAAATTACTTAAGTAAATTGGAAGCCATGTGAAAAATGGAATATTAGCACTTAATTCATTTAATTTGGAATAGTATTTTTCTCTAATAAACTCTGTAGAGGTTTATCAAAGTTAGAGAAAAACCAAAATCGTTTTTCACGATTTTTCTGGAGATTCAAAATCATTGGAAAGCATAGGTTTATTAATTTGGAAACCACCTTTTGTAATAATATTTAAACTGGAGAAATCAGGAGGTTTCATTTCAAACTTAGTTGGTGATGTGAAATTACTTGCATCAACTATTTCTGGAATGAAATCTGACTTTGGAAAAGTATTTGATCTTTCAGAAGAACAAAAAGATCTAGTACCTTGAAAATTATAATTAAAGGAAGATGGAAAGTCCTTACTTGAATTAAATCGAATAAGAATGTTTCCACCTGGTTGTTTAACCTTAGACTCTGTCAGATTTGTTGGAATTGGCATTTCCCAAACATATAGATCATCCTTTTGGGTAATCGCTTCTTCCGGACTGGATCATTACTTGTCACCAAAGACCTTAGAAAAACGCTACTATCTTTACCTTTCACCATGTTTACCGATAACTTCACCACAATAGGTAACTTGAGGGACCACTGAGGACCAGGAATAAACCCAGGACAGGGGAAGGGGAGACTAACCCTAAAGACTGACCTTGTTTGTATAGGAAGTACACAAAACTAACTAAAACTGATAGAGTAATTCTAAACATAAGATGGAAACATAATTTGAAGCAAGGAATAAGAACTTACTGAATAAGAAACTTATATTTAAACTTGGAATTTTTACAGAATTGGAAATTTCAGAGGTTGAGAGCTTTTCTCTTACAATGTATTTTTCTTTCTATTTTGCTCTAAGCTCTTACATGTAAGTGTTTTGTTTTTTCAAGCTCTGAGTTGAAATGAAACTAAACACATCTATTTATAAGCTAGGAAACTTAATACAGAAGTAAAAGTACAATAATTAAAGTAAGTTTACAACATTAAGTAATCTAAAACGTCAAATTAAAATTAAAGTTGTTGGACAGCTGGAGAAGTGTTGGCCTTTGCTTTTTGTAGTGCGTCTTTTACAGCTGGATGCTTTGTCTGCCACTACTGTTGTAACTTTGGACAATGTTGGAAAAGATGCCATGTAGGTACATGAATAGTGCCACGTAGAAATATGAATAGTACTACTATTCATTGCCGTCACTATTCACCATTTACTTTTGACAAATTCTGGAAATTACTTGGAAATTTCCTGGAAGTTCCTGGAGCTTGTTTTGAGGCAACCTGGAAGTTGCTGAGAAATTGCATGACTTGTATCTGGAAACTAATTGTATGAACTTGTAAAAATGCTGCTGGAAATTGGAATAATAATGTCCCTAACTTTTGCCTAAGTGTAAAACACTTAGCGGGATTTTTCTTATTTTTTAGAAATCAAAAGGATCTTGGGCACAAGGCCCACCATACAAATCTGGGCTGGAAGCCTCAGATGAACTGGAACTGGAAGATTGAACTTGTTTATTTTGGTTAATAAATTGGAGGAACTGATCAAATAGTTCAGCTTTATTTATGGCTGGCTTAGTTTTCTTTTTGGATTTGGTGGATGAGGATGGTGAATGAAATGTGTTTGTTGGAGGAGTGATTTGGACTTGTTTATATTGCTGGAAACTCTGCTTAGTCCAGTCATTATATTCATGGAGGGCAAATGGACCATGCTGGAGATACTGGGAAACACAGTCTAACATGTTTGGATAAATCTTAAAATTTTTCCACCATTTGACCCGGTAATCACGAGTTAAAAAATAAGATCTGGATTCAGTGAGTCTAGTAAGAGAATAGTTCCAACACATGCTCCATGAAATTCGAAATATTTGTCAGAAATAAATAATACTGGAAAATTCAAAGCCTTCTGGAAATGTTGCTTTGGAATGATAATGTTGGAAAGTGTTTTGAAGGTTGTCTGGGAAAATGTCAGGAATTGCTCCATAACTATGCCACCATTCAAGGAACCATATTGGAAATGTCACATTTTTCTGGAGACAGTCTGGATGAAAGCTAAAAAACCAAGAATGGTTATAGCTTTGGAGTAAGAATGCACAATGCCATGCTTGTACATAATCATGGAAATTATAAGTCTGTGGAAGTTCTGGATCAAGAAATTTGGAAGAGAAGGTTTTGGCTTTTGAAAGGGAAGAATGAAGATTATTCCATTCAATATTAGTGATAACATGGAAGATTAGGCATTTGGAATAATTTGTTGTGGTACTAATATTATCCTTAATGAAACAAGAATTTGTGTCATGAAGGATGTTTCTGTAATATTGGATTGGTTTAGTAATTTCAAAAGGAAACCAATTGAAACCATCTGGAATTTTGGTTTTGACATATTTGGATATTTTGTGATTAAACTCTTCTTGGGAAGAAAATGTGTTGGAGGTAAAATTGGTTAAAAATAGATTGGCATAATGTTGTTTGAGGTGATATGAAATATCAGTAGTATCCGGATGGGTAATTGGAGGGGACGTGGTGCGGAAATGTTCGAGTATAGGAATTTGGAGGGTAATTTGTCAAATTGGAGGATTGGTTTATGGAAAGAGGAACATTTTCTCGTGGAATGAATTACTATACCTTTTTCTTTTTGTTGCCTAGAGGCATGATCCTTGGAATGTTGCATTCTGTTCATCCTCTGAGAAATCATATTAATCTGTTTATAGATAGAGTTAGTTTGGAGATAATAGACATCAGAATGTTGTAACTTGGCAGAAAATTTGAAAGAAATTGGTTTATTATCTATGATAGCATGAATACCAACTTCATTGACAGAAAATGGATACATTTGAGTGAGAAATGGAGTACCAAGAATAATATTATAATTAAGATTCTTGACAAGAGTAAATGGAGTTTGGAAATAATAATCATTATTGAAAATGGATGCATTGGACAATTTGTATCTACTATGGAGTGTTTGACCATTAGCAATAGTTAAATGATCAGTAGTATGCTCATAATAATGGGAAGGAACTAATTTTTCCTTTATGCAATTAAGATCGGCACCTTTGTCAAATAATGCAACATCATTAATTTGGAAATCATCATCAATAACTAATGTAATTGGACAAAACCATTTTTGAAAATGAAAGCGATGGATAATTTGAAGAAACTTTTCATTTTCAATTGGAGTATCGAAATCGAATGGAATTAGTCAATATGGGAGGTTCTCGTAGCAATGTCATCGGTTTCAAAAGCTGGAATTTTGGAGCAAAGTAATTTTTGCTTCAAGTTCTAAATCTTTGGTTTGAAGATTTAAAATATTTTGATCAAGATCTTGAATATGAGATTTTAACCGAGATACCTCATTTTGAAGATCATGAGTAGTGATTGGAGAAAGAGATGGTTGGTGAAATGGAGAATCAGCAAGGATTTTTTGAAGACTAAAAGAAACTGGTTTTTGTTTTTCCACTAATGGAGAAGATTTTAAAACAATTTCTCGAAGTTGTTCAAGATATTGTTTTTGGAGATTACTATCGGAATTTTTTCAATAATATCAAGAAGTAATTCTTTTTCTTTATCCTATTTGGAAATAACACAAAGTCCTTGAGAACAAAATTGGAGAGAATGATCGAATTAAATTCATCGGAATCCCGATCACAATCTAACTCGGTAAATGGCATGATCGGAGTCGAATGATTAAATCCTTCCGGTTCACTCCGATTTAATTGGAAAACATTTAAAAGTTTATCTCGCAAATCTGGATTGTCATGGAAAATCTCATTAATCTTATTTTTGAAATGACAATTATTTGCTTTGTGACCGGGTTTTCCACACTTATAGCAAATAATTTTTGGGAAATCATTTTTTGGAAAACTCTTTTGGAAATGTCTTCTTTTTCGTTTGGTAAAAATTATCAGAAGATGGGATGGGTTTTTGACGAAAGTGTTGAGTCTGTTTGAGTTGCTGTTTTCTAATGGAGGAAGGAGCTTGAATTTTCTCAAAGCCAAAAGCTTCACAGAAAGATCCAAGTTCTTTTCTTTGCTGAGTTTTCTCACTACCATACTTAGATTGGATTTTAAGCTCATTACAAAGAGATAATCCTTCTCTCTTAATGAAACTAAATAATTGACCATAAGTTAAAGTTCCATAGTCAATTGAAACTTCTTTTAATTTTTGGAAAATTCTTTGAGCAAATAAATTTGGAAGTCCAGAAATAAATTTCTCTTTCCAAAATGATTGCGAAGAATCAGTTCTGGCAAGAACATTTGAAAGGAAAACATCTTTGTACCAACGATAATCATTTAAGGTTGGACAACGAAGATTGGAAAGGATTATAGAATTGGCATTAAGATGCTCAGTACTAGATCCTAGAAAATGGAGACTGATGGTTTGGATCAACAGAATAAATCCATCTTTTTCTTTCTTCTTATTTTCATGAGAACAAATTTATATTTGTTGTGCGGGAGTTAAAGTATTTTCCCACCAATATTTGAGTTGACCTGTAAAACCATTAGTAATAAGTTCTGCAATTTGGTCATTAGTCATATCATTGGAAGTATAAGCATTAGCAGCAATGCACATTTCATGAAGAACTTTTGCAATTTCAAAGTCTGATCTACCATCTATATTCCAGTCATATAGTTGGTCACCCGAATAAACATTTTGAGGACCATAAGTTCCTCGTTCTTCAAACTGGAGATCTGGAGGAGTAGGTCTGGAATAATAATTACGCATTGAATTATTGTTCCAGTTTTTATTGGAGATTCGATTAAGTTGAATTGGAAGTTCATCATCAGAAAAAACTTTAGCAATTTCTTTTGCCTTTTTGTCCTTGTCTAAACAGGTGATGTTTTTATCTAATTTTTCAGAAATTCGTTTGAGAAGAGTTTTGCTACTTCGTTTGAAGAAGGTAAGACTTGTGAAGTCGCCTCCATGTAAAGTAGGAAGGGAATCGATGATAAATCAATTCCTACTTTAGGGGACATTAAAAAGGTTTATGAACAAAATAATTTTTCCAATACTATTTTGCATGCTATTTCCAAACAAGTTCAACAAATTTCTACTCAAATTGATACTTTATCCCTCAAAAATCCTGACCCTAATTATTCCAAAGATTTTGATGATTTATCTAGAAAGTTCAACGGAATTTCACTTCGTGAACAACCATCATCCAGTTTTCCAAATGAAATTTCCAGACCCATTATTCATGTTCTAACTCATTTTCCAAAAAGTTTTGGACCAAGTAGCAAAACTTTTCTCAAACGAATTTCTGAAAAATTAGATAAAAACATCACCTGTTTAGACAAGGACAAAAAGGCAAAAGAAATTGCTAAAGTTTTTTCAGATGATGAACTTCCCATTCAACTTAATCGAATCTCCAATAAAAATTGGAACAATAATTCAATGCGTAATTATTATTCCAGACCTACTCCTCCAGATCTCCAGTTTGAAGAACGAGAAACTTATGGTCCTCAAAATGTTTATTCTGGTGACCAACTATATGACTGGAATATAGATGGTAGATCAGACTTTGAAATTGCCAAAGTTCTTCATGAAATGTGCATTGCTGCCAATGCTTATACTTCCAATGATATGACTAATGATCAAATATTGGATTGGTTTAGTAATTTCAAAAGGAAACCAATTGAAGCCATCCGGTATTTTAGTTTTGACATATTTGGATATTTTGTGGTTAAACTCTTCTTGAGAAGAAAATGTGTTGGAGGTAAAATTGGTTAAAAATAAATTGGTATAATGTTGTTTGAGGTGATATGAAATATCAGTAGTATCAGGATGGGTAATTGAAGGGGCTGTGTCTGGAAGTGTTCTAGTATAGGAATTTGAAGGGTAATTTGAAGGGTAATTTGTCAAATTGGAAGATTGGTTTATGGAAAGAGGAACGTTTTCTGTGGAATGAATTACTATACCTTTTTCCTTTTGTTGCCTGGAGGCATGATCCTTGGAATTTTGCATTCTGTTCATCCCTGCAGAAATCATATTAATCTGTTTACAGATAGAGTTAGTTTGGAGATTATGGACATCAGAATGTTGTAACTTGGCAGAAAATTTGAAAGAAATTGGTTTATTATCTATGGTAGCATGAATACCAACTTCATTAACAGAAAATGGATACATTTGAGTAAGAAATGGAGTACCAAGAATAATATTATAATTAAGATTTTTGACAAGAGTAAATGGAGTTTGAAAATAATAATCATTATTGAAAATGGACGCATTGGACAATTTGTATCTAATATGGAGTGTTTGACCATTAGCAATAGTTAAATGATCAGTAGCATGTTCATAATAATGAGGAGGAATTAATTATTCCTTTATGCAATTAAGATCAGTACCACTGTCAAATAATGCAACATCATTAATTTGGAAATCTTCATCAATAACAAAGGTAATTGGACAAAACCATTTTTGAAAATGAAAGCGATGGATAATTTGAAGAAATTTATCATTGTCAATTGGAGTATCAGAAACCTGAATTGAATTAGTCAGTATGAGAGGTTCTGCAGTAGTTTCACTTGTTTCAAAACTGGAATTTTGGAGCAAAGTAATTTTAGCTTCAAGTTCTAAATCTTTGGTTTGGAGATTTAAAATATTTTGATCAAGATCTTGAATATGAGATATTACCTGAGATACCTCATTTTGAAGATCATGAGTAGTGATTGGAGAAAGAGATGGTTGGTGAAATGGAGAATCAACAAGAATTTTTTGAAGACTAAAAGAAACTGGTTTTTGTTTTTCCACTAATGGAGAAGATTTTAGAACAATTTCTCGAAGTTGTTCAAGATATTGTTTTTAGAGATTACTATCTAGAATTTTTTCAATAATATCAAGAAGTAATTCTTTTTCTTTATCCTTTTTGGAAATAACACAAAGTCCTTGAGAACAAAATTGGAGAGAATGATCAGAATTAAATTCATTAGAATCCTGATCACAATCTAACTGGTAAATGGCATGATCAGAGTCAGAATGATTAGATCCTTCTGGTTCACTCTGATTTAATTGGAAAACATTTAAAAGTTTATCTCGCAAATCTGGATTGTCATGGAAAATCTCATTAATCTTATTTTTGAAATGACAATTATTTGCTTTATGACCAGGTTTTCCACACTTATAGCAAATAATCTTTTGGAAATCATTTTTGGAAAACTCTTTTGGAAATGTTTTCTTTTTCTTTTGATAAAAAGTATCAGAAGATGGAATGGGTTTTTGACGAAAGTGTTGAGTCTGTTTGAGTTGCTGTTTTCTGATGGAAGAGGGAGCTTGAATTTTCTCAAAGCCAAAAGCTTCACAGAAGGATCCAAGTTCTTTTCTTTCTTGAGCTTTCTCATTACCATACTTAGATTGAATTTTAAGCTCATTACAAAGAGATAATCCTTCATTCTTAATGAAACCAAATAATTGACCATAGGTTAAAGTTCCATAGTCAATTGAAACTTCTTTAAATTTTTGGAAAATTCTTTGAGCAAATAAATTTGGGAGTCCAGGAAATAAATTTTTCTTTCCAGAATGATTGCGAAGAATCACTTCTAGGAAGAACATGGGAAAGAAAAACATCTTTGTACCAGCGATAATCATTTAAGGTTGGACAACGAAGATTGGAGAGGATTATAGAATTAGAATTAAGAAGTTCTGTATTGGATCCAAGAAAATGGAGATAGATAGTTTGGGCTAGAAGAATAAATCCATCTTTTTCTTTTTTCTCATTTTCATGAGAACAAAGTTCTGTTTGTTGTTTGGGGGTGAAAGTATTGTCCCACCAATACTTGAGTTGACACTGTAAAACCATTAGTAATAAGTTCGCAATTTGATCATTAGTCATATCATTGGAAGTATATGCATTGGCGGCAATGCACATTTCATGAAGAACTTTTGCAATTTCAAAGTCGATATACCATCTATATTCCAAGTCATATAGTTGGTCACCGGAATAAACATTTTGAGGACCATAAGTTCCTCGTTCTTCAAACTGGAGATCGGAAGAGTAGGTGCGGAATAATAATTACGCATTGAATTATTGTTCCAATTTTTATTTGAAGGGTAATTTGTCAAATTGGAAGATTGGTTTACGGAAAGAGGAACGTTTTCTATGGAATGAATTACTATACCTTTTTCCTTTTGTTGCCTGGAGGCATGATCCTTGGAATTTTGCATTCTGTTCATCCCTGCAGAAATCATATTAATCTGTTTACTGAGATAGAGTTAGTTTGGAGATTATGGACATCGGAATCTTGTAACTTGGCGAGAAAATTTGAAAGAAATTGGTTTATTATCTATGGTAGCATGAATACCAACTTCATTAACAGAAAATGGATACATTTGAGTAAGAAATGGAGTACCAAGAATAATATTATAATTAAGATTTTTGACAAGAGTAAATGGAGTTTGGAAATAATAATCATTATTGAAAATGGACGCATTGGACAATTTGTATCTAATATGGAGTGTTTGACCATTAGCAATAGTTAAATGATCAGTAGCATGTTCATAATAATGAGGAGGAATTAATTCTTCCTTTATGCAATTAAGATCAGCACCTTTGTCAAATAATGCAACATCATTAATTTAGAAATCATCATCAATAACTAAGGTAATTGGACAAAACCATTTTGGAAATGAAAGCGATGGATAATTTGAAGAAATTTATCATTGTCAATTGGAGTATTAGAAACCTGAATTGAATTAGTCAGTATGGGAGGTTCTGCAGTAGTTTCACTTGTTTCAAAACTGGAAGTTTGGAGCAAAGTAATTTTAGCTTCAAGTTCTAAATCTTTGGTTTGGAGATTTAAAATATTTTGATCAAGATCTTGAATATGAGATTTTAAGCTGAGATACCTCATTTTGAAGATCATGAGTAGTGATTGGAGAAAGAGATGGTTGGTGAAATGGAGAATCGGCAAGAATTTTTTGAAGACTAAAAGAAACTTGTTTTTGTTTTTCCACTAATGGAGAAGATTTTAAAACAATTTCTCGAAGTTGTTCAAGATATTGTTTTTGGAGATTACTATCTGGAATTTTTTCAATAATATCAAGAAGTAATTCTTTTTCTTTATCCTTTTTGGAAATAACACAAAGTCCTTGAGAACAAAATTGGAGAGAATGATCAGAATTAATTTCATCGGAATCCCGATCACAATCCTAACTGGTAAATGGCATGATCGAGTCGGAATGATTAGATCCTTCTGGTTCACTCTGATTTAATTGGAAAACATTTTCCATAAACCAATCACTTCTAGGAAGAACATGGGAAAGAAAATTGGAACAATAATTTTTGTAGTGCATTCTCAATAACATATATATGTATATGTATATGTATATTATATATATATGTATGTGTATATGTATGTATATGTATATGTATATTATATATATATGTATATATATGTATATATATATATATATATGTATATGTATATATATATATATATATGTATATATATATATATATATGTATATATATATATATATATGTATATATATATGTGTATATGTATGTATATATATGTATATGTATATTATATATATATGTGTATATGTATGTATATGTATATGTATATTATATATATGTATATTATATATATGTATATGTATGTATATGTATGTGTATATATATGTATATGTATATGTATATGTATGTGTATGTATATGTATATGTATATGTATGTATATGTATATATGTATATGTATGTGTATGTGTATGTGTATGTGTATGTGTATGTGTATGTGTATGTGTATGTGTATGTGTATGTGTATGTGTATGTATATGTATATGTATATATATGTATATGTATATGTATGTGTATATGTATATATGTATATCTATGTATATATGTATATGTATATGTGTGTGTATATATATATATATATATATATATATATATATATATATATATATATATATATATATATATACTCCTTCGCTTTTTTATTTGCTACATTTGTTTCCTTGGGAATGAAGCCATTACTTTGACCAATTATTTTGATTATTTTATAAGTAAAAATATAGTCATGTGTGATCTTGTTAGATTCGTCTCGACGTGTAGATTCATAATATCAAATTTTTATAATTTTTACTTAAGCGAAATAAGAGATATTAAGAGTTAAATAATGCTTTAAAAACCGTGCGAGTCAAATGTAGCAAATAAAAAAAGCAGAGGGAGTATATATATATATATATATATATATATATATATATATATATATATATATATATATATATATATATATAAACGACCTTTCAAAAAAATTATTTCCACCATTTTTTTCCATCGCATCATGTGGGTTAGGCATAATTCTTAAGAAAAGTAAAAATAGTAGCGGAGAAAGGGGCCACAACTATTACTTTTTATGTTTGACAAGGACCAGAATTATTACTTAACACAAAAGGCAAGAATTGAAATTTTTTCAAAAATAGATACAATGTAATTAATGTGCAACTTTTATAAATAAGTAATGAACTAATAAATAAACGGAGAAAGTATATGATAAAGGAGTGTAACTTCGGATGGTTGCGTCAAAAATAATACCACAAAGTTAAGGAGCAAAACATAGCGCATTTGCTTGCAATTGAAGCTTTGTTTATCATTGCGCTCTTCTCTGTGATTATCGTTGTTATGGGGGGAAAATCTTACCAATCAAGAAGAGAATTATTTTTCTTTTTCGTTTATGTCTTAATTGCATTAACGAGAGATTTCTGCTATGTGCCTTAAGAAGATTGAATATGGAAGTGATGTTTTGGACGGCAACATGAGAGGACTAAAACCCTGGTCATTGGATCTTAGTCAAATTTAGCGTAAACCACACTAATACATTCCCATATCTAGCTAGGCCTAGCTAGGAGCTCTCACTCCAATGATTGGACAACTTTTCAATCTTTCAATGAAGACTTTGGTTTAAATGGAAGTAATTAAGGCTTTGGTTGGTTGGGCGTGAGAGAATTTTGATGACAAATTATTTGGTAAGAGAAGACATTTTCTAAAGAAAATACAAATGTAGATAAGATTTTATTATTATTATTGTTTGGTTCTTAAAAAAAATTAGAGAATAAAAGAAAAAATGAGAGAGATAATGAAAGATGAAGGTACAAGAAAGGAAGGAAAATAAGGCATTTCTTTCTTTGAAAAGAAAAAATGGTGTTCATTCTTAAGAGATACTCCCTTTGTTTTTTCAAAGATCTCCTATTTACTATTCAAGTGGTTGGAATTTCTAAATTTTTATCGCACGTGGTTATTAATACTTCTTTGTTTCTTAGTAGATGCATCATATGACTAGATACATTTGCCGATGCACATCTTTAACCATCAATATTTTCAATTATACATTATTACAAATTATAAAAAAAAAATTTGAAAATATACATTGAGATTAACATATCAACAAATTGAATTATGGCATTTATCTTTATAAATTAGTAATTAAAGATGGTCAAAGTTGATATCTAAATAATGTAAAACGTCAATATGATGCATCTATTAAGAAACGGAAGAAGTATATGTAACATGTATTATCAAATTTATCATGGGAGATTTTGTTGGATTCAAGCAATGTATATTTATATAATTTCTATTTTCATAATATATACTATCATAGAATAAATTATATTAATAGTCAAAACAATGCGTTGGACATTATTAGAATAGGTGGTCTAATTTTAACATAAAATTAGACGAACCCAATACTGAATTTTTCTAACAAGCCCATTCCATTTCACTCTAACCCGACACTATCCTAGTCATTCCTTGTCTTCTCCTTCCTTTGTTTTCTTGATTCTCAAACTATAACAAACAATTTCAAAAAATAACTCGGTAGTGTTACCGAACGGATTAAACTATTCACTAAATGGATTAAACTAGTCACTGAATGGGTTAGAGAATGTCATTACTGAATAGATTAAACTGGTCACGGAGTAAATTAAACTGGTCCATAAATAGATTAAACTATGTCACTATATTAAAAAAAAGTGGCATATTCTCTTCTTAACATTGGACTTGGGTCGTGCCTAATTTTAAACTAAAAGTAGGCGGTCTCTTACAAGACCAACTGTGCGTTGGAAACCGTGTAGAACACAAGTGGGAAAATCTTAGTTTTAAGGAATATAGGAATTACTATCTTCCACTATCGGTAAAACGATTCTTCACCCTTTGTAAACCGGGAAAAAAAGTTTTTATCCAAAAAAACAATCTCCTCTTAAATCTTAATTAAACACTCTCTTAGACTCGAGCTCAATAATTTAGTTTCGTCTTTAGCCACAACTCAATTTATTGCTTTTTCATTGGAGACAAGTAGACAACCCCTTTACCAACCTAAATCAACTAGTACACTACTTTTCGTTATTTCCTACTATTATTAACTATTCTTGGTAGACTTAATTCCCTTACATGATGTTATAGGTTATGGATGTTTTGAAACAATTAATTGTTATAGAAAAACCTCCCCTTGTATGAGATATCAGATGGAGAATCATATGTGAATAATTTCTTTGGCTGCTTAACTGCTCCGATTTTGCAAGAAAATCGGATCAGTTGATCAAGCTAATTGATCCGGTTTCCTTGCAAAACCGAAGCAGTTAGTGACAAACTGATCCGGTTTAAAACCGGATCAGTTGATCACTCCTTGCTGCTCTGGACCCACCCGATCCGGATCAAAATCGAATCTTTAAGCCCGGTTTTGACCAGATTCGATGTGCTTTTTCCACTAGTGATAATAAGTTTTTTTAAGGGAAAAGATGAATTTCATTGATTGAAAGGTACACAGCACATACAATCAATATTAAATATAAACAAAATGCAACCTAACTTTTGAAGGGGAAATATAAAATAATGTCATTATTTGCATAATAAGTTGATTACAATTATGTAAGCACTTTGGATCGCTTATTTTTTCTTTTTGCCAAATAAACTCTGCTAATTTGCGTGAACAACATTTTACACCTCTAATAGAACTAGGATTTTTTGTCAAAAACTACCTATTAATTGCAACTTTTTGAAAACAACTACCTATTAAGTATAATTTTTAAAACAACTACCTTTTATCATGTTTTTTTTTGTTAGCACTACCAATAGACGGTATCTGTTAGTAAATTCCGTCTGTGGGCCCCACTTAACAATTCCCTTAACTACTTTCCCAATTCAATCGAAACACCTCTTCCCCAGTTCCTTCAAACACCATTACCTCTCATCTCATCTCTTCACATAACGCCATTCTCTCTCATCTCTTCCACCATTCAAATCAGTTGAAGAAGACCAACAAGATTCGCATTCATCTCGCATCTGAAGATAAGGCAAACGGTTCCTACTCTCCACAAATTTACGACATTACTGTTAATGGTTGTTGAATTCCCCAGTGTGCAAGAAATTAGGGTTTCCAAATTGGGGTTTTGAGAGAAGAATCAAAGATGATAGGAGCAATCGCAATTCACCAAGTAAAAGGAAGGAGAGAGAATAAATTTTCTTGACATTGAATACTAGAGTATGAGGTTGGTGGTTCTAATTCAATGAAGGGGGAAAGAAGACAAACCCACGACAGTAAAATGGAGGGAAATGGGTAAGTGGGCCCCATGGACGGTATTTACTAACAGATACCATCTATTGGTAGTGCTAACAAAAAAAACATGCTAAAAGGTAGTTGTTCTAAAAATTATACTTAATAAGTAGTTGTTTTCAAAAAGTTGCAATTAAGTAAAACATATATGATGTTGAGTTACAAAAGAAAAATGTCACCATTAATGATGAATGAAAAAAAGATCATCCCACTCTCTTTCTAACTTTTCTCTCTAAAAAAATTACATCCTACAATCTTTTTCCCACTTTCTTCTTAACAATGAACCAAAAAAAAGATCATCCCAACTACTTTTTCCTCTCTCTCTTACTTTTTGACCCCACCCAACTACTTTTTCTCTCTCATCACCCAACCACCATTATACAATATTTTTATTATTTAATTTTTAATGATATGAAATATTCATTATTAATGGCTATTATATTATTAATTAATTAAATTAATAATATTAATATTATAATTATCATTTTAATAATTAAGTTATCTACATAATTAGCTATTATTAATACGTAACATACGCAATTAGCGTTTTTAATATATGCTCATTAATTAGCGATCTAATAATTAAATTATGAGACACAATTAAGCATTTTTAATATATTTTTAATTTCGAGACACATAATGAAATACAAGAACGAATTATAAACTTAATTAGGAACGAAATACATAAAATACATAATGAAATGCTCTTAATTAGCGTTACGGCCAAACTTCTGCCATATATTGGCAACCAAATCACGTTTCAAGGATTGATGCACATGTTGATCTTCAATTGCATCTCTATTCGCCATGTAACGGTTGATATCTACGATCCGATCATGATAATATTCAAATTCGTCGCCATCATTACTTGTGTTTGAAGTGAACTCAGTAGTATCTGCGTAGTGTGCATATGTATCTCGTTCATCTTCCACAATCATGTTATGCATGATAATGCAAGACAACATGATATCATTGAGAATTTCCTCATCCCATGCGAGGGATGGTTTACGAACTATAGCAAAGCGAGATTGCAGCACCCCAAATGCTCTCACAACATCTTTCGAGCTCCTTCTTGGTGTTGAGCAAATAACTTGTCCTTGCGAGTTTGAGGACATGTAACTGATTGAATGAATGTTGCCCAATTCGGATATATACCATCAGTGAGATAATAACCCTTATCGTACTGGTTACCATTCACCATAAACTGCACGGGTGGTGCTCGACCTTCTAAAACATCCCTAAACACAGGAGATCGGTGAAGAACATTCAGGTCATTGCACGAACATGGTATCCCAAAGAAAGAATGCCATATCCATAAGTCACGATCAGCCACAGCTTCAAGAACTAATGTAGCAACACCAGCTCTTCCTTGATATTGTCCTTTCCATGCCGTCGGACAATTTTTCCATTCCCAATGCATACAATCTATGCTGCCGATCATTCCTGGAAATCCACGTTCTTCACCGTACGCAAGTAGTCTAGCCAAATCATCTGGAGTTGGCCGTCTCAACTCTCAAGTACTCGGCACCAAATTGGTTGATAACCCCCTTCGTGAATTTCATTAACGCTATTCGAGCTGTGCTTTCACTAATTCGCACATACTCGTCAAGCGAGTCTGCCGCAAGCCCGTACGCAAGCATTCGTATAGCAGCTGTACACTTTTGAATGGAAGATAAACCTAACCTTCTGGTACAATTTCTTTTTTGAGTGAACCATGTATCACTTGGTACGACACTTTCCATAATCCGAAGAAAGACATGTCGCTGCATTCGAAATCTTCGAAGAAATAAACGAGCAGGATAGACTGGTTGATCAGCAAAGTAATCATTATACAATCGTCTATGGCCTTCTTTAAAATTATTGAAACACTCAATTGTCTGAACAGCCACCCCTTTCAGCTTAGACTTCGCTTTCTTCACACCATCTCCTCGTGGCTCGATGTCACCTCCATCACCACTGGTAGGTGTCTCGAGCATTGAATCATCACCTTCTTGGTATTGACCAACATCATTGTCACCTTGTTGGTAATGACCACCATCCTCATCAACATCATTGTATGGAGATGAATCTTCTTGATATTGAGAAAACCCATAATTAGGATCAAGTTGATGATATGAAAGGTTGGCATTTTCAGATGGAGATTCATGGTAAAGGTTATCATATCGAGGAGAATAATATTGAGAATTTTCACCCCTTTGATTCATAATTATTTGAGAGGGTTGACAATAATTTGACCGATTTTGAGAGGGTTGACGATAATTTGAGTTATTTTGAGAGGTACTTGAGCGATCCTGTTGCCTAGGCATTTGGTTTTTTGAGCGGTTTTGGGGTTGGTTTCTTATATAATTAGGATTATTGGGCTCCATAATTATAAGAATTTCAAAATAAAAGAGCAATAGAAGAAGAGTTAATGAAATAATTTAGAACAAGTAGAAGAAATTAGTGAAGGAATATGGAGAAAATTAAGTGTGTCCAAAATATAGCAAAATGGGTCTCTATTTATAGAGCTCGAAAAAATAGAGCCGTTGGTATTTTTTTTTTTTTTTGTATTTTTTTACAACATAACCGTTGCAAAATTTACAACGGTTATATTTTTAGTGCCCAATAGTATGATGACATGTGGAAAGGCAGACAAATGGCGCACAATAATTGGCTGAACTTGCTTTACGCGTCAGCGTGTCAGCGCTGACAAGCTGACGCGTAAAGCAAATTATTTTTGCCTTCCGCGCAGCCAAAACGCTGCGTTTTGGCTGGAGCTCAAAACGCTGCGTTTTGACTGTTGGAGAGGCAAAAAAAAATTTAAAAAACTCGGATCAGGCAGCCACTCCCACGCCTGATCATCAATTCAATCGTCCCATACAAAATTTTTTTGCCAATCAACCCACAATCTTTGTTTCACTCACCATTAAGGGGGGGGTTTTTAAGATTATGTACATGATCTTTTTTTTATTTTCACCATTAAGGAAAAGCACCATTATTGATGATTGAAAAATAAGATCATCCCATTCTCTTTCTAACTTTCTCTCTCTAAAAAATTATATCCCACAATCTTTTCCCACTTTCTTCTTAACAATGAACAAGAAAAAAATCATCCCAACTACTTTTGCCTACCCAACTACTTTTTTACCCTACCCAACTATTTTTTCTCTCTCATCACCCCACCACCATTATACAATATTTTTATTATTTACTTTTTGATAATTTGAAATATTCATTACTACTATGCATTAAATAAATTAATTAAATAAATACATAATTAGTGTTTTTAGCATTAAATAAATTATATGCACAAAAATATTTTTTATTCTTTTTAGAGGGTAGAAATGAAAGATATTTCATATAAAATAAGCAAAATTATAGAAAATTAGTAAATAGCTAGAAAAAAAAATGTCCAAAATATTACAAAATGGGTCTCTATTTGTAGATCTCGGAAAAATAGAGTCATTGGTAATTTTTTTATTTTTTTTTTTGTTTTGAATTTTTTGAGATATTGCATTTTTAATATTTATAATTGCATTATTTCTCTCTCATGTGAGAATTTGACAAGTGTCAAATTCTGACGCGCGCATCAGAAAATCTGACACGCACGTCATAAATCTGGCAATTTTAATTTTTTTTTTGCTTTTTTCCAGCCAAAACACTGCGTTTTGACTGGAAGAAAAGCAAAAAAAATTAATTTTCGCCAGATCAGGCGGTAGGTCCCACTCCCACACCTGATCATCTTTCACTCACCCCATGCCATTTTTTTTTCCAATCACCACTCAATCTTTTTCTCACTCATTGTTAAGAGCATCCTTTTAAGATCAAGTACTTGATCTTTTTTTTCCACTCATCATTAAGGATGTTGTTTAATGATGATTGAAAAAATAAGATCAAGTACTTGATCTTATTTGGGTGCTCTTAACCATGAGTAGAATAAAGATTGTAGGTTGATTGGGGAAAAAAAATTGCATGGGATGAGTGAATTGGTGATCAGGCGTGGCTGGGGCCCACCAGCCTGATCTGCCAACTCACTTTTTTTTTCCTCTCTTGCCATTCAAACGACGTTGTTTCAATGCCAAAAATTATGACGCAACACTCCTTTGTCATGCATGGAAGGAGGGGTTGCACGCCACTTGTCATGCCATAAATGGTTATTAAAATGTAATTGTAGTAAAATTTGCAACATTTATATTTTAAAAAATACAAAGTAAAAAAATAAAAAAAAAATACCAATGACTCTATTTTTCCGAGCTCTATAAATAGAGATTCATTTTGCTATATTTTGGACAAATATTTTTTTCAGCTATTTACTAATTTCCTCTAATTTTTCTTATTTTTTATCAATTAGTAATGAATATTTCAAATTATTAAAAAGTAAATAATAAAAATATTGTATAATGGTGGTGGGGTGATGAAAGAGAAAAAATAGTTGGGTAGGGTAAAAAAGTAGTTGGGTAGGCAAAAGTAGTTGGGATGATATATTTTTTGGTTCATTGTTAAAAAGAAAGTGGGAAAAGATTGTGAGATGTAATTTTTTAGAGAGAGAAAGTTAGAAAGAGAGTGGGATGATATTATTTTTCAATCATCAATAATAATAAGAAGTCCGGTACATCCTCCTCCAAAGGCACAACAAAAATTGAAGATACATATACATCTGAGTATCTGTCGTACACCTTCAACCAATTGATTAACCTTGATGATATTTTGATTAAAGCTCAAACAGAGAACATTTGCACCAGCACTAATAAGTAATAAGCTAAAAATGGCTGCCGAAACTTGTCAAATTCTCTATATATTTCCCTTGAACGCTACAAGCACGCATTACCAAAAACAGATCAATATTCATCGATCTTTCCATCTTTTTTGGTGCCTTTAGTAGGCCTAGTATTTCCGGGAAATTGCAATAGCTTCTTGATTCTTTATGTTCAAAAAAATAAGATTGTTTGATCAAAGAAAGGCTAATGACCCAATTCGTCGTCGAACAAGAAGTATTCTCTAGAGGAGATGGAAACTTAAGGCGCAACTCCTGCAAGGCTGCCAATGTACTCTCAGCAAGGACACTTCTTGAATAGCAACTAGCAAGTGACTTTTAAAACTCTATGACTATGTAGTTGTCCGCGCAAATTGAAGAAGTTTCGACAGTTTATCTACTCGATGTTTCCGAATACATCACATACAAATTATGCGTATTGAGAATCCATATTTCGAACAATTTCTTTTGCCCTATAGTTATTTTTTCCTATCAAAGGCTTCCCGATTGATTCAATAATCATTTCATTATAAGCCATTGAGAAACAAAAAGGTGTTGTGAAATGATGGAAGTGAAGAAAACGATAACAGAAACCACACTTATCATACTTCCTCCATTTCTAAATAATGCAACAATTTGGGCTTTTGACTACTTTCGTTAGAATTACTCTAAAAATGAGGTGCAAATGGAGTAAATTTTTCGAATTTTAATCAAATTTAGGATTAATATGACAACACACTCTAAATTTGAGGTGTATTTATGGTGTCAAATTTTCCAAATTCAAGTAAACTAGATTGGGAAACCGTAAATCCAACAACTAGTTTGAAAGTTACATATTGAAACGATTCTAATAGGGTTCCATATTGATAATACTTTTTGTTTTACCATGAAAAGAGGAACAACATAATAGGCGAAGGAGTGTATGAATTATGATAGCGTTGATTCGATGATTTGGTGTTTTGACGATCCTAACTTTATAATTACTATAACCTTCATAGGTACTACTCCAAAGAACACTAATGTAATTCATGAACCTATTTCCAGATGTTAGTGTTCATGAACTTATTTCCAGATCTATACGTACGGAACCATATTATTTTTAGGGCATCAAATCATTCAGCAGAACTATGATACTAATGAGATCTAAGAACTTGAATGATTGAGGCACGATTCTGTCAATTCAGTTACTCGAGTCGGGTTCAGGTTGGGTCATCTCAGGTTTCAGGTCATGTTCGGTCAGGTCGTGTCAGGTCATTAAATCAAACAAGTCGGATGCAAGTCGGAAACGGCGTAATTCGGTCAGTGCGCCTTAGTTTATTTCTTCTTTCATGTTCGGTCGGGTTCGACACACGGTCAATTTCGGGACGAGTCATCTTTCATGGTCATGTGGTGTCGGATCGGGTTTAGTGCAGGTTTCAGCGGGTGCTTTCAGGTTCAAGTCATGCATGGGTCAGATACTTATTAGGTCAGGACAATAGTCGTTTGGGTCAGGTTCGAGTCAGGTTCAGGTCGTACTTATCGGGTTCTGCCATACTTGGATTCAGGTCACTTTCGGTGAGCTTCGAGTTCGGAACGGGTCATGAATTTTGTGTGGCGCTGCTTCAAATTTGTACTACCTCCGTTTCTATTTAGTAATTACACTTTCCTTTTTAGACTGTTCCTTTTTAATGGTTACACTCTTGCTTTCTCTATATAAGGTAAAATATTAATCATCATTCCCACTATTGGTCCCCCCATGTGGTCCCACAAAAGTCTCCCACATGCTAAAACTTTCTCTCTCCTATAATTTTTTATTGTTGATTTGTACTTGTTGATGCCAACTTTTAACTTCATGCAACTTCTCTCTCCTACTTTACCCATTTTGTCTTGGTTCTAATGAAAAGCAAAGTGTAACTATTAAATAGAAACGGAGGTAGTATCATTATTTAAGATTTCGCTGAAAATCAATGCTTGAATAGTTCATCTAGTTATATGCCTTTTTATAGTAGTGTTAGTTTATGATTATGTTACCATGTGGTGAAGTCAATGACAAGTCGAGTTATCAACAATCAACGAGTCGAGTAAAATCGGGTAACATGTAGCAACAAGCCGGGTAAAACCATGTACTGGGCTGCAACAGATCGAGACAATGACAAGTTGCGTCGAGTTATAATCGGTTTTAGGTCTTAATCAGGTCAGGTGTCGAATCGAATTTGAATCGTTGTCGGGTCGGATACTTCGGTTATCGGTCTTTTTCGGCGGGTATCGATTCGGAGTTCGGGTTCGAGTCATAAAGTATCGGGTCATGATCAGATATTAGTTATAATCAGGTCAGGTTACAGGTGACCTGTTTTACCAAAATTTCGGAGTGCAAGTCGATTCTGGGTTCGGGTCGGGTTATCATATCGGGTCATTTTTTGACAGCTCTAGCTACTGACCTAGTATACACAACTACACAAGCATTGCAATAACACCCAAGGGTACCATTCAGAGTTTACGTTGTATAACGCAAAAGCATGTTCATGAGCCCTTCATAACGAATCCAATTTATACACGAGTGATTCCAATACAGTAATATCTACACTTTGCAACTTCCATCCGCCTCAGCCCCCACAAAAACTAGAGAAGCTGGAGGGTGAATAAGTAACAAGGGGAGCAACAAAGGTTTTTTTTTGAGAAAGAAAAAAAATTGTATAAATGAAAAAAAGATATAATTTCAATCCCCGTTTCCTATCGACAAGATTTAACTTTATGCACAGAGACAAAGTACTATGACATACTACAGGCATTTTCCAACCACCATCGTGAACGTGGAGAAAAAGTACCTGAATTCGACCTAAGCCAAGAGTATCTTTATTCCTTGGGACGCGGCTTGGCTTGGACTCTGGAATAATATCTACCATGTTTTCTCATGCCAGAATGTCCGTGCTGCCCAGCACTAGACCTAGTTTGGGGACCACGAGATGCAGGTTCCACCACGACAATGTGACCTCTTTGATGTTGCCTTCTCCTTTCACGGGTTCGATTTGAAGAGCTACTGGACTCCGGTTCTTCTCTGCCTATATGATTGGTTTGCTGTTGCTCACTAGTTCCTTCATTCATTGCCTCAGTATCCTCCCTGACCAAGTCTTGCAGAGAAAGGCGAGAAAATAATACATTGCCTTTAGGAGGTTCAATCAAGCCACCATGCTGTTGTTGAAGCTCCAAGATCGCCTCAAACTTCTGCCTTCTACTAGTCTCCAGGTCACATTGCAGGACCTTTTCCACAAGTTCCTTATCATAAACATCCTGATATACACACGAGGACAAAATGTTTCAATAAAAAATATATGTGTATAGATATGCTCAAAGACCATCTTGAGGTCAAAATCAGAACTGTAGAAGTGCCAGTGTTTAGTACTAGTAGCAGCTTCAATCCAGAGTCAGGCTGTTTGGAGAATTATTCTCCATCGAACGTGTGAGGACGGACCATTTTGGTAAATGCACTAGGTGTATCCCCCCCCGGGGACCCCCAAGACCAATTCCTCCCTCTCTGTTTAGTGAAGAAGAATTTCTCCACTTAGCCTATTCTATTTCTTCATGTAATGCTTTATTAACTATTAAGTAATTCACCTCAAAAAAAAAAAAAAAAAACTATTAAGTGATAAACTTGTATGTCTGGACATGGAGTAGTTCCACTTCTGCCACTAGTTTACCAGGCGCATGTCTTTCTAGATAAATGTTTAAATCTTTGGACTTAGCATAGGCACTAACTAGGGCGATAGTGTTTATCCCCAAAGTTTGGTTATCCTGGAAACAGAATCTGGGTAAAAGCAATCTTCAATTACATACCGAATCTGCATCATGAGAACCAGCCAAGTTGAGCACATGTTCAATGTCTTTGGCCAGAAAGACTTTGCGACAGACAGGACAATTTCCTGTATTATCTCCCATCATTTGGCGTAAATCTGGTGAACAATTGAATAATTAGTTAGACGGATAAGTGGACAAAGCCAAAAGCACTGAAGCACCACTGAGAATGAAGGAGCAATTAAGACTGTCTACAGGTCAGTTCAGGTGTGGTTGACTTCCAGGTCAGGTATATTTTTGAGTTGTTTTTACTTTTTAGTTGGTTTACTCAGGTTATAATTTTCAGATGGGTCCAGGTCGAGTTTAAGAAATGAGTCAATTTTAACAAGTGTTATTAGAATGCACTCACTCTTATCCAAGTAGAGCTGAAATTCCAGCCTCCATTAGCAAGCTTAATGATACAACAGGTTAAGGAATTTTTAGACTAATTCAGGGTAGCTAGCTAATAGAATTTCAAACAACACTAAGAGTGACAATGGCTTCTCCACATCCAATACATTAGCACAAAAGTTTACAGATGTTCATAAAATCACAAAAGGAATGGGATCACTTCTATGCTGATATAGAAGGCATTTCCTCCACCCCTAGCAACAGTATCGAACAGATAATGATGCCATTATTATGTGATGGGACAGATGCATGGACTCCCTTCCCTTGCCTTGAGTGAAGGTAGATCACACCATTACAGGAATCTCCACAACTTAAGTTCTTTGCATCTCGCAGTAAATGATCTTAAAATCTAGTGGTCTTCAAACGTTTTGTGGCCTTTGGTTTATATGCAATCTACTTAGCTTTGCTGGGTGGGGAAAGGGGCTTCAGTAACATCAAAGCACTGCTGATTTTCGGTTTGACTTAACATAGTTGCAGCTTAGAATGAAACAAGACATATCATCCTCTATATAATGCAAATTACACTTACTCATTCTGCATAGAGATACTGTTGGTTTCACAATTAAGTCATTTATCATGGCACATGATAGACAAAAAGGGCTTTGCCAACCTAGTAGACCTAGTTAGTGACTTAATGAGCTCGAAAACCAAAAATAATCAGAAATATCTTGAGCAACTATTGAGTTACGTACAGCATGCACATGCTTTTCCACAGCTACAAGCAACTGTTTTGTTAGAAATTAACAATACCGATAAACATATCTTGCCTGAAGTTAGACCCTTTTCTTCATTAATGATAGATGACAGACTACTTGAGATTCTGCAACAGGCTTCATTCTCTTTTAAGATCCATTTCAACCATCTCACAATGCACTCACTACAACCACCAAAGGCAAAATCAAGACAACAATTTGAGAGAAAATGCAATCTTCATTAACGCATATTAGAGGGATAAGGATTCAGACTTTACCAGTGAAAGCAATGAAAACAAGACATCAACTTCATAAATGGCTGGGATTCGCTGTTCCTATCTTCTGGTACCAAAGGATACAAGCACAGTGGACAGTCACCTTCAGGATGGTTCATGCTGGTAAGTCTTTCCACTGCTTCCTGTTGCAAAGACAGGATATAGACATAGATACAGCACAAATTTAACTGCACAGACCAAACCTTCTATCAAAAATGTAGTTGTCAATAAAAAATTTTAAAAAAAGAAAACACAGTTAAGGTGACAGGTTAAAGAATCTCAATAAAAGCAAAGTGAAAAATAAAAGACCCGCATAACATGTATGCATAAAAGGGCACCTTGTAGAGCTACAAATATGGCATAGGCCACAAGTAAGAACAAGATAACTAGCTCACAAACAGAAAACATTAAGAGAGTATTTGGATGGGACGAGAAAATTTTCCTGGAAAATCGGTTTACCATTTTCCTTTGCCCATGGAAAATAGTCCTCCTTAGATTAAAACACATTTTCCTTTTTCAATAAAGGAATGTCATATTTGCCTCCCTTTTTCTCATCTTCATTTTCTCCTCTCCAATCCATCCTCCCTGCTTTATTTTTCCTTTCCTATCTCTCTTCTCTTGTAAAAAAAACCCAAACAAAGGATAACTAATCTAAAAAAGTGTTTTCCCTGGAATATGTTATTTCCTGAAAAATCAGTTCCCATAGAAAGCATTTCCTAACCAACCAAACCTAGGCTGATACAGCAACAAAAACCAATACTCTCTCCAACTCATAATAAACTTCCACAATCCTATCAGGGACAACAAAGAAAATTTCACATTCCTTTGTATATTAGTCGTCAAGTACTTGAAAATTGTCAAATTAACCCTCATACTAATTCAGTAATTCTTTTTTGAGCTTCAAGAAAAAAACTTTCTATTGGGGATTTCAAAACTCCATGAGAAGTTGTTCAGTCATTTTAAGAAGGGGGGTAACTTTACTTTTGTGCATCACACGTTCCAGAGAAATTTGAAAGAGCTTACCTCACAAAGCGCCACAAGCATCAAACAAGATGCCAGTTCATGAGCCATATCATGTAAAGCATTAATCAGATGTTTTAGCCTTTTCTCATCAAGCCCTTTAGAACCTATAATACCAACATAAGGTGGATCACTGGGATACTGCCACAAGTTGAAGGTGAATATTAGAAAAATAGTAAGTAAAATGTAAAAGATGTTTTCAAATCTATAGCAGGAGCATCTGCATGAACCAGGTCGTAGAAACAGGCAACTTCATCAAAGTGACATGTCAAATTGTGCCATCAGCTTAACTCACCAAAACAAGAGAGGTGACTATTTATACGCAAAGGTAGAAAACATTACCTCTGGACCAGCCCGTAACTCAATGGTTGCTTCCACAAACTACAAAAAAGGTGAGAAAACAAAACTTTGTTATATTTGCGCTTCATTAGTCAAGACAAGCAAGTTCTTGGAAAGGGGCAGCAATGCACGTCTTAGGTCACAACTCGATCGCTGTAAAGAATTAAGATGATCTAGTCTTCTCTTTCTTTTACCCCTCGCCACATGAAGTTGCTACAAGGAAAGACAACAAAGACAAAGGTCTCGCACTTCCACAGGTACATGTATAGAAGCACCTATGTGAACCTTGGTGTCCAAAAAAGGTTGAATAGGTATGGCAGTTTCCATTGGAAAGCACGAATATCTTTCAGGGAAAGGTGAAATCAGTACATGGAGTGTCATGGACTTCACAAAATATCAAGACGGGTGAGAAGATAAACCAGGTGCTAATACCACTTAACACAAACCTTGGAAATTCTTTATGCTAGCTCACCAATTATTCCCAACGTAGGTCTGCCCTAAAAAGTTCCAGTTCTATATGATACTCGGACTCTTCATTTAACCTCAAGTAACAATGTCACATACTCAAAACTTCGGCATGAGTGTGGACATGTCAACACTTCATTCTGGGCCAAATCCATGGAAAGTTTTCACAAAATTAGCCAAATCAAACACTTGGACACTTACCCGTGTTCGACACTAGTAACTGAGTCCGAGTAACATAGCCAATTCTAGAGGATTTTCACTATTCTTTTACTTGTTCAGCTTCCAATTTCACTTTTACACCCTTCAGTGAATTTGAAAGTAAAAACTCCAATTGAAGATTTTTTCGTAATAAAAATTCAATAAAACCCAACATAATATATTCATTATTATACTTTATTAAAAGCTAGGTTGCACAGAGACGGGTTCGGATTCGGGTACGGGGACGGAAAACGGCAAGATTTTGAAATTTTAGTATCGTATCGGGCACGGGTACGAGTATGCTACCTAGAAGAAGTACCCGTGCTTCATAGATTAAAAGTAATCCTAAATTTATCTTCTCTACTCACTGCTCTAATTTTTGGACAATCACGATAATAGCAAGCTCAAAACTGAAAAGTAGAGAACAAAATTAAATTGTTGGCGACTAAGAAATAATAATCTTCAGGAACTAGCAATTACAATTCGAAATCATAAAAATTGAATGGAATTATATAAGAGAGAAGAGGAGAGAGAGAGAGGGGTACCTGTTGAGAATGGACGTCGGCGGTTCGAGGTTTGATGTGAAGATGAAGGTGAGGAGGAAATCTGTTGAGGACGATACAATCATCACCATAAACGGATTCAACAGCTTCTACTTCCATTCTTACTTCTTCTTCTTCCGCCATTGACGATTCTCAAAGAAACAATGGCGGAAGGAGAAAGCAGGGTCTTTTTTAGGAAAAAAAAAAAAATGAGGGTTTTTGAGTTCTGGGTATAAAAATTAGAATATTTCGAAGTCCTCCTAAAATCCTAATGTCCGATTTCCACTTTTCAATATTGTGCTACTACCCACTTCTTTTTTGTTAGGAAAAATTGTCAAAAATAATCCAAAGTTTTGTTAGGGGCATCTTCCACCATTAATCCCAAGTTTTGTTTTTTCAGTATAATCTCAAGTTTGTAAGCCATCTTTCAATATTGGTCTGACCCTAAATGTGACCTGCTTAATAGGTTAAAATCACGGGCCCCAACATTTTTAATATAATTGATGTCCTTTTTTATTGATTTAAGTTTTTAAATTTTACTTATATTAAGATTTTTGATATTAAATGTGATTGCACGCCTAAGTCACTAACTAGAAATAGTTAAATTAATGAACTTAATTAATCCTAATTTTTCTTCCCAATTACCCCTCAATTACTCTCTCTCTCTCTCTCTCTCTCTCTCTCTTTCTTCTTTTCTTGTTCTACCAACACCCACCACCACCAACAGAACTCACCAATTGTCATCAGTGATCAGCCCATCACCAAGATCCAACAACCTTGACCTACTCTGACCAAATCATTACACCACTCTCACCATTATCCAACCAAAGCGCCACCCAAATTACCACCCAATATGCCCCATAAACCGGCCAGGAGAACCACCACTTGAAGTTACTCACCCACCCTTGAAAATCACCACCCCACCACCTGAAACCACCCGAAAACCAAACTGAGACCTCATACCCTCTGAAAACCACCCCAAAAGTTAGATCTTCTCACTCATTTTGCCTCTTAGTTTTCTCGCCCTCTCTCTATCCTCTACCCATTGTTGTTGGTGATTTTCGCAGCCCTCCACTTTTGTTGTTGCGTTGTTGTTGTGGCACCGAGAACGACGTGGTTTCTTTTAAATTTGTTCTTTGGTCAATTTGTTCATGGCAACTGAAGACCATAATTCACGCGAAAGCTTGAATTGAAGTGGTGCAAATTAATTAAAAAGGGGTTTGATAAGGAAGCTGAAGAGGTGAAGATGGATTCCAATGGTGAACAATGGATGTTGGTTGCGAGAATTTAAGTTAAAAGGTGATGAGAATAATCAAAATAGCAGGTCAAAGATTGTTAATGGTAATATATAGTGAAAAAAACATTATATGAAAATTGATGATGCTATTTTGATGGTTTTGGGTGCCACATTAGATTGAGGTTGATGATGGATGTTAATGATGATGTTCGACCTGCTATTTTGAGGCATTAACATTAGATAAAAAAAAAAAGTTAAACAAGGCATCCGTGGGATGATGAATCAATGATGATGATGGTGATTATGGTTAGGCATAACTAGTAATTAATAATAACAAGATAAAGAAGCATAATAATAATAATAATAATAATAAAGAAATTAAAAAATTATTGGGCCCTTGATATTTTTAACCTGCTTAAGAGGTCAACTTTAACCTGAGGCCAATATTGGAAGATGGCATACAAACTTGGGATTATTCTAAGAAAAAAGAAACTTGGGATTAATGGTGGAAGACGCCCCAAACTTCGGATTATTTTTGACAACTTTTCCTTTTTGTTATTTCATCTTCCAAACACAAGTTTTTAGAGCATTCTTATCCATGAACCCAAAAACACCCAAAAATAATGGTTCATCACTCCCTCTCATTCTTTTTTTTGCTACCCTATCACCACATTTTCTCTCTCTTTAAATAATTCTATGGAGTTGTATTGATTAATGTAAAACCAAATTACGCTAATTAATTGTAATTAACTCTTATAATTATTAATTCGTAATTATTATTTTTTATTATATAATAATTATCGATGACTAATTAGAATACATAATTATGAAGTATTTTTTTCTAGAAGATTGTATGTGACAAAAGAAATAATAATAGGAAGAGAAGAGAAAACTGAAATTGTGAATAAAATATAGCAAATGGGTGTCTATTTATAGAGAATGAAAAATTATGAATTTTGGTAATTTTTTTTTTTTTGAATTGTATTTTTTGAAATATTAACGTTACAAAAATTGTAACATTAATAATAAGAAGACCAATAGAAATTCAACAAATGGCAGATTTCTAGAGGACCGCAGATAGCGTCAGTCCACCTCAACGCGCGTTAGAAGGGTGTTGATGTTTTTCGTCCTTTGTGAGCTGCTCCCACGAATAGAAGGACATGTGGCGTTCAGCTTTTTTTTTTGGGTTTTCTTCTCCTTCCTTTGCCAGCGTGTTGTGTTCGTCAGTTTTCACGAACCATTTGGATTTCCTAATGGTTGGGCCTCGATCCACACGTGAACCATTCTTGTAACGCCCCGAAAATTCATACTCCTTAATTAAACACAATTGTTTATAGTTAGCAGCGGAAATGGAACTTAAGCCTGTTGGGTATGACCCACTAATACAATGCGGTCTTAAATAGTCCTTATACATAAATGCTCGACTCAAATAATAATAATTTCTCTAATACAAGATACCACACAATTTCCCTTGAACACGTTCCTTATTAACAGCGCTCTTGCAATGGCTATGCTCATACCTAAAACAGAAAACAAAACATCATGAGCCGAAGCTCAATAACATACTATCCTAACAACGTAAATTCATTTCGATTCATTTTATTTGCAAACAGAGAGAAGAGAATATAGTAAAACATTTTTCAAATCCATAATGATATAATAGCAAAGTAAACAATTATAAATAGCATCTTGATACTTCATAAGTTCCCATTAGCTTTTCATATTTTAACATGGTAAGTGGCGAGTATAGACATGCAGGACGTCTCCCACCATGTGATGATCCTCAAGGAGCCCAGCTCCCTTGTTGGATACACCACCATGCGATGATCCTCAAGGAGCCCAGCTCCCTTGTTGGATACACCGCTCGCACCAAAATAGAGTAGTAACATAACATGCGGTAACCCTGAAGGAGCCCGGCTCCCTTGTTGGGTGTACGGCGGGTGCGAAGGTACGTGCACGACCATAAAGTAGATAAGCGTAACATTATACTGCCAGAACCTCTTTCACTTTTATTTATCATGTTTCGTTTGTTTAGCATTCATCGCCATAAGCCATAGATCTTTCATGAATCATACTTGAACATCAATAACTCATAAGATCATCATTTACGAAACTCATTCGAAAACAAAATTAAGTATTCCACAATCCATATAAAGAATCACATCACAAAATCCTTAACATAATTATAAACATCATTTCACAAACACATTTCGAAGGGGATCGTGGGTGTTAGCAATAGATGTTACCTCGATTCCTGCTTAATAACCTTGAAAGCCCGAGGGAGGTTGTAATATCCTTTCCTTTTAATCTAACCATGAAATCGGGCGGTGAAAATGTAAGTATTCATTTTATTTTAATATTTTGACTTTAAGTTATTAAGATTACGTGTATTATTGAATATCGTTGTTGGCGTTACATATACTGATTTAAGCTTTTTATAATTAACTTTACTTACGTTACTTTGATTAATAGGATTATAATTTTACTTGTCATATATATATACTACTATGTACATTATTCAATTTGGTTATCTTCAACAATTTTAGTTATCGTAGCCCAACTAATCATAAAATTAATAACATTCATTTACGATTTTTAGAAACAAGAGTCACTTGATAATTACTATTACAATACATGACTAGTTAAGTTCCTTTTCTTAAAAACTTAGTTAATAACTTAAAGGTATGAATTAATATGGTTTAACTTCAAGTACATAATAAGAAAATTCAAATTTGAGCCCAAATTAGAGTTCTATATATTACTTGGGTATTTGGGCCTAGATTATTAACAATACAACTAGCAGTTTAGAATATAAAGACTAAAGAGTAAGGAGGTATACATACCTCCTGCTCAACTCAGCAGGCACGAAGAACAGGGGAGAGAAGAAAGGAGGCTGGGCGCGGGTTGAAGCTCCGACAGCAGGTGGCGGTTACCGGCGAAGGCACGACGGTGCTGGGGGTGTTGTAACTCGCCAGTGAGGAGGGAGAAAGGAGCACGAGAGAGGAAGAGTTGGGGCGAGAGGAAAGACGAGCGAATAAGGGAGAAGGTGGCTGGTTGGGTCGCGAGTCTGGGCAGGCCACGGTGGATAGGTTCGTGTGGTGGCTGAAGTATGGCGGCGCGGTGGTGGGGCGAAGGGTGGCTAATCCGAAAGAGAGGAGAGAGAAAGGAAGAAGATGAAGAAGATGGGACGACGGTGACGGTTTTCGGTGCACCAAAAAAAGTCAGATACAACTCCTACAAGATTGACGTTGACGGTGGAGTTTGGGTTGAGAGTAGATTAGAACCTCCATTGTTTGAGTTTTGATAGGGAGATAATAAAAGGAATTTGAAAAAAAATTCATAGATGTTGACACGGAGGTTGGAGCAATTTTACTGAAATTTTGGCTGGTCTTGGTGATGAAGATGGTGGATAATGACATATTGATTTTATTTCTTTTCTTTTCATTTCTCTTTTTATTATTGTTTTAGTCCAACCTTTGTTATTACTTAGAACTAATTGATTTGTTTATTATTTTCTTCTTTTCTCTTTTTTTATTTTTTATTATTAATACTATTATTATTTAATCTACCATTCACTTGTTATTATTTGCAACTCTTGTAATACATACCATATATTTGTTTAAAGAACTAAATATCTTTTATCAATACTTGGATGTAGAGCAACAAATTCTAGTCATACTTCATAATTAAAGGAAAATTTTAATCACTATTTATTATTAATTAATTTAGGCAAGTTTAAATTTTCGGGATATTACAATTCTCCAGTTCATCATTAAGGGAAAAAATAATAGTTCAAGCTTATGAACCATTTTTGGGTTCATCATTAAGCTTGCTCTTAGGAACTTATAGATTTAGATAGAGGTCGACTAGTTCAATATAAGATAAAGGTTGAGTTGTTTATGGACTGAAACGCTTATTAGGTTTAAATTTTTTCGGCCTATTAGAAAATTGAGGTTGAAATTTTGAATAATATATTTTTGGTGTTCTCTGAAAAATAGCTAAAATTTGGGCAATTGTATAGCCTATGTAAGGATGTCGATGGGACAGGACGAGACAAGGCGGATGTTTCCCTTTGCATCCCCATCCTTACCTAATATATTTCTCCATCCTCATCCCCACCATGGGTCTAAATTCCGTCCCCATCCTCGCTCCACCACCAACGTGGGTATCCATATCAGCTAATTCTCACCTTCCCTACCCCATTACCCACCTAAAACCGCCTTAGATCCACTTAAATAAATAAATAAAATAAAACAAAAGGGCGGTACAGAAGTAGTATTTATATTTTAGACAAAAACGTAAGGCATTCTTATAAGGTTCACATTAAAAACTTAACATATAATTATGCAACTCAAAATGAGTAATTTTTTCCCTTCAAAATGAACACTTTTTTCAACATGGGTGTGGGACATGGTTGGGGAAGGATGGGGTGGATACAACATAAGATCCACCCCTGCCCCATCATCCATGGCGGGTTTTATTTTCATCCCCATCCCGGCCCCACCACCCGCCAAACCTACTGTGGCAGGGATGAAGCAGATCTTCTATTTGACTTGTCCCACTAGCATCTTACAGCTTATGCCTAACCTCGTGGACATGGACAATATATATTTCCTCCGTTCTCTTTCTATTGCAACTTTTCAGGCTTGCAAATGATCAACTTTAATTATTAATATCTTTAAATATTGTTTAGTAAATATTTTAAATTTTTGACGAATATAACAAGGCCCACCATCACTATATTTTTCCTTATATAAAAATCACATAGATAGTGAAAGGATAGTGGGTGAATAATGTAAAAACCGAATTGTTGCAATAAAAAAACGAAAGGAAGTACTAATTAAGAGTCGACATGTTGGACCTTTTTTCTTATAATTCTTTATTTTTTGAAACTAAATAAAATTGGATTATGAGTATGTTACTATTGTGTATTGATTTTTTGTTTTAGAATGCCGTTTTAAGAAAAAGCTCGATCTTGAATTACTAACAAAATTCTTGTCCAAGACATTTATTTTCGAACGATTAGAGCATCATTTTTGGCAGATACTCGATCTTGAACCAAATTGCAAGCCCACTCAAGCCTAAATTTCCAACTTCCACAAGCTCAAGCTGTCTTCATCTAAGCTTAGTAAGGCTAAGCTCAAGTTTTACAAAGCTCGCTGTAACCTTAATCTTCCAGCAACCATACTTTCCAGTTTCTCAACTTCAAATGGAGCTTAGCTGTGAAAACTTATATAAGAATATATAAAGTAAAACATTGGTGTTAAACAACGCTGAAGAAAAGATTGACAGATGATGAAATTGATTCAGTACCAAATTCACATCGCGGCCAAAAATTTCCGGTCAGTTGTCATAGATCAATCAAGGATATACTATAAGTACACTTTGAATCGTCACTAAAAATATAAGTTGTAGCTAATACACTCCCATGATCCACCCATGAAAATTTCAACCCTCAAAATACCAACGAAGACCACCTACTCCCATGAAAATGAATAAACACAGGTTCATGGGACTTGTAACTTTTGCCAAGTTCGTAAAGGTCAGAGATCAGTGACAATGGTCCAAAAACTAAGTCCAGTCATCTTCAAAGGCAGATATCTGTGCAGGTTGCCACTGTCCAAAACCAGCAGTTCATAACCGCTCTATCACCTGCTGCTTAATTTAGTGGATGCCGCCTCCTGGAGTTTGACAAACAGATGTCAGAATAAAGATATGCATATCAAGAGGCGGGCCATAATTGGCTATGGACAATTTACCTCTTAGGTCGGATTCTATCTTCCTCAAAGTCCATCACTCCGCCAGGTTCAGAGTAGATCTCCTCGTGCCCTCGGAAGTCAATGTCGGCCTGCTTACAGTGTGTAACTTCTGCCACAATGTAAGTAAGACAATCGACCAACATATCCCATCATACAAACAAGAGAAAATATGCTCTTTAAACCTATATCCAGTTACTTGCTAATGGAATCGAAAGTTCTAGGTGCTTCCAGATCCCTCAACCCCAATTAAGACGAAAAATATTGTCATAAATTTTAGGTGAAAGAATTTAAAATTATGTCAAGGAACAGTCATAGACCAAACAACAGCACATTGCAGTCAACTGAAAAGTGTTCTAGTACAAGGCATTGACAAGAACAAAAAGCAAGTAGGTTGAAAGTTGAAACCAACCCACTGGCTCCACCCTTTCCCCCAGATAACAGCAAATTATATTATGCAACCAGGTGCACATGCAGGCTGCAGCACATCACACATGCTGGCGTTTGTGATGTTAGCGCTGGAAAAGCACACTGTTCAGCTCATCTGATTGCACAACCACACATTGCTGGATAAATTTCAGGAAATAACTGCCAGTGAAGCAGAAAAAATGAAATTCACACCTTGAGAGATAGAGTCTTCTTTACATCTTCCACTCTGTCATCAACTTCTTTTTTATGTTTCTTGTCCAACTCACTCATGGTGTCAGCCCATTTTATCTTCTCTTGGATTGTCAGAAGCAAGTTGTCCGAAGTCGACAACCTATAATTTATTCAAAAACATATATGCAAATCTCAATATGGGATTAAGGATGGCCGAAGATATAGATGAAAGTGAAATGCTTCAATGGAAATTATCAACTGACACGCGTTTTACCATGTTTGCATGCTCAGAACACATAATATAGCATTCAACTACCAAAAAGAAAGTAAGAATAAACTGCTACTAGGTTTCCAACTGCCACGATGTATAGGGAAGGAGTTCAGAATACAACAATACTTCAGCTACCGTCCCAAGACTATAAATTTTTGAGATAAAATACATCAGATGGTCCAGAAATCAAGAACTAGACATCACCATGAAACAAAATATCAGCGTAGGAACCAAAGTCGTATTCTTATAAAAGACAAACTAGCCTATTTGGGCCTCCCAAGTCCCAACCGTATCAGAGGTGAGATCTGACTCTGGGTATACGCTTGTGTGTCATCAAGTTGCACTTGGACAACGCTAATGTCAGAGAGCGCTCAGAATTTCTGACAAAACGAACTGTTAAAACGACCATAACGCCACCCGAGTACCATTATCGAATAAAGCAAGAGGTACTCCATATCAAATGGCTAGCAGACTACATCCTGATTGACTTTGATCAGAAAGGTCCTTCAACAGTCCCATAGTCATCTTCCTCATTGGCTATTTAATGGCAAGGTTAACTTTGAAGGATCCTCATTTCGTTATAATATTTGAAATTTTAAAACAAATATGATTTATGAATGGAGAATTTTGAACAATATTTGCTAGCTGACGATCAGGCATATTTATAGAATAATGGTCTTAGTTTACTGTTGAAACAAATATCATTTGTGAAATTGAGAATTTTATTTCCATTGAATCAAATTTGTTAGTTGAAGATCAGGCAAAAAAAATTATAGAACGACGGTCTTAGGTTTACCAATTTCACCTAGATAAAATCACATTGAGCGAATCAGTTATGAACTTATAGAGTCACATCAAACATTATTAGGTGTGCTGAGGTCAAACAAGTCATATACTAGGCCTAAACGTAAAATGTTGAAGAAATCTGATACAGCCAACCCTTTCCTGTCTCCTTCTGTCATATAGTCTCCTCTTTTTGACTTCAGATTAACTGAGGATTAAAAGAGATAAATAACCAATAACTTGCTTACAACAGAAATAAGGAAAAGAAGACTAAGCAACCCTGTAAGGCTGTAACAGCATAACAATATAAATATAAAAATAAATAGAGCTGTGAAGATCCATTAAAATGACATCCAGGTCAGTCGACATTAATCACCAAATTAACACTAGATTTTCCTTAGTTGGCATGTTATACAATTTTATTCAGATAAAAGGAATACAGAAAATCCGTGAATACCAGTTAGTCAATGTCTGTATCATACTACCCAGTTGCGCTGGTCTAAGATCTCTTCCAGCTGCAAATTGTACCTGCATCCACATGATAACTATGTCAGCCACCTAGAGCTTCGAAATCCAGAGAAAGGGGAAGAAAGGGTGGTAAAGAAGGTGCAGTTATAGCACCTCAAAGCATCTTCGCAGCTGATCCAGCTTGCCTCTTACAATTCCCTGCCAGCCAAGTGTCAATGTTAGCTTAAGCACTACAATAGCACATCTTGGTAATACTCAGATTTCCCATATGCAATCAAGATCTTGAGGCTTGAGCACATCTTGAAAGGACACGTGTCCAAGCCTGTGACATAGAACCAAAAACGCCCTAACATACGGTAGGACGTCCATGTGCAGTTGGGCACAGCTGCATACTTGAGTCTTGAGTACATACTAAAATATTTGTTGTTCATTGCTGGTTATTAAACTAAAAGTTACCAAGTATAGCAGATCAACCACACTATATCATCAAATTATAAAATAAAATAGAAAAAGAAAAACTCCCAAATCAGTTTAAGAAATGGCCACAACCGACTAGGTTCTAACCTGATACGGAATCCAAAAACAAATCTGATTTCAAACTGAAAAAAGGATGCTTGACAACCTTTAATTTATGACATCTGTTGCAACTGAAGGAGCCTCTGGTGTTGGCAGTGGGCACAGAAGAAGATAAGTGGATGTTCCAGAAATATCCAAACTAGTCATTTTTCCTGTTTGGAGGGGTAATTTGGTATATATACAGTAACATCCCTATCTTACGGCATGGGGTTAAGGGCCTCAAACCTAGAAGTCCCCCCTTCGGAAGGAGCACCAACCATGCCATCTTTGCGGCCTCGCTACAGATTTTTTAAAGTATCAAATTAACAGTACTCTGAAGCAGAAACAGATAGGAAACAAAGCTACCTCCTGTTTCCAACAGTTCAGACCATAAGAAGACTCTACATGACATCCCATTACCTTGTACACATTCATCACAAAACTAGAAGAAAACCATGAATAGACGAGGATGAAATGAAGTTCATTTTGGGTATAAAGCTATGGTTGAACTTTGGAAAAACAAAGGTACCTCGGGGGAAGTAAAGAAAAGGGAAGGAAAACTGACAATGATACTTAGAGCTTTTTACAGAGGAGGGGAAAAAAGACTAACTAATAGAACCCAAGGACACCCCAAACTAGTTAACTTCATTGGTTTATAAATAAAATTATGAGTAACCAGAACACATACCGAGTACATGCACTCATTAATAAGAAAATCTTCCAGTTCACGCACATTTGTTACATCTAGCTCCTGCATCAAATGATCATATGGTAGTACCTGAAAGCAAAAAAACAAACAATTAAACAATAAACGCATTAGAAAAAGAACATCAACAGACTTGAGATGACAATTCCGTAAGCCAGTAGATATAATGCATATTAATCACTTTAAGGTGATTAGAAGTGAATCGAGTGATGATAAAGGGGACGAAGTGGTGGTAAAGAGAGTAAGCTAGTTTTGCAGAAGAAAAGGGAGGAAAGGGGGGAATTGTTACCCTCTTTGTGGGGCCCTAAGGTAATTATTACCTCATTTGAGGGGCAACAGCCTCTTCCTCCCTCCCTCATCATCAGAACACCACATCATCCACCTGCAACCACCTCAATTCACCTTCAGTTTTCTCTTCTTTTATTAAGGTGTTCTATTACTCTCCTAATCCATAACCCCGGATCCAAACATGCTCTAAAAGAGAAAATATATCGACTGCGAACAGAAACAAAAGGAGGTTTTCCATCACTTTTTAAGCAACTCTCTGCATGTTGCTCAAACTCCTAAAGATTACATCCCCGCACCTAGTGAGTTCATACAAAAAAAACCAAGTCACATGAAGACATGGATCACTAAATGTTGATCCAATTTACTAACCCAGTAAGTTTATGCACATTGAGATATATATAAGGTGAGAAACCTCCGCTAATTGTCTGTTGGAGCCGTCACTAGTTTTGATGACTCGAATTGTAGATAAAGCCTATGTACCATGTATGATATTCCTCAAGAGCATAAATAAGTTGATAACACAGACTAAGATGATCCTCACAGAATAACACACAATAGGAGGCTTGCAGCATGTCAATTGTTATTCATGCTACCCATGTGAAAAGGCAGACTGGAGCAGATATTGTGCTGGTGTTAACTAACCGCAAATGTGTCGGAAATTCTGAGTTCTCGTGGAGAATTTTTTTGGGAAAGATAAAGATTTAAGATTTCCTACCCTATGTTAAACTTGGATAAAGTGTGTACTCAGATCTGGGTGTCTCAGTGTCAAACTCGTCCATTTCGTAAAACAAAACCACGTTTTTGGTTTGAAATGAAGGATCCAAGTGTCATGCCGTGTCAACATGCAGGCAAATGAAGGAGTCGAAGTAACACAAATCCTACCTACTTAAGGGGAAAAAAAAAGGAATACTCATGTTTAACCATCACTTCAGAACCCATAATTCGTTTCTAATAATACTCACCTCCACAAAGCATCTACACTACCAATAGGTAATTTCACTAGTATTAATATAGAGATATATGATTCTGCCACCTCCTCTAGTTTCCCGAATAGCATGGAAACCCTTGTATGGGGTTACTAGATTGTTTGTATTTTTCATCTAATCATCTCAGAAATATTGAAAAAATAACTTCCTGCTAAATCCTTGTAAAGTACTAAAAACATATAAACTGTCTGCCTGGAATAGTATAAGCGCACTTTAACACTTCAACGTAACACTGCGCATAGACAAAGGAGACCAATAATGATATTAAGGGGAAAAAGAAAAAGACTAGAACAGAAGTACCTTGCTTGTCTCAGCCAGTGTAAGGACAGTAAGTTGCTTTAACTTGAGTACTTGTTCAGCAACCAGTGGAGGTAGGGACCCAGCATTACCTGCACATTACAAATCATAAAATTTCATGTGATTCACCACATATTTTAAGCCACCATATAAGAGCATTAGCACTGGAAATTCGTCCAATTCATAACACACCACAGGGTTAAATGTCATATTACAAGCAATACTATATGTCTATATTACTTCTCAGATACATTTAAAAAGCCAGTCCTGTTGAACTAAAAAGAGTCGGAAAGCTTACTTTTGTAATCACTCCATGTTCCATGAGCAAACAAACGGAGAAGATTAAGGTACATTGAATGTTCAGTTCCTTGAAGCTGCATCAAGGATAACCATTACACAGAGAAAAGCACAAACAACTATTAAAAGCTTTAATTTCATCAAAAAACCTCACATATCAAAGTTAGGTGCTACTATTAATCTTAAAAAAAACCTCCACCTTTATTCCTAAATCTCAGTCATTGCATGAGAGTTTAACAACCGATTTTCAACTAATTTTTATCCTTAATCATAAAACAACAAGATTGACACAACACCAGAACGGACCACTTCACATTTCACGATGTTCAACTTTGATTTGCACATGAATGTTTTTCATCTACTATATACTAAATGCATCACTCCAAACTGCTCCCTTTACCACCTTGATCAATCGATGTTCGAACTTCAAAACGCGTACAGTCTAACTACATCTTACATCCATAATTTCATATACTATAATTTCTGTGATGAATATCATTACTACCAATATCGATATCTGGTTTACCAAAATAAAGATGTTCCAAAATCCATAACCCTATCGAAACAAAATTGATAAAATAAATGCACTCATATAATAATTGATAATAGTAATAAAATTGTTCAATCATACATTAAACACCACAACAAATCCCAATTATAGGAAAACATACCCAAAAAAACGCATAAATCAGAATGAAGAGAGAGAAAAACCTCGGCGACATTAGATATGGCAAGAATTTCGGAAAATGCGAAGAGAGAAGGATTGGAAGTTGCCTCGATGATGATCGAAGCGAGGAAGGAACCCTTGTTTGCCGACACTTGCTTCACGAAGTGTTCGATTAAATCCGCTTGCTTCTGTTCGATATCCATTATATGAAAATTAGAGTTTAAATTTTTGAAAAAAGAGGGGAACTTTGATTAATTTGATGATTAGCGATTCATAAGCATTGAAGAGGAGAAAAAAAGACTAGGGTTTTGAAATTTGATGATGAAGAAGAAGGGGGAGTGGTGTGTTTGATTTGGAATTTGGGTTTAGAAGGTTTCTCTTGATGTTCTAGACGCGTGATGTAATGCCGCTGGCCTTATTGCGCATGTTAGGGACAAATTTTTGGATATCTCGATTCTTTGATGCGCTCTCCTCACTTTAAAATATAAATTTCGAAGTTGACTAACTTTAACTAGGAACGATTTTTGTAGTGAAATAATCAGGTTTGTTTAGATTGAATCAGATGTAAATGTGAGGTAAAATTAAGCTTAAGGTCTGATTAGATCTAATTAGACGTAAATATAAAGGAAAATTAGGGCTGATTAAGTCCAATAAGCAGTAATATGTTCAATTCAGTTAAGTTCAGGTGAAGAGAACACCCATAGGGTTAATCAGGTCGAATTATGTCAAATAAATACAATTCAGATAAGTTTAAATGAAGACAACAAATAGGTAATTTTAGGGCCTTTGGACTAAACTATCTTTTCAATAGGTTTTTTATTTAAAGATTCCAAAGATCACATAACGAACTTAAAAATTAGTCAGACTTATTCTCATTGTTTTTTACAACAAAATTGAAAGGAACTTTTTCTAAATATTTGTTGTCTTTAGTCAAAAAAAGTTAAAATAAAAGCAATAACAAACAGACCCTTAAAAGAAAAGTGTGATTCATTATCCATAGCTACGCAACTCGTTGTTTTTGTTAGTTGGCTTATTATGATGTCAACATTAATCGTTGAACATTGGTCAAGCAAATTATACCATGCACCCGAGAGTATGAACCAACTTAATGAGTGTGGTGCCCTTGGGCGTTATGTGCATCAAACATGCCAACATATAACATAAGGACCCTAGTTACGTAGTGTCTTCTACACATTGGTTTGTATGTCAATTAAAAATTATACTACGGTGAATATTAGAGTTTTGAAAAGGTAAGAGTAGCATGTGGAAGAAGTCATCCTTGAAAGATATTGTAACACCCCTAAGTGTGCAGGAGCCCACTAGTAGATATTGTCCTCTTTGGGCCCTAACCCGCAAGGATTTGCTTTGGTGCAGAACTGAAGTGCTACCCAAAAGGTCTATACTAGGTTGAGGTGTCCACCTCTATATAAAAAAGGCATCGTTCTCCTCAACTTCGGATAACCAAGATCTTAGGCACCTTAAAGGGATTTAGCAAGCTACTCATACCAACAAGATGCATCTTTTTCTTTTAGAGAGCTCATTTTTCCTTAGTTACTTCACAGTTAAGCGTGCTTGGCTGGGAGTAGTTTAGGGATGGGTGACCTCCTGAGAAGTTTATCGGGGTGCGCATGAGTAAGGACAAAATGCGCCGAAAAAATTTGTGTTGGTTATTGAGGACAGTTGTTGGCCCTGGATGAGCATTGGTGACGATCCGTATGGGTTGGGTGTTACAGATACTTAATTTAGCGGATGCTAAAAAACTTGATTGGTTAAGTCTTAAAAGGGCGATACAAAATAGTTGGTCTTCAAATTTTATTTACAACAATGCCTTTGTGGCACTCTATGCAAAAGGGGGGAAAATATTTAATATAGTATTATATTCAAAGGGTTAGTAACTTATTATACCTTAACTCTTTGTATTTTACATTTTGCTAATATCTTAATGAGAAAAGAAAAAGAATTAAAAAGAAAATAACACAAGCTACCAAACACTTATAGGGCGCCCCTTATTAAAAAACTCAAGGCGGTGGGACATATTCTTGTAATTAAAAATAATTGTGGCTAACTCTTTTTTAATTTTTGAAGGTAATGAGAATTCTCTTACAAGGAGGGGAGAAATTAAGAATCATTCTTGTAAGGGATGAGACAAAGCGTGGATTATGCACTAGGGTGCATAATGCTCATTGTGCACCCAAAAAGAACATACCATTTATATAAAAGAGCACGAGCTTTTTTCAACAACTTTTCTACTTTAAAAAAGAACAGGCGACTTAAAATTAAAGAACATGTAAATCTATATTTATAAAAGAACATAGTTATAATGAAAAGAACATATAGTAAATGAGCATATACGCTTAAGGTAAAAGAACATGTACCTTTTAAATTTAAATTTGAAAAATGAATCTTTAGTTGCAAAATTTAAGGAAACAAATAACAACATTTTTTTATAATTATATGTAACACCCCCAAATTTCTCTCTTTCTAAAAAGATATGTTGATATAAAACTCTTGAGAAACTTGAGAGTATTACCGCCACGTGATAACGTTAAAGGCTTAATACTAACTACTAACTGTACTTCAAACTAATGCAGCGGAATAACTGAAATAACTTCTTTTTATTGATATAAACTTTATTGTACAACTATGACGACAATGGAAATAAAAAAAATAAAATAACAACTCCTTGACTAATTATGATTCCTCACTAGCTCCCCCATATGAAGTATGCATCATATCAACCTGTAAATTCTGCTCGCCAAAATAGGGTCATCACAGGGACAAAGCCATAAAACAAAACAAACAAAACGCGTGTCAGTAAAAATACTGAGTACATGTATATGCGGAATATAAAATCACTTTATTTAATTGAACATTTGAAATATTTAATTTCGAAAATCCTTCCTTGAATACTTGATAATTATATAACATAAAGTAGTTAACTTTAATACAACTCTTTTTTCTTGCCTAGGTACCTTTCCTAAAGTGTGCACACCCCCCAAATTTAGTATTCCTTACTGAGTCTATTACGAGGGGTTACTACCTTGTCCACATGACTTATACAAAAAGTACATGGGTAAATTATATAATGGCTACCGTTCTTGCTAATAAATAACAAGCCGTTGCCTCTTTATAATTGCAATCATAAAAAGATCATATATCTAATAAAAATCCTTCTGAAATAATCCTCCTTTAAAAAGAATAGTACTACTTATAAATTTAGCCATATAAAGCCATAAATAAAATAACTTGCTTAAGAGGTAACTTTTGAAAAATAATAATAATTCAAAAACACTCCTTTTTAAAAACTCCTTGTAAATTATATGAATACAGATTCAAAGATCAAACTTTATAATAATATTGAACTAAAGACATAATTCAAGTGAATAATAAAATTAATAAACATTCAAACATGTTCATACAAAACACATGTAGTTCATAATAAAACTTATAAAAACATGACTTCAATCCAAAATATTTTCCTAAAAACATGATACTAAGGTTGCAAAAATAATTATTAAAGATCTACATATACACGCACCTTAATAATTAATAACTACTAGGGAGAAGAGAAAGGGTAGGCTAAAAGAGAGAGAGAGTTTAAACTTGAGAAAAGAGATTTATTTCTCAAATTTGGTGTGAAGAATATGATGGGTGGAGACCCCTATTTATACTAGTCGGATAGGTAGAGTCATATTAGAGTTAGGAAACTAAAAGATGGATTTTTGAGAAAAGATAAACAAAATTAGCTAAGATCCAACTACTTTTTACGATCATCTAACTAGAACCGGGGACAAATATAAATTATCCCCTAAGATAAATAATCTAGAATCATATATGAAGAAAAAGATAAAAATGAGAAAAAAAAAAAAAAAACTTACCCACTGGCGGTGAGTTCCTCCGCAAAATTTGTTTTTTTTTTCTTTTTTTTTTTGTAAATCTTTTTCAATTTCCTTTAAAATATTTTAAATTTTGTTTTAAACAAAATACTTGGATTTTAAAATTAGTAAACCTAGGCCCAAAATCCAAATTGGGCTAGAATTTATTTTAAACACCCAAAATCTTTTATAAAAGCCTATTTTAAAAGCCTTTTTAATAAATAACAACCTTTTTAATAACCAAAACTTTTCTAAAAAATATAAATATAAACTACTAAAAATACGGAGTATTACAGACTACCCCCCTTAAAAGAAGTTTCGTCCTCGAAACTTAACGCAAGCAATTAAGAAATAAAGCAAGTAATTCACATATACTATAAACTTCCTATAAAAGTAAGCTGGCTCACTTAATAACTCATGAAACAAGTCAAAATTAGGTCAATAATAACGTTCTAAAGTCAAACGCGCGAAACGCTATCGCATTCTACCCCCCTTAAAAGGAGTTACGCCCCCGTAATTCGCTAAGACTTAAAACTTGACCTAAATTTTTTTTTATCAACTTTGTAATACAAACAATATAAGAAACACTGGCTGACAAAGAATAACAAAATCACTCGATATATTATACCTTCGAAAATATCTTTTGAGCTGTGAGAATTAATCTCTTTTTCAAGGTAATAATAATAGAAGTATTTGCCTTCAATAATAAATCAACATAATAAAGAAAACATTTAAATAAGTCCACAAGGGTATAGTTTATGACAAACTGAAACGTTTTATAAAATTTGAGTAGGAAAATTTTCCAAATTCTAGAATAATAAAGAATTTCAGCTTAATACTAAAGACATCCCCTCAAAAAAAAAAAAGCTTAATACTAAAGACAAGTGTTGTAGGAAAAATATTTGAGGGAAATACTAAAATGTTATGAAAATGCTATAATATAGTGAGAACAAAAGAATTTTATAAAACCCTCTGCAAGTTTTACTCGAAAACGCCTTTATTTAAATAAAAAAAATAGACTTGCTTTCTCCTTAAAAATCTTAAAAAACTCATGAAGAACTCATAATGAATATAAAAAAAAATATATAACTCATGATCCTAATTTATTACAAATCAAATCAGTTCATCATTCGTAAGCAACACTTGTAAGTATAACAACACAACATATACTTGAAGAAAATAGTCATCCTTACTTAGGTCCTAAAAACTAAAACTCCTCGAAATTCATCTTCAAATTTTCCTTGAAATACCATAATCAATATTCTCTCAAAACAGACAGTAGTCAACTAGGACACTTGAGACAATAAACAAACAATCTTGTGAAATTCATATAATCTATATTTCAATAAAATTAACTCCTTCACAAAATATAAACTCAATGTTTAAGTCCATAATATAAAAATACGACTATTCTTTCGAAAATCACTTACCTTGATTGACTAGTTTCTTCCCTTTTCTCCTTTATTAAGCTCCCGATTTCTCCCAAAAGAATATATTTCTTCTATTATTAGAGTCACTTATTTATTTCAATAAGTGATATGCCCAATCCTTATATATAGTCACTCTATCTTTCATATTGCCAAAACAACAATTATACACTATCATTCAAGCAAAAGTTTAAGACTACTCCCAAAAATAATACTCCTCTTGAGACTCAAAAATCTCCAAAATCAACTTAAAATACATATAGAGAATTTTAGTATCTTACTTCACCTTTTAAAACAAAAATGATCTAAAGGAACCTGCTAAAGTTTCAAATACGGTCTTACTTCATACTTTCCTTGCTTAACTATAACAACGATAACTCCTTTTAAATATTTGCGATTCAGCATAGGGGAAAATTCCTTAATTAAATCAAACTTCAATATGGTATCTCATATACTTATAAGGTCCTCATAATATCCCTTGTTTTGTCACCTTTTTAAGGTTATATCTATATCATAGCTAAAATGGTGTTGACTATATCCATAAACAAAATATTTAACTTATCTAAATCTTAATAATTCCTCCAAGCTAGTATAAACCATCAATCTCCTACTTCTTGTTTCCAAGAATCATAAATTTTTCCTTCCTTACTCATGTCACTATATATTAAAGATCACCCAACTGAATAAAACTTCAAATTACTATTTCACAATTCTTAGCACATATCATAATGTATTGTCTTCTTCACTCCTACTAAAAAAATAACTACTAAACTTCTTTCCTTCAAAGGAATAAATCAAGACACTCTTCACCTTTAATGAATTTAAAATAGCTAGGCTTACTTTGAAGTCATAGGTTCTTGTAACACTTATAAATCAACAAAATAAACATATAAATCACTTTGCATGAATTAGATCACATGCATACATGTCATATAAGACGTTAAATAAATAAATTCATCTCATAGAAAATATCGATGCCAAAAAAAATGCCTTAAGAGATAGTAATATCGCAACTTGCAAGTAGCTTCATAATAATATGTCATGAAAGACAGAATAATAACTCAATTCTTATAATCAACAATAAAATCCTTCTGTTGCTTATGAAAAATACAAAGATTTTCATATTAACTTGACAATAAGTCAAACCTCCTTGAAATATATTCAAAATAATCATATTTCTAATATAACAATAAATAACTAAATCATTCATCTTTAAAAAAAATTCAAAGTCTATCATCTTATTCTACTTATGCACATAAAATGCTAAAACTTTTCTTGCCAAAATTATTTTTTTCAACCTTTTGTTTTTCCAAATATGTTTTATAATGAGTACTTGATTCATGACAAAGAATAATCGGGCCAATGAAGTTCCCAGGAAAGAGTTGGTTACACGCAACGTTGGTGAGAGCCCGAGCCTTTCCTTGCCAGAAACATTGCCAACCCAACTTATCCAAATCAATCGTTTTTCCTCAAATAATAAAATAGATTTTTATGCATATTTAATATAAATATGAAAAGAATGCGAAACTCGCTCTCTAACCTATATGTCCATCCTTAAGTCTACCCATTAATTTTAGATTCCAGTTTCATATCCCTAGGCTTTTAAACTGATACCACTTTGTAACACCCCCAAATTTCTCTATTATTAGTATACCTAGGCCCAAAATCCAAATTGGGCTAGATTTATTTTAAACACCCAAAATCTTTTATAAAAGCCTATTTTAAAAGCCTTTTTAGTAAATAACAACCTTTTTAATAACCAAAACTTTTCTAAAAAATATAAATATTAACTACTAAAAATACGGAGTATTACAGATTACCCCCCTTAAAAGAAGTTTCGTCCTCGAAACTTAACGCAAGCAATTAAGAAAAAAAGCAAGTAATTCACATATACTATAAACTTCCTATAAAAGTAAGCTGGCTCACTTAATAACTCATGAAACAAGTTAAAATTACGTCAAAAATAACGTTCTAAAGTCAAACGATTATGATACTGAGTACATGTATATGCGGAATATAAAATCACTTTATTTAATTGAGCATTTGAAATATTTAATTTCGAAAATCCTTCCTTGAATACTCGATAATTATATAACATAAAGTAGTTAACTTTATAATAAAACTCCTTTTCCTTGCCTATGTACCTTTCCTAAAGTGTGCACACCCCCCAAGTTTAGTATTCCTTACTGAGTCTATTACGAGAGGTTACTACCTTGTCCACGTGACTTATACAAAAAGTACATGGGTAAATAATATAATGGCTACCGTTCTTGCTAATAAATAACAAGCCGTTGCCTCTTTATAATTGCGATCATAAAAGATCATATATATCTAATAAAAATCCTTCGGAAATAATATTCCTTAAAAAAGAAGAATAGTACTGTTTTGTCTACTTGTCCGCCAAGTAAGCTATGCGCTACGCTTTCTTGTCCAACAAGTAAGCTATGCGCTACGCTTTCTTGTCCAACAAGTAACTAATATATCTTGAGTGTTCTTCAGCTGGAGACTTGTGCAACGATGTCTGAATGCGCTTAGTCCTTGGTCTGGGCTCTGCTCCCGAACCTGCAAAAAGGGACCCACCCTGGAGGTTTGGGTGGTGGTTCCCCCTCCGATGCTTAAGTCAGATATCAGGAGTAGTGAGAGAAAGTAGAGATAGAGAGAGAAAGTGAGAGAGTATTTTATCAGAGTAACTTTGCACTGTTTGCATTGAATGCCTTTTCTCCTGATTTCTGGAGTACTTATAGTGATAGCAAGTTGACAGCTATCCTTAAAATCTGCCCTAGAATAGTGGCTTCTGATTGGCTGAGGAATCAGATCATGGCACGTGGCAGACCATGACTGGTGGAAGTCTATTAACCACTCTCATTCAGCCACCTGGTAGTGCTGGGTTCAGACTGTTGGGCCAGAAAATCAATCATTTTACCCCAACTGAGTATAGCCCAGAGATTAAGCCTTCTTTTCATTTTAACTAGGGTGACACGTGTACGGCTCTGATGAGCCCACGGGTCATTAAGGGAGCCGTAGATGTTATGCTACAACATTTACCCCTAAAAGGGCTTTCACTGTTGGCCCACCTGACGGTTAAGGCCCTTTTACCCAAGGTAGTTTTATTTGAAATGGAGTGACGCGCCTTTTCCTGGATTTTACCGGTCATAACCGACCGTTACCTTCTCTTCTTCGGTCATTTTTGACCGGCTCCACAAGTTTTTTACCCCCCTATAAATATACTTGATGTGAGAACATTTAATCATTTCACACCTTGAACGAATTTTTCTAGAGAGAGGAGCTCTGCAAACTTTTCTAGATCGAGAGAGTGATCGTCTAGCCTCAACATTCTTCACCGAATCGTCCAGAGCCGAGTATATATTTTTTCATGGTTTTGGCCGAGAAAGTCAGACGACCCAGTCTTTACCTCGTGCGAGGGTAATCCGCGCGCGTCAAACAAACGGCCCGTCTAAGACGAAAAGCAATAATCCCGTCAAGTAGCTCAGATATGGAGGAATCTACTGGACGGGTGCCCGATGTGGCAAGAGAGGTCCAAAGTGCTCAGCCTTTGCGCGGGCCTCCTTCTGACTATAATGTAGAAGACTCCGAAATAAACCCTGAAGCCAGTACTTCTGGCAGAGACATCGATATGACGGAGACCGGCGAAGGTAATAACGTCAGTGAGTCTGATAATGCCGAAGAGTCAGACGAGGCTTCGACTACCTCGTCTGATATTAGAAGGCGTCTAGGTCCCCTCTCTGACCCCGGCTTCATTTTGGTCAACCGTAAATGGTTAGAGAAAATCGGCCCAGACCCTAAGGCCCTGTTCTTTTGGACTTATTTTCAAAAAAAATAAGTAAAAATAAGTCCGGTTCAGCAAAAATAAGTAAAAATAAGTTCGGTTCAAAGAAAATAAGTTCGGTTCGGCCAAAATAAGTTCGGTTCGGCAAAAATAAGTTCAGATGTACCAAAATAAGTTCGGTTCAAAGAATAATAAGTTTAGTCTTGTCTAATGTTGTAATTATAAATTTTTGTTTTCAATATTACTATTACTATTGTTATTATTATTATTATTAATATTATAATTAAAATAACGATGAATTTGTATTTTTTATTTTTTTATTTTTTATTTATTATTTAGTATTTATTATTTATTAATTATTATTATTATTTATTATTGTTATTTACTCCCTCCGGTTCCTAAAGATCTTCCTTGTTACAGTTCCTACAGATACCAAGGGAGGATTCATTGATGTGGGGTCTAGGGTGGATAAAGTATAATAAAGTAAGACCATATAGGGAGAGAGGGTAATAAAGTATAATAAAGTAAGATCATAGAGGAGAGAGAGGGTAATAAAGTATAATAAAGTGCAATTGTGGACCCATATGATAGTGACATGAGAGGGTAAATAGGGAAATTTATTTTGCCGAATAAGGAATAAAGCAAAAGAGGGAAGATCTTTTGGAAACGCACTTAAACGGAAAGAGGGAAGATCTTTAGGAACTGGAGGGAGTATTATTTATTATTTATTATTTATTATTATTATTATTATTATTCTAATTATTTATTATTATTATTATTATTATTATTATTATTATTATTGAAATGATTTATTATTATTAATTATTTATTATTATTTATTATTATTTATTATTTATTATTATTTATTATTATTATTATTTATTATTTATTATTATTATTCTTATTAATTATTATTATAATTATTATTATTGTAATTATTTATTATTATTATTATTATTTATTATTATAATTTATTATTTATTATTATTATTGTAATTATTTATTATTATTATTATTATTATTATTATTATTGTAATTATTTATTATTATTATTATTATTATTTATTATTTATTATTATTATTATTATTATTTTATTAGTTTATTATTTATTATTTATTATTTATTATTTATTATTTATTATTTATTATTTATTATTTATTATTTATTATTTATTATTTATTATTTATTATTTATTATTTATTATTTATTATTTATTATTTATTATTTATTATTTATTATATATTATTTATTATTTATTATTTATTATTTATTATTTATTATTTATTATTTATTATTTATTATTTATTATTTATTATTTATTATTTAATATTTATTATTTATTATTTATTATTTATTATTTATTATTTATTATTTATTATTTATTATTTATTATTTATTATTTATTATTTATTATTTATTATTTATTATTTATTATTTATTATTTATTATTTATTATTTATTATTTATTATTTATTATTTATTATTTATTGTTGTTATTTACTCCCTCCGGTTCCTAAAGATCTTCCTTGTTATTGTTCCTACGGATACCAAAGAGGATTCATTGATGTGGGGTCTAGGGTGGATAAAGTATAATAAAGAAATAAGGCCATAGAGGAGTAGAGAGAGGGTAATAAAGTATAATAAAGTAAGATCATAGGAGAGAGAGAGAGGTAGTAATAAAGTATAATAAAGTGCATTTGTGGACCCATATGATAGTGACATGAGAGGGTAAATAGGGAAATTTATTTTGCCAAATAAGGAATAAAGCAAAAAGAGGGAATATCTTTTGGAAACGCACTTAAACGGAAAGAGGGAAGATCTTTAGGAACCGGAGGAGTATTATTTATTATTTATTATTATTATTATTATTATTATTATTATTCTAATTATTTATTATTATTATTATTATTATAATAATTATTATTATTATTATTGAAATGATTTATTATTATTATTATTATTTATTATTTATTATTATTATTATTGTAATTATTTATTATTTATTATTTATTATTTATTATTTATTATTTATTATTTATTATTTATTATTTATTATTTATTATTTATTATTTATTATTTATTATTTATTATTTATTATTTATTATTTATTATTTATTATTTATTATTTATTATTTATTATTTATTATTTATTATTTATTATTTATTATTGTTATTTACTCACTCCGGTTCCTAAAGATCTTCCTTGTTACTGTTCCTACAGATAGCAAGGAGGATTCATTGATGTGGGGTCTAGGGTGGATAAAGTATAATAAAGTAAGACCATAGAGGAGAGAGAGGGTAATAAAGTATAATAAAGTAAGATCATAGAGGAGAGAGAGGGTAATAAAGTATAATAATGTGAAATTGTGGACCCATATGATAGTGACATGAGAGGGTAAATAGGGAAATTTATTTTGCCAAATAAGGAATAAAGCAAAAGAGGGAAGATCTTTTGGAAACGCACTTAAACGGAAAGAGGGAAGATCTTTAGGAACTAGGAGGGAGTATTATTTATTATTTATTATTTATTATTATTATTAATATTATTCTAATTATTTATTTATTATTATTATTATTATTATTATTATTATTGAAATGATTTATTATTATTATTATTATTTATTATTTATTATTATTTATTATTATTATTTATTATTTATTATTATTATTATTGTAATTATTATTTATTATTATTATTATTGTAATTATTTATTATTATTATTATTTATTATTTATTATTATTATTATTATTTTATTAGTTTATTAGTTTATTATTTATTATTTATTATTTATTATTTATTATTTATTATTTATTATTTATTATTTATTATTTATTATCTATTATCTATTATTTATTATTTATTATTTATTATTTATTATTTATTATTTATTATTTATTATTTATTATTTATTATTTATAATTTATTATTTATTATTTATTAATTATTATTATTATTTATTATTGTTATTTACTCCCTCCAGGTTCCTAAAGATCTTCCTCATTCTTGTTCCTACGGATACCAAGGAGGATTCATTGATGTGGGGTCTAGGGTGGATAAAGTATAATAAAAGTAAGACCATAGAGGAGAGAGAGGGTAATAAAGTATAATAAAGTAAGATCATAGAGAGAGAGAGGGTAATAAAGTATAATAAAGTGCGGTGTGGACCCATATGATAGTGACATGAGAGGGTAATTAGGAAAATTTATTTTGCCAAATAAGGAATAAAGCAAAAGAGGGAAGATCTTTTGGAAACGCACTTAAACGGAAAGAGGGAAGATCTTTTGGAACCGGAGGGAGTATTATTTATTATTATTTATTATTATTATTATTATTATTATTATTATTATTATTCTAATTATTTATTATTATTATTATTATTATTATTATTATTGAAATGATTTATTATTATTATTATTATTATTATTATTATTATTATTATTCTAATTATTTATTATTGTTATTATTATTATTATTATTATTATTATTATTATTGAAGTGATTTATTATTATTATTATTATTATTTATTATTTATTATTATTTATTATTATTATTTATTATTTGTTATTATTATTATTCTAATTATTTATTATTATTATTATTATTGTAATTATTTATTATTATTATTATTTATTATTTATTATTATTATTATTATTTTATTAGTTTATTATTTATTATTTATTATTTATTATTTATTATTTATTATTTATTATTTATTATTTATTATTTATTATTTATTATTTATTATTTATTATTTATTATTTATTATTTATTATTTATTATTTATTATTTATTATTAATTATTTATTATTTATTATTTATTATTTATTATTTATTATTTATTATTTATTATTTATTATTTATTATTTATTATTTATTATTTATTATTTATTATTTATTATTTATTAATATTTATTATTATTATTATTTGTTTATTATTTTTTAATTATTATTATAAAATAATAAAATAATAATAATAAGTATTGATAATATTATGTTAATATTTATTAATTATTATAATAATAATTATTGATAATATTATGTTACTACAGTTTAGTTCAACAAAAATATGTTCAGTTCAGCAAAAATAAGTTCAGTTCAGCAAAAATAAGTTCAGTTCAGCAAAAATAAGTAAAAATAAGTTCAGTTCAGCAGAAATAAGTAAAAATAAGTTCAGTTCAGCAAAAATAAGTTTAGTTCAGCCAAAATAAAATTAGTTCAGTTCAGCTAAAATAAGTTCAAAAGAACAGGGCCTAACTATTTATTGTCTTATATGCCCATGCCGGGCTTCTCCTTTGTCATTCCAAATAAAGACGCGACGATCCTGAGCGCTCCCAGGAACCATTTTGTCGTCTATAAACTGGCCTTAGATGCGGGATTGAGGTTTCCTCTCCATGAATTCATAGAACAAGTGCTGCAGTACTACCACATCGGCCATAATCAGCTGGCTCCAAACGCTTGGCACAACGTCTTGACGTTCATTGCCGTCTGTGAGCTGCGCGGCCTAGCCCTTTCCCTTCAAGCCTTTACTCACATCCATTATGTGGCCAAGGTACCTGGGGCCGTGGACGGGGCATGGCTCAGCATCTGCAACCGTCCCGGCTTTATGACGGCTTGGGGAAAGCCGTCGAAGATGCATGAATGGAAGGCCGACTTCATCTTCTTAAAGGCGGCCAATGATTTAGCCACTGAGGGCTATAGATTCTACAATCGGTCCGTCACGAATACGGGGCGGAAGCAGTCCTGGCTGGACCTGGAGGATAGCTTCGACGAAGAAGTGGTGGAGTACTTCAGAGTAAAGGAGTACTCCAGGCCCGGCCAACGACCTTTTAGGGGACCATCTAACTGGATACCCTTTAAAGAAATGTTTTACCAAGACGGCTTCTTGGTGGACGCCGGCTTGCGGTTGGCCGATGATAAATGTATATATTCAAAATCCCCCAAGTAAAATTCTTCGTCCATAATTCATTAGACTAACCAATTTTTTCTTTTTGCTGCAGACTCGACCAGAACTCATCTCAAAGCTTCTTGGACGGGAGACATAAGTATGTCTAAATTCACAGACAACTTGTGGAAGGAATATGCCAAAAGCAGCGCCGAAAAGAGGGCTGAGACGCTGGTAAGTTTTTTTTTTTTGGATGAGGATCATTCTGGCTCGTCTGGAATTGGCATCCAATTTTTAAACGAGAATCACCCAAAGAAGGAGAACATCCAAGCTTGGACGGCCACCTTCTTGGGGCCATACTCGTCTGAGAGTTTATAGTCTTTGGACGAGTGCCATTCAGAACTCTCTCTGGACGAGGGTAGCCCGAAGAAGGAAAGCGTCCAAGCTTGGACGGCCACCTTCTTGGGGCCATACTCGTCTGAGTGTTTATAGTCTTTGGACGAGTGCCATTCATAACTCTCTCTGGACGAGGGTAGCCCGAAGAAGGAAAGCGTCCAAGCTTGGACGGCCACCTTCTTGGGGCCATACTCGTCTGTAACTTTGAAAGCCTTTGGACGAGTCAATTTTGGACTCGTCCACGCCATAATGCCTTTCCTTGGACGAGGATAGCCAGAAGAAGGAAAACGTCCACGATAGGACGACCACCTTCTTGGGGCCATACTCGTCTGAGATTTTGAAAGTCCTTTTTTTTTTTTTGGCGTCCCCGGACGAGTACATATTCAGACGGCCACCTTCTTGGCGCCATTCTCGTCTGGGAGGCTTTGGGTTCTGAAGCCGGACGAAGAGTTGATTGCCTCTCCTTGGACGGGAGTCATTCTAGTCCGTCCAATTTTGGGACGGCTTCCTACTTTGTATAAGCTTCGTCTGTATCCGAAGTTTTTCTCGGACGAAATTCCCTTAGGATATGAGGTGTTTAGGGTTTGACGCCTTCCTTCTTTGGGTAATTTTCGTCTGAAGATTTGCAATTTGATTTGTGTTTTGATGTGTGGACGTCCGTCATTTTAACTAGATTATTTCTTGCAGAAAAATGCTCCTACTAACAAACTCCCACCCGGGAAGTCGTCCTCGTCTAAGAAGAGGCCTACGGCGGCCGCGGACCAGCCTCCCGCGAAAAAGCCTAAAGGCTTTATGAGAAAAAGGCCATAGAAGACGACATCTGCTGGAGGAGATGGGGAGAAGAGCATGCCGCCACCCTAGGACAAGGCCCTGAAAAAGGAGCCTTCAACTGCTGCCCTTGCTGAGAGGGAAGAGGTGGCGGATCCTGCTGGTCAGTTGGACGTTCTGCCAGTAGATTCTGCCGAGGTCAGACCAGAGTCGTCCTTGGCTTTGGTTATTCCGGAGCCAACGACGACGGCTGAGAACTACCCGGGCTTCAGCGGCTCGGTGGCCAAACTGGTGCCTCAGATGCCGTTAGCTGTTTGGACGGCATCTATTTCGTCTGGTGAGTCGTATTATCCGAATATAGTTAGGACGGTGCGGGTCGGCGAACGGTCTATGAGTCCGTCCAATAGACAAGCCATCGTCTATCCCATCAAGATAACTGACTCTCCCCCTCTTTCAGAAAAGGGCAAAGGCCCCGCTATACCCGCAGCTCCTCCTACCATAGACTCGGACGAGGAGTCTTCTCCTGCTTTCGCCAAAATGTCAAAGGCTGAAAAGGATCGGCTTAAGCAGGAGCTCTTCAAGTGTTTTCCTGAATCCTATACCAAAGGATTAAGGGGAGCATCGGCCGGGCATGTGGGCTACATGTCACAACTTGCTACTAAGGTATAACTTACTGCCGCTTTGGTTTAGTACTTGCGTATATTTATTTCCTTTTCGTAACTCGTCTAATGACTTGTTTGGTTTTTATTGCAACAACTTTTTGCTCGCAGCATGCTTACTGAAGAATGGGCAAGGGACTTGAGAAAAGAGAACAAGAAACTCGTCCACCTTGCCACAACGGCAGGTGACAAGGCCATCCATGACATTGAGATGGCCAATACCCTTCATCGTCAGTCACTGGACGCTTTGGAGAAGAGATCAGCAGACCTGGAATCCACGAACAAGAATTATCTTGTTACCATCAACGATCTGTACACGGAGCAAGACCACCTGAAGATGATCATAGATACCGTCTCTACAGATCTAAAGGGTGAAAGAGAGATCTTTGCTCTTCTTGTCCGCCCGGTGAGGAGGGAGAATATTCTCCTGATGGCGAGAACTGCCCGTCTAGAGAGGGAGGCGGCCAAGGCCTTCGACGATGCCAAGGAAGGGTTGGAGCAAGTCGTCGAAACGTCTAAGGACTGGGCCGTCAAGGCCTTCGAGATGCTGGCTGAAGCTGATGAGGTCTCAAGCTTTGTACGTTGTCTGGAATATCAATAGAGTGTCCATCGGGCTATGGTATGCGCCGAGGAACCTCCGGAGTTTTTAAAGTCCGACGACGAGGCTGCAGCCGAGGATGGGAACCCTGAAGACGACCAAGAAACTCACGCTGAAGATGATGCCTAGCTTTAGGTTTATTTTTCTAAGTTTCTTGGCTTGTCTGCCGTTGTAGTCTTAGCCCTTCAGTAGTCTTAAGTTGTAAATTTTTGCTTATGATATATATGAAGGACTTTTGCCAATTGCTTGTCTCTTATTTTCAACAATTCCAATTTGACTAAGTATAACATTAACTTCATCATGATTGTTGGACGTCCAACACAGATGTTTAAGGAAAGAGCAGCTTGCTTGCCTTTAGACGATTTTCAATCTTTAAAAATTGTCTCCAAGTACAAGAATAGACTCGTCCTGAACTATTGGATGATCTGCCTTATCTGAATAATACAAACTTGTAAAACATGTTCCTTGCCCTTGGACGATCGAGAATCTGCGCAAAATACTGCCAAGTACCAAAAGGGACTCGTCTGTGACGGTTTGCAAAATGCACATACGAGAAGATTGACATCCTTGCCCTTGGACGATTACCAGTTATTTCATGAAATATCTAAGTATTTGTTGATATTCGTCCGGGATTTTTGGCCAATCTGCTTAATTAGACGAGTCTTGCCCAAAGAGGGAAGACGGCCAATACCCGTTTGATTTGTGGACGAGCCACGTTCAAGCCGTTTTACTCGAGCTACCAACGTTCGTCCTGCACTATCAAACCATCACAAGGGCATCTATTGCCTAGGTCCTGGATTTTGGACGACCTTTTCTCTTTAGCTCGTCCTATAGGCTTCTACCATCCCCCCATCCTGGGCTTTAGCTCAACCGCACATGATGGGCGAGCCAAAGTCCAAGAAGGAGAGCGGCCATCCTTGATCGAGCCTATTGAACTTGGTGGATGAGCTTGAAATACATGTTCAACGCATGTTTTAGCCGGCTTCCTTGAGGGAGCAACACTCGTCATTAAGTAGTGATCCCTTACTAGGGTCTGGACTACTTAGCTGTCCGTGATTTTGAAAGTAAGTATCCCTTACTAAGGTCTTATTTCAGGCCAGCTTTCTCTCAGAGACTTTGACGTTACTCTTACTAGAGATTTTGTCAGTTTGACGGCCATGTATGTGTTATATTTTTGGCCGGTCTCTTCGAGGGAGTGATGTTCGGCATAGAAGTGAGTAATTTTGACGTTCTATTATTGTTTGTATTTTTGTCCAAGTTATTGTCACTTTTAGACGAGTAACTGAATTAATGCCCCAAAGTGAACTAACTTGGTGAAAGTAAACAAAGAAATAGAAGACTAGGAATTGTATTATATGGATTTTGCTTGACTAAATGCCAAGATGCATGTATACAATTCTTCTTCCTAACATGTGCCGTGGCACTTTGGAGTAACTACAAACTACCTTATAGGTAACTGACAGTGAACTGAGTTAGACGTGGTACTTCTTCAAATTATCTGAATTCCAAGTACGCTGTATAGGTCGTCCATTTAAATCTTGGAGACGAAAAGTCCCACTGCGCAGCTCTTGGATAATCAGATAAGGTACTTCCCAGTTTGGCGTTAGCTTCCCTAGCTCCTTAGCTCGTCCAACCGCCTCCATTTTTCTGAGAACAAGATCTCCCACCTGGAGTGGTCGTCTAACAACTCTTTTGTTAAACTCCCGAGCCATTCTCAACTTGTACAATTGCATTCTTAGTAAGGCATTGCCCCTGACTTCTGGCACTTGGTCCAAAGCCGTGCGTAATGCAGCCCAGTTGGCATCTTCTGCGTACAACATGACTCGCAGGGTGGGTTCTTTAATCTCAATGGGCAAGACGGCTTCAGTGCCATAGACTAACATGAAAGGCGTCTCGCCTGTAGAATTTTTAGCGGTTGTTCTAATGGACCATAACACTAATTGCAGCTCTTCAACCCATTGTCCCTTGGCGTTATCCAGCTTCCTCTTGATTCCATTTGATAGAATCTTGTTGAAGGACTCGACTTGACCATTGGCTTGTGGGTGGGCGACTGCCGCGAAGTGAGCTTTGATTTCTCTTTCTGACAACCAATCTTTCAGCTTAGGCGTTTTGAACTGTGGACCATGAACTGTGGACCATTATCAAAGACGATGGACTGAGGCATGCCAAAACGAGTTATAATGTTTTTCCAGATGAAGCCCTTGACATCGTTTGTTGTTATTCCTCGCATGGCTTCAGCCTCTATCCATTTAGTGAAATAATCTACTGCCACTATCACAAACTTCTTTTGTCCAGCAGCCACTGGGAAAGGTCCTAAGATGTCCATGCCCCATTTGGCAAAAGGCAGGGGGAATAAGATGGGGCTCATGTAGTTGGACGGCTTCTGATGCAGGTTTCCATGCTTCTGACAACTATCGCACTTTTTTGCATAGACGAGAGCGTCTTCCTTTAAGGTAGGCCAGTAGTACCCCGTCCTTAAAGCCTTTTCTCCTAATGCTCTTCCCCCAATGTGTGAAGCATAAGCTCCCTCATGGAGTTCTTTCAGAACCTCTAGACCATCTTCTCTGGTGATGCACTTGAGGAGAGGGCGGTTGAATGACTTCTTGTAAAGGGTCTCATCCCATAGTTCAAACCATTTGTCTCTAGCTTTCACATACTTAGCCTCTACAGGGTCAGAAGGCAATCACCCCGTCTTCTTGTATTCTATGATAGGCTCCATCCAGACTGCTCCTCGGCTAAGAAACATAATCTGCTCTTGGTCAATGTTCTTTTTGGGTTTGACTTCCCAAAAAACCGTTCTTGGCACATCACCTTCAGCCGAGCTGGCCAATTTAGAGAGAGCATCTGCTTGATGATTTTCTGACCGTGGCACTTGGTCGAGAACAAATCATTTTAATGGCTCAATCTCATCCTTAAACAGTCGCATGTATTTGCTCATTGATGCTTCTTTACATTCAAAATCTCCATTGACCTGACTGACGACTAAGAGAGAGTCCGATTTGGCCTCAATCTCTACAGCTTCAGCTGCCTTGCACATTTTGATTCCAGCCAAGAGCGCTTCATATTCAGCTTCGTTATTGGACGCTTTGAATTGGAATCTTAATGCATATTCAAACTTGTCCCCTTCGGGAGACTGACAAATGATTCCTGCTCCACATCCATTAACTGTGGACGACCCATCAACCATGAGCGTCCAATGCTTCCTCCCTCCAGCTGAATCAAATACTGGTTCTACAGTTGGCCGAGTGAGCTCAACTATAAAATCTGCCAAGGCTTGTCCCTTAATGGCTTTCCTTGGTTCTAGATATTCTCTGGCGTCTGTTTCCATTTGATGTCCGTTTGGACGAACATGGTCCTGGGTCCTTACTACTAGGTTTCAGTCCATCTTTCTTCGCTGATCACCATCCTCTGGCTGCTTTCCTCTTGCCGTCCTCCTAGAGGGTTCCTGATGAGCAGGTCGACTAGGACCTGGACGATCTACTTGGGAACGTCCCCTAGGAGGAGGTGGATTGTTAGCAGCTGGCTCCGGGTTATGATGAAAAAACAGCATATTGCTTTTAATCTGTTCCTGGACGACTGCTGCCATCTTAGTTTGAAAGTAATTCAGAACATTTTCTAGGTGGGCAGCAGTCACTGGTCGATCAAGATTCATCTGGATGACCGGTTGCTGACTTGGTCCCGGAACATTGACAATGGATGGGGGTCTATCTCTTCCTCGAGGTGGTCTTTCATGCTCCACCGTATCCTCGACATTAACTTGAAGGCTTCGGTTCCTGGCAATGTTGGACGATTGATTATCAGTCATCGTTGCGTCTCCCCACAGACGGCGCCAAATGTTTTGTCTACTTGTCCGACAAGTAAGCTATGCGCTATGCTTTCTTGTCCAACAAGTAACTAATACATCTTGAGTGTTCTTCAGCTGGAGACTTGTGCAACGATGTCTGAATCCACTTAGTCCTTGGTCTGGGCTCGCTCCCGAACCCCGCAAAAGGGACCCACCCCGGAGGTTTGGGTGGTGGTTCCCCCTCCGATGCTTAAGTCAGATATCAGGAGTAGTGAGAGAAAGTAGAGATAGAGAGAGAAAGTGAGAGAGTATTTTATCAGAGTAACTTTGCACTGTTTACATTGAATGCCTTTTCTCCTGATTTCTGGAGTATTTATAGTGATAGCAAGTTGACAGCTATCCTTAAAATCTGCCCTAGAATAGTGGCTTCTGATTGGCTGAGGAATCAGATCATGACACGTGGCAGACCATGACTGGTGGAAGTCTATTAACCACTCTCCTTCAGCCACCTAGTAGTGTTGGGGTTCTGACTGTTGGGCCAGAAAATCAATCCTTTTACCCCAACTGAGTATAGCCCAGAGATTACGCCTTCTTTTCATTTTAACTAGGGTGACACGTGTACGGCTCTGATGAGCCCACGGGTTGTTAAGGGAGCCGTAGATGTTAGGCTACAACAAGTACTACTTATAAATTTAGCCATATAAAGGCATAAATAAAATAACTTGCTTAAGAGGTAACTTTTGAAAAATAGTAATAATTCAAAAACACTCCTTTTTAAATATTTTAACATGCATTTAAATATCAAACTCCTTGTAAATTATATGAATACAGATTCAAAGATCAAACTTTATAATAATATTGAACTAAAGACATAATTCAAGTGCATAATAAAATTAATAAACATTCAAACATGTTCATACAAAATGTTATAAGAGAGAACAAACAAGGGAACCGGATATCCACTCCAAGGCACGGAAACTACGCTTTCCTATTAGTTTAATTTCGCCCCTCTAGGATCACCGGGTTAACACGAAATAACTAATGAGATACAATGGAGAAAACAATTCACTAGATGATCTTCTAAGTGAATCAACAAGAACTTTGTGTTTGATGTTTGTGAAGAACACTCAAGAGAAAGTAGCAAGTTTTCTCTCAAGCAAAGCAAGAAGATTAGAATATCCCAAGAAAAAACTGATTTTCTCTCTCTCTTAACTCATATACATAACAAGGGTGATGAATAATCTTCCCTCTTGATTAGAGTTGTTACAGCATTCATCCCTCTTTAATCCCCTGATTAAGAGTACTTAATCATCTTAAAAACGGATAACAAATGCATTACAACGGTTATAAACCGTCCACGCAAAATTTCACGCCCCAAAACAGAATACACGTCGCGACCCGCGATACAGATCGCGAGTCGCGAAAGGGCGCTGGTCGCGACCCGCGACGGCCTCCTGGTCGCGACCCGCGACGAATGTCGCGACTCGTGACCAGCCCTCTGTCTTGCTTGATTTAATCCACGTGATTTTGCGCATTCTAATCTCAACATACTAGACCTCCTCCTCTTCTAGTATATACTCATATGAGCTAACAAAACCCATTACCCTATAAATGTTCCAACAATCCTCCTCCCATTTATAGGGTAATGTTGAAAAGTTTTCAACTTGCTATAAATCACAAACAAAACATGCTCATGCATCATGGAAATATCTTACGATTGAATTTCCACTTAGTAAAAGTAACTTTACAACAATCTCGATCATAATGATAGACAAAGCTTTGAATCATATAACCACCACAAATCATTGAAGATACTAATACACATAAGCATAAAACATAATTCTTAACCTCCGACACCTATGAAGCCTTGGTGTCCATATCCATTCATAAGCGTTCCAAGTCAAGCCTTAGACTTGGTGAAGCGGCCAAACCTCTAGCTTATATAGGTAAATCTTTACGAACATGCTCCTACAATTGAGCACTTATCAAAGATTTATTAAGAAATAAATTCAACCTCTTAACATTGTAGTAACAAGCACTAACCTCGAGATGTGTTAAACAAGTGCTCCCAACCTTCTAGAGAAGTACTTTCCTCATTGAATTTGAGATCTAATGTTGTATTAGACATCAAATTGAGTTTTCCTTCACCATAGGTTGTTCAATAGGCTTAAGACCCATCCCTTTATTCATTTTGTTCACTAGTTCCCTTGACAACGGTTTAGTAAACGTATCCGCCAAGTTCAAACTAGACCGAACAAAATTAATAGTTATACAACTATTCCTTATCATTTCACGCACATAGCTATGTCTAACTCCAATGTGCCTTGACTTGCCATTGTAGACTTCACTATAAGCTTTAGCTATGGTTGATGCACTATCACAATGAATAGCAAGAGGTGACATAGGTTTGACCCACAAGTCAACCTCACTCAACACATTCCTTAGCCATTCCGCTTCTTGGCAACAAGATGCCAATGCAATGAATTCCGATGCCATAGTGGAATCCGTTATACATGTTTGCTTCTTGGATGCCCATGAAATAGCACCTCCTCCAAGAAGAAACACCCATCCACTTGTGGATGAATAATCTTCCTTGTTGGAAATCCAACTAGCATCCGAGTAACCTTCTAGAATAGAAGGTTCTCCTTTGTAAGTTATGACATAATCCAAGGTTTTATTCAAATACCTTAACACTCTTCTCAATGCTTGCCAATGCAACATACTAGGATTACTAGTATACCTACTGAGTTTACCAATAGCAAAAGCTATATCCGGTCGAGTGCTTGTCATAGCATACATCAAGCTTCCAATTAAGCTTGCATACTCCAATTGAGAAATAGGAGTACCACTACTCGGAACCAAGTGAACACTAGGATCCATCGGAGTAGCAAAATGAGTCGAATTCGATTCATTAAACCTCTTAATCACTTTCTCAATATAATGAGATTGTGATAAAGAAATTGACCCTTTACCTCTCATTATTCTAATACCTAGAATAACATCCGCTTCACCCAAATCTTTCATGGAGAAGCTAGAAGAGAGAAAGACTTTGGTTTTTTCCACTTGTTCCAAATCAGTCCCAAAGATGAGCATATCATCAACATATAAGCAAATTATAACTCCATTACCGTTATTATCAAATTTACTATATACACACTTATCGGACTGATTTATTTTGAACCCACTAGACAAAATGACCTCATCAAATTCTTGATGCCATTGCTTAGGTGCTTGTTTAAGACCATACAAAGATCGAACTAATTTGCAAACCTTAGTCTCTTGACCTTTAACCACAAAACCTTCAAGGTTGATTCATGTACACTTCCTCCTCCAATTCACCATTAAGGAAAGCAGTTTTAACATCCATTTGGTGAATTACTAGACCATGAATCGCAGCTAATGCTATCAAAAGTCTAATGGTAGCTATTCTAGCAACCGGAGCATAAGTGTCAAAATAATCGATACCATATCTTTGCCTAAAACCTTGGACCACTAACCGGGCCTTATGTTTTAGTATGGTTCCATCGATCTTCCTTTTCCTTACGAAAATCCACTTACAACCTAAAGGTTTGCATCCGGGGGTAAATTAGCTAAAATCCAAGTATAATTTCCCATTATTGAATCCATTTCATCATTCACCGCCTCTTTCCGAAAGCGAGAATCATGAGACTTCATAGCCTCATCAAAGGTCCTAGGATCCTCCTCCATATTGTAACAATATGAAAATTGAGTCACAATAGACTCCCTTGACCCTTCAACTAAATATAGTTGAAAATCCGGTCCAAAAGATTTCTCTTTTCTAATTCTTTTACTTTTCCTAATTTCCGGTGTTGTAGTATCATGATCATTGTTAATGTCATCCACAACATTGGAACTAGTACTAGGTATCATGTCCTTTGGTCTTGGAATCGATGAGAATCTAGTCTCATCAAATATTGCATCCCTTGACTCTATCACGGAATGGATAGAGACAACATCATTTGGCTCAATGACATAAAACCTATAGGCTTTGCTATGTACCGCATAGCCTATAAAAAATGCAATCAATTCCTTTTTCACCTAAAGTTTTCCTTTTAGGTTCCGTCAATTTGACAATTGCCCTACAACCCCATACCTTAAGGTAATTGAGATTAGGCTTTTTGTTACACCAAAGTTCATAAGGGGTAGTCTTATTCCTTTTATTAGGAACTCGATTTAAAATATAACATGCAGTTAAAATTGCATCACCCCAAAAACCGTCATTTAGACCCGAATTAGAAAGCATGGTGTTAACCATTTCTTTTAGAACCCTATTTTTCCTTTCCGCTATACCATTACTTTGAGGTGAGTATGGAGCGGTTGTTTCATGAATTACACCAATGGAACTAAAATTGCTAGGATTATAGTATTCACCACCCCTATCCGTCCGAAGTCTTTTAACTTTTCCATTAAGTTGAAGTTCCACTTCGGTCTTAAAAATCTTAAACTTTTCTAGTGCTTCATCTTTAGTAAATAATAAATATATGTAACAAAACCTTGAATAATCATCAATAAAAGTTACAATATATTTTTTATTTCCCAAAGAAGGTGAACTATGAAAATCACACAAGTCACTATGCACCAATTCAAGCAATACCGTTTGTCTAGTCACACTAGGATAAGGATTTTTTGTAATCTTATTTAGCATGCATGTCTTACACTTCTCTAACTTTAAATCGAAAGAAGGTATTAAACCTAGCTTAGACATGTCATATAATCTACGATAGTTTACATGACATAAACGATTGTGCCATAGAGAAGAAACATCAAGCATGTAAATAGAACTAGTATCAATTTTATTATTAATACTAAATTTAAACATTCCATTACAATAAAATCCTTGTCCAACAAAAATACCACCCTTGGAAACTATAAAAAACTTATCCGATTCAAATACAACTTTAAAACCAAATTTATTCAAAAGACCCCCCGACACAAGATTCTTCCTAACTTCCGGTACATAAACAACATCCCGGAGAGTTAGAGTCTTTCCCGAGGTTAACAACAATTCTACTTGGCCTATACCCTTGGCCTTTACCGTAGAATCATTCCCCATATACAAGATTGGACCATCATCCAATTCTTCCAAAGACTTGAAGAAGTGCTTATTATTGCACACATGTCTAGAGGCCCCCGAATCTATCCACCAAGAATCATCAACTCCGCACAAACATAATTTCGAAATCATAGCCACAAAATTCATTTCTTCAATTACATGTTCATGTGCACTTTTACCTTGGTTTTGAACAACACTAGGTTGTCCAATTTTTGTCTTCTTCTTCTTAGAAGGACAATCCCTCTTGAGATGAGGTCCATTGCATACCCAACAAGTGAGGGTCTTCCTCTTCTTGTTTGCAAAGTTGGTTTTAGAGTTGTTATTGTTGGATTTCTTGGTCCCACTAGACCCACCAACCTCTACCATATTCACGGTAGACTTAGGAATACTAGGAGTAGTATCCTTAACCCCATCTTGAGCCCGGATACCCTCTTCAATACGAAGATGAGTTCCCAATTGCTCCATGGAAATATCTTCCTTCCTATGTTTCAAGGAATGCTTAGTTTCTTTCCAAGAATTTGGTAATTTATCAATGATTGAGGCTACGGCAATAGCCTCATCCATCACCATACCATGTGATCTAATTTGGTTCAAAATATGATGAGCTTCATGAAATTGCTCTATAATAGACCGATCATTAGTCATTTTAAATGAATTAAAATTACTAACAAGAAATTTCTTACTTGAAGCATCTTCAGAAATATACTTGGCCTCAAGAGTATCCCAAAGTTCCTTTGCACTCTCCACATTTTGATATAGATCGAACAAAGGGTCGGTAAGAGAGTTGAGGATGTGACCCCGGCAAATGTAGTCATCATTCTCCCACTTTGTCCTCTTCCTTGTAGTCTCCATGGACTCTTCCTCTCCATCTTTCGGGAATGGTGGCATGGGTGTTGATAGAACATACACCACATTCAAAGTTGTCAACAAGAAGTGCATCTTCTTTTGCCATCTTCGATAACCCACCCCCTCAAACTTGTCCAACTTTTGGAAGTTCATAGTCATGTCCTTGAGTGATTGAGCCATATCCGAAATAAAAAGGAAAATTAAACTAATAGATTGTTATAAGAGAGAACAAACAAGGGAACCGGATATCCACTCCAAGGCACGGAAACTACGCTTTCCTATTAGTTTAATTTCGCCACTCTAGGATCACCGGGTTAACACGAAATAACTAATGAGATACAATGGAGAAAACAATTCACTAGATGATCTTCTAAGTGAATCAACAAGAACTTTGTGTTTGATGTTTGTGAAGAACACTCAAGAGAAAGTAGCAAGTTTTCTCTCAAGCAAAGCAAGAAGATTAGAATATCCCAAGAAAAACTCGATTTTCTCTCTCTCTTAACTCATATACATAACAAGGGTGATGAATAATCTTCCCTCTTGATTAGAAACATTACAGCATTCATCCCTCTTTAATCCCCTGATTAAGAGTACTTAATCATCTTAAAAACGGATAACAAATGCATTACAACGGTTATAAACCGTCCACGCAAAATTTCACGCCCCAAAACAGAATACACGTCGCGACCCGCGATACAGATCGCGAGTCGCGAAAGGGCGCTGGTCGCGACCCGCGACGGCCTCCTGGTCGCGACCCGCGACGAATGTCGCGACTCGTGACCAGCCCTCTGTCTTGCTTGATTTAATCCACGTGATTTTGCGCATTCTAATCTCAACATACTAGACCTCCTCCTCTTCTAGTGTATACTCATATGAGCTAACAAAACCCATTACCCTATAAATGTTCCAACACAAAACACATGTAGTTCATAATAAAACTTATAAAAACATGACTTCAATCCAAAATATTTTCCTAAAAACATGATACTAAGGTTGCAAAAATAATTATTAAAGATCTACATATACACGCACCTTAAAAATTAATAACTACTAGGGAGAAGAGAAAGGGTAGGCTAAGAGAGAGAGAGAGAGTTTAAACTTGAGAAAAGAGATTTATTTCTCAAATTTGGTGTGAAGAATATGATGGGTGGAGACCCCTATTTATACTAGTCGGATAGGTATAGTCGTATTAGAGTTAAGAAACTAAAAGATGGATTTTTGAGAAAAGATAAACAAAATTAGCTAAGATCCAACTACTTTTTACGATCATCTAACTAGAACCGGGGACAAATATAAATTATCCCCTAAGATAAATAATCTAGAATCTTATATGATGAAAAAGATAAAAATGAGAAAAAAAAACCAAAAGTTACCCACTGGCGGTGAGTTTTGCCGCAAAACTTGTTTTTTTTGGTAAATCTTTTTCAATTTCCTTTAAAACATTTTAAATTTTGTTTTAAACAAAATACTTGGATTTTAAAATTAGTAAACCTAGGCCCAAAATCCAAATTGGGCTTGAATTTATTTTAAACACCCAAAATATTTTATAAAAGCCTATTTTAAAAGCCTTTTTAGTAAATAACAACCTTTTTAATAACCAAACCTTTTCCAAAAAAATATAAATATTAACTACTAAAAATACGGAGTATTACATTATAATTTGAAAATGATAAAACAACGTAGTTTAGAAGATGGTGCACCATGCTCTACATGCAATTGGGTGCATGTACTTATTTGCGGGGATGAGAATCATATTGTGACTAATTTTAAATTTACATATATTACTCTCAATACTAATAGGATGAGGTTGGTTACACTAAAATTAAAATATATTACTCTCAGTCTCTCAATATTCCTCCTCTATTTTTTTTTTTTTTTTTTTGTCTATGTGCTACCATTTTAAACAGTAACGGAACTGAACTGAAAATAAGTCCAAAAGAACACGGCTTTACTTAAAGTTAAATAAAGTTTGAACTTTCAAGACAGAAAAGAAAAGGCCCATTCATCGCTTTTGGGGACACTCTTATTCATCACAAATCCATCAACCCCAAATTTCAATCGGAGTTTTGAGAAGGGACAAAAATGGCGAAAAATGCAGCAGATGCACGCAGTAACACTGCAGCTGTTCAAGCGACCAATGACGACGCTTCTGCTAGCAAATTGTGAGCAACCACCCCTCCCCAAAATATAAAAATTATGCGATCCTCTTTGTAATATACGCCATTAATGACGATATTATTGTTAACACCGTCCTCGAATTTGTTTGGAGTTTTTGACGATTATCGCATATTTTGTGCATATTTAATTCATTTTTTAACTGGTAATTTCAGCGATGTTTTTGTTATTTACTGTTTAATTGCTGTTTCTTGTTTCTTGTCTATGCTGTGGTTGATGGAAACGAAATACCTATTTCTTCTTGTTTGTTTTTCCATTTTTTGATGTTTGGATTTACGGTTTAGTTATAATTGCAATAATGGCATGTTTGGGAGTATTGGGATGTAAAAATCGATATAGTGAGCTAGTACAAATTAAGGCATAATTTGTTGTAACGAACTTTCACCGGCATTCGGTGCATCGCTTGTTTCTACATTGACATTGATAGCATACTGTGTTATTTGCTTCTTTGAATGGGGGGAGGGAAGAAGAATGGAAAGCTTTTCACCGTTTCCTTAGGACGTTCTAGTCTTTTAGATGAAGTGTTAGTTTTTAGGGAGGTGCTATCTGTCATTTGTTCTTGGAAACGGTCCCTGCCGATGTCCTTTCCACCGAGGAGGTGTGACACAGGCGAGACACAAGGTTGCTCTAAGGTATTTATGTTTTCAGGTGTAAACCAATGCGCCAATGCAGTTCAGCATTCTGTAAGTCAGGCAACAATAGCTTAAGGGCTTGCAATTTATAAGAGAATTTGAGACAGTGATGGATTGATTAATGAAGAAATAGAACAGTGTTTCCATACATGATTCTTGGTTCTTGTTAATTAGCTGGTCGAAATGTCAGAGTAGTTTCAACACGAAATTGTGTAATCTAGTCCAATTATATGCCTTCCCACTGGAAAGTTTCCCCCTACTGCAGAGCAGAACATCCTTTCTGCTATTTGAATTTACTTAAAGTTTCCAACGTGTCATATGCCCTGGGTTGGTGGCATCAGTGATGAGAACTTTAACTAGCAAAGGCTTTTAAGAGATAACAGATATTAAAATTGGGAGCTTTGAGGCCACTATTCACGAATCAAGAGGTTGCTGTGTGATTGGTTTGTTGTGGAAGAAGAGCTGATCACTTTTGTTTCTCTGAATGATAACTGGTTGCCTGTCAATGTAAGAGTGGGGAAGAAAGAAAAAGAAGACAGAACCGTGAATACTTAAACTGTCAAGGAGCCAGGTGACGTGGTAAAGGAACATTTGTAATAGACTATGAATAAATATATCTAGGCTTTGAAAGCTTGGAGTCGCAACCAAATCATGATACCCTTGTTGTAATTTCATCATCTATGAGGACCATGACAGCTTTCTTCTGGCCAGGTTTCTAGGAATTTGGATCAAAGTTGATTACAACAGTTGAAAGAGTTCCTTATGCTTTAATAGGCATATTAACTGAATCAAGTATATGTTGTTCAGTCTTGATGAGGCTATTACAATACTTAATTGTTAGTGATCCAGGAACTGTGCTTTAAATATTCTATACTGGCTTCAGCTACTCAACCTTCAGAACTTCATTAATATTACCCTAATGCCTCGAAAGAGGGCTTTAGACTTTATGACGAGTAAGTCATGGAGGTTTTTGCCAAATATCAGGAGCTACATAGTGAACCATACTTGTCAATCTTTTGAGTGAAAACCTTTACTATATGCTGAACGAATGCGTATTTCTATTACACATAATGAAATCTGGACTTGCCAGTTACTTGCAACCATGCATTATTGACATGACCTGATCCTTTCTCATTGACAATTGCCATAGGTCCTGTGTGAAAAAGGGTTACATGAGAGATGACTTCATCCATTTGTTCGTGAGAAGGCCTGTTAGGAGATCTCCTATAATTAATCGTGGTAGGTTCACTTGTAGTAAGTTTTGTTATATACTTAACTGTTTGCACTATGGTTCTCTTACTTATTTTTTTTATGTACCTCCTTCCTTGAAGGTTATTTTGCTCGTTTTGCTGCTTTCCGGAAGCTTCTTTTCCAGTTTCTCAACTCTGATGATCATACTAGAAAGCAAGTTTTATCACTTGGAGCAGGCTTTGATACAACATATTTTCAGTTGCAGGTATATTTTGTCGTTTGATATGGTAACCTCGGTAGTCCTACATGGATGCTAGAACTTAATCAGCAAAATATCCCCTTTCTGGTTTTTATCCAAGGACCACACTGGCACACCACTTGGGTGCATATATATAATGGTTCTTATATGAGCAATGGTACATGGTCTGTGATGAATAGGGTTCCTCGTGTCCCTCTAAATTTCCCAAGTTATTGAACTTGCTGTCTGTGCTATATGAGTCTGCTCAAATCCGTAGTCCATCTTATTTCCAATGGGAGCAGTTGATAATTGAATCCATATTTCCCATTTTCGTATCCGTAGTAATAGTGCGAAAAGAAGTCCTGGCTCCAACTTCTTCAGGATAAGAATAGTACTCCCTCCGTCCCATAATATAGTGTTCATTTCTCATTTTTCACGGGAATTAAGGAAATTAGAAGAAGTAGTAGGATTTCTCAACAACAATATTTAATAAAGTGTTTATTTGATACTTTTGTCTTGAAACTAGCTCTTTATTTTATTTTTCCTTTTAAAAAAATCAAAAAGCAATGAATGTTTCTTGGAATGGTGTAAAACAATAAATAGGGGCTCATATTTGAAAGAAAAGTAGGGGTATTTTGGAAAGTTTGTGTAGAAATGGAGGATAATTTAGTCCAAGCAAATTAATAAAAAAGAAAACAAGCACACCATTTTGGGACACTCAAAATGGAATGTGGGCACTATATTATGGGACGGAGGGAGTAGAATAGTGGCGTTGAGTTTCTTGTATTGATTATGTAATTTTTGATTTTTTTTCTTGGACCTTAGGTCATTGCTGGAAAAGTTTAACATAACAAACTTAAGTATGGATCGTATATGGGTCTGTTTATATTTTATTTTTTTTGTTGCTCATGCTTTTATTGGTTGCTTCTTAATCCTTCGGCTGCCTTTTATTATCTGGAATATTGTCAGCTTTGTCTAAAACTTTGGTCTTTTTCTTTTTGTTTTAGGAAATTTCGTTTTGGCATGTAATGCTTGATGACCATGATTGATTTTACTTACTTCGCACTGGTTATTGATAAAGTTGTGATGCTTCTCTTGGCAGGAAGAGGGAAAAGCACCATATCTATACGTGGAGCTGGATTTTCAAGAGGTGGAAGTTTGAGAATTTAGATTTTGCACATTTTTTTTTTGCACTTCATATCGCTTCCACTTTCTTTTTTTTTTTTTGGGGTACGGGATGGAGGGGTAAATACCTATTCCTTGCTGATCAAGCAAGATTGTTAAGGTCACAGGATTATATGGTGCATTTAAATTGGTGACACCTATTTGGAAGATGGATTACTTTTGTGAACTTATTGGCCTTTTTTTACATACATTACATTCTTTTGACTTTTCTGTAGTAAATTATTGGGTGATCCCAACTATTCTAAGATGTTATCTTTATCTAATTTCTGATTTGAAATGAAATCATGTCGTATTTTTGCTTTAGGTAACCAGCAAGAAGGCAGCATTAATTGAGTTTCATGATGAGTTAAGGGAAAAAGTTGGTGCAACAGCTTCCATTTCACGAGGTAAGACTTCCGTAACTGCTGTTGGAAACTTAGGACTCAGTAAAACAGCCTGCCTTAACAGTCAGAATATTTGTTATCAACACTTGTGCAGTAGTCATACTGAGCTCTTAACTTTGTCTTAGATCTGTGCTTGATAGCTTGCGATTATCATTTATCAACCTTTCCTGTTAAATTCTGAATTTCATAACAAAACTTTTGAGTAGTTTGAGTAAAGGTGCATGATTCTGCTATTTGTATACTTCCTATTGCCTTGAAAGATTCTTCTGTGCTGGCATCTGTCTGTCCTGAATTTTCTTCACAAATGTTTCTTATTTTTATGGTTTCTGTTAGTTTGTATCTGTGATTATATTAAAAGTTTCTGATTGTTTGTTTGAGGCTTCCATCTGCACCATTTTGATATGAATTGGAACTTATTTGCAAAGGCTCGGTAGGATTGTGAGTTTTTCAAGTTTTATAGTCCAATTAAAAGTTTTAAATCTAAGACCAGATGTTGAAAACGGCTCGTAAAAGTTTTTCAAGTTTTATAGTCCAATTAATTTTTTTCAAGTTTTTCAAGTTTTGGTTGCTAGCTTCAAAAAATAAGCAGACTGCAAGCGAATTATCTAGAGTCTAAGTACACGCTTTCTCAACTAGTTAGAAAAGAAAAACTGGAAACTCAAAATGATAATATGCAAACCAAAACAAATAGCGTTTGGGTTTATGCTACCTCGGTTTTCTGTTATCAACGTTTACTTGTGATCAGCCCTATTGTTAAGTTCGGGAAAATATTAAGATCTGACTTCCATATTAACTTCAGAGATTGGCTTTAGATCTAAAATATTATGACCCTTTTCCACTTTTGTATATACTACATCTGGACTCTGGTATGCTTATTATTTCAAGCTGCCAACGTTTCTCTACCAACCTTTTTACAGGCTATAAGTATCTCGAACTCTAGGAGATTTATGCTAACAATGGTTGAAGGTCTATCAAGTATCCTTTCTGTTGTTTATCTGTGTACATGATTGGGTAATATATCTGATTTTAATTGGTAACAATAGTTTTATAGTGAAATATCAATTGCGTATGTGTATCGATAATTGATATGCAATTTAGTCTTCGTGCATCAATTGCTATTTATTTTCCCCAGTTAGTTTAATGTCACTTTTAGTGCCTTGTTGTACCCTGCTTGACTGCTACCTCTATTCATGAACATAAAAATTGACTTGCCGCTAACTTGAAAATTTTTTGTGCAGAAAATGGGGAAGTGCTTGGAGATCACTACAAGCTGCTGCCTGTTGATCTGAGGGATATCCAAAGGTTAACTGATGTGATAGCTTTAGCGAACCTTGATCCCAGGTGTGTATGCCTGAATGAAAATTCTGCTTTGCTTAGGTGTTAATCATCAGCTCTGTTTAAGTAAAGATGGTGAAGCATGGGAATCCCTTCCTGTATCAAAAAGCTTTCTTTTCTTTTGGAAAGGGGGGGGAAGGCTAAAATACCTTTAGATATCCTTTTATTTAATTCTGTGGGCTTGCTCTCTTTATTGTTTGCAATCCGCGGCGGACAAGCTCTCTGAGAAGTTAGAGTGCATACTGACTTCCTGAAAATAAGCAAACAAAAAATTTCCAAGAAAACTGAAAATGAGGAATTTTTGCTCAATTTGAATGTTCTCAAACTGATTAATATTTGTAAGTAATGTGTCCCTTGGTGCTTACAAAAAACAATGTATACCATGTTTCCCTGTCTTGTTTCCCAACTCTCTTCCAATCAGAAAATCAAGAGAACTGCACATTGATTTTGATTTTATATTTACATGGTAAATAAAGTTCGCATTGGATATGCACATGGACATGGAAAATGCAGAATCATTATCTTTTCCCTGTCATAAACATGCTTTAAGCTACTTAAATTTGTTTGATAAATTTACAATATCCTTGTTTTTTTTTTTTCAATGAGTGTTTGTTTCTTGTTGGATTGTTCACTAACATTATTTCCTTTCTGCACGTGTTGTCATATATACTCCCTGAGTGGCCATCTACTGAATAGGATCATTTTCACACCTTCACTTTTATTTGTATTATCAAGTACACGGAGTACGGAGTAGCGAATATGAAGCATTTAATGGAATGGACAAGTTCCAATTTCAGTTAGAATATGAATCAACGTACTCTTACAAGTTGTATTCATTATATTTTGAACTTGGAAATTTGAGAATGTGAAAGGGACAAGCAGAAAATATGCTTTACCACAAAATGCATGAGATGGAGTATTACTATTTTCCTTAATAACTGTCTTTCTCTGCAATCGTTTTTTTTGTCTATATTATGAGAAGGATGTGCAAGATTATCATTGCTTTATTCTGATGACATTATCAGCCTGCCAACATTTATTATTGCAGAGTGCGTTTTAATATACTTGGACCCGGAGTCGAGCCGTTCTATAGTTGGTTGGGCTGCAAAAACATTTTCTACCACTGTATTTTTTTATATGAGCAGGTAGTAAATTCTTGGTGGTTCAGAATCGTTTTTTACATGAAGTCACTTCTTTATACTGTGAATTTATATATGTACACTCTCATTACAGATTCATCCGGATGATGCTTTTGGGGAGCAGATGATTCGTAATTTGGAGGTATCATGTTTGCTTTTCTCGATTGTAGTGATAACTATGGCTGTCTTTCGCTTTTCAACTGGCTTCTAGAATCTAGAGTTTTGACTCAGTCAAAATATTGCTGGAGATTGATAGTAGTGTTTGAAAAAGTAGTGTATTGGGGGTAGCTTTTAGTTGCTGTGGCAATGTTTTCAAAGAGTTAAAAATAGTAGTTTTTAAAGGTAGAGCCGTAGAGATAGCTATTGGAGTACATAATAGTTATTGTTCTTTTTCATTTTTGGCGAATTCGACAACCGTTCTGCCAAACACTGACTTTTTGACACTTGACAGCTGACTGAGTACCGGGATCAGCTACTAGCTAGTACAAAAGCTTACAATCACGACACCTAGCACCTACTGTAACAACTACTTTTACTGAACATGGCCTATATCACCCCTAATCTTCCTCACCTAATCTGCTATAAGATACTTTTCTATGTATCATCACCTAGCAAGGATTTTGTTGCTTCTACTCAGGCACTGCGCTCGCTATTGACAATCTCACTCTCAAACTCTACCATCATCTTGTTATGATTTATGCCCCCATGTTAGACCAAACCACCAGTAATGCTTCTAGGAAGAGTTATAAATGGTTTAATCTTGCAAATTACATTGTATCATTCTTTCATGATTGGTGAAAATATGTTTTTATATGATAGCTTGAACTGTCACTCAAATTGCTTAAAGTCTCAAGGTTTTCCAATGCTGACATAATTCATTGTGATACTTGGTTGGACTTTTAATGTTTCTGTAATGACCCGATGTCTGGAATCTGGATAACTTTATTTGTTCTTAGGTTTCCACAAGAGGCTATATATAATGCATTTATCTGCGTATTTCCTTATGTGATCTTTATTGGAGTTTGCCCATAGTAATAGACTAATAGGTTGTCGAAAATGGCGACTCTCTTTTGTCTGGTTAGTTGTTCTAGGTCAATACGGTGGAAATCTTCTTGCATTTAAAGTTGTTTCTATCTACATGTTACTAGATTGCATATTTGTGCCTGATTTCCAGTTTGATCTTGCATATCCTGACACGTTCTTTTTATACCGTAAGTTCATCTCTGTTTGATTTGTCCGCTTCACAACTAAACATTCTTCCTCCTTCTTCTATCTCTAGTATCGTGGATGTGGGCTCTTAGGCATACATGCGACACCAACTTTGGAGGCAAAAGAAAGACTTTTCCTTGATCAGGGATGGCAGGTATAATTATAGCTCTAACTTTTGTAAATACTTGGCCCCTTTACTTCCATAATTTTTCTATTGTTTTTGCTTGTCACAAGATATCCCTTTTGAGTTAATACCACTTGATATTTCCTCTAAAGTCACTCTTTCTCGCTAGTAACAAGTCACCAAGATGAGTAAAGCCTCCTGCTAATGTATTGTCTTGTACGTGATCCAACTTTCAAGTTAACTGATGAGCTTGCATACATTTTATGTCATGGGTAGCAAAAAAATAATTTCTCCAAACTATTATGGTTGAAGCTACCAAAATTTTCTAATTGTAGTTGGTTAGTGATTAATTGGCTTACATGATATGTGATGACTAGGCTTGCTGCCTTTCTTTTGAGTGTTAATAGTGTATATCTCTGTTTCATCTCTTTGCACCCTAAACTATACTTACTATCACTAAAAAAATGTTTCAATCATTTAGGCCTCGTGCAATTATACACAAGTTGTTGATTCAAGCTTGAACTTAAGGTCTCGTGAAAAGATGCAAGAAACTTATTTTCAGTGATCTATAAATTATAGCATTCTTTATCAAAAGCTAAGACTCTCATATGTCTACAACAAAAGAAGAAGAAAAATTCAAATAGGTTCAATCGTCAAGATAACAACTTTCAAAGTGTCAATTTGCCCCCTTTGCCACACACTAGATTCCAAATAAAAAATTGTCTAACACTAACTAGTTGTTTTTAAACTTTTTGTGAGGTTTCAGAGGGCTATTGCTTGGAACATGCTGAGAGTCTACAGTGAATTCATCGATTCCCAAGAAAGACGCAGGTAAATGCTCTTTTACATCTTCTGTAACAAAGTTATGGTTTTTTTTTTTTTTTTTATCTTACCGGTGGGTGGTAATGTTATCGTCAAGCTAGATAGTTGATTAGTTGTGGTTTAGAAGAGGTTATACCATATTTGGTCATTGCCTTTTATACGCAAGTTACTGCTGTAAACTCTCTCTTGTGTATACCCCTCTGCATGCACTGTGCTTGTGGACATATATGGGGAACAATTCACGTACACAGATCAGATGGTGCAGTATCTTCTTGTTGTTCATGAAGCAATTAAGCAGATGATATCTAAGCTTTAGGTGTACATATTTGTACATATGTAGTTTATGCCTTCATGGGGTTATTGAGAATGATGATTGAATGGACACGATGGAGATGATAGATTTTCCATTCCATGCATCACATGCTGCATACCCATGAGTTTCCATTTATTTATTTATTTTTTTCAATTTTATTGGGAGATTGTTTGGAGTCAAAGCATGTGTTATAGGGCTGAAGCTGTGTAGGAATGTAGGTTTATTGGTATTGGCTAATGTGAGAATAGTTGTGTTTTGGACTATCTACCTTGTTAGTTAACTGTAATGACACTATTCCACAGATGACACTATTCTGTTCTTGACAGCTGAGTCTGTAAATTTTAAGAAGATCCTCTTTTTGCTTCGGATCCTTAAGGTGGTTTCTGGTTTGAACTGCTTAAATATCAACACGTGTAGAAGTGTTAGCCAAGAAAAGGAAGTCATGCATCCCTCCTGATCATCTGCTTAAATTTCCCCAATCAAGTTACTATGTTTTCTATTCCTTTACACTTCTACATGTGTGTTTGATATGCATGATGTAATTGGAGTTAACTTTAATACTAGTAAAAATTATAAATTTATAGGTGTCTGGGGATATATTTATTTCCTTTTTTTCCTCAACTGATGGTTAGTGGGTTGAATCAAATGCTTAGTAAACTTATTACTTGTTATCTGATTTATGGCGATTAGTTGCCCTTCTGGGACGAGGTTCTAAGTTTCTAACAGAACAGCCTTTTTGCAACTGTTGGGGGTAAGGCTTAATCTGAACCTTTGCAGTTGTGTGGGTAAGGCTGTGGCCTTTTAACAACCTCTACCCCAAAGGTGAGAGAGCCTGATATGATTAGAGGCATTGAGTTGGCAGTTACAAATTCACAAATGTACTTGGTAATTTTAGGGTGTGCGTCTTTCTTACTGTGTAGCTTCCTAGCTGTAAGTTTGCGCATGTGCTTGTCTTCTTTCTGGGTGTTTTATCTTTGACTAGAGGTTTTTCTTACGTGTTATTAATGATGTTTCAATATGAAAAGGAAAAAAAGTGGAAAAGGTCTTCTTATTTAAACCCTTATTCAAAAGCCCTATAATGACCTTCCAGGGTTAGAAATTGTTATCTTTATGAAGATGCCCTTTCCTGATATACCCTCCTAAGAATGCCTTTTCATTATATTGTGATCAGGATTGAGCGGCTGGAGTTGTTCGATGAGTTTGAAGAGTGGCACATGATGCAGGCAAGTTTTTGTTTGAGTACTCAATTATGTTAGTTTTGGATCAAACATACAGGCTAGGTAGAATCATCTCTCCGTCAAGCCTCAAATAAGATGCCAGCGCTCTTGCCCTCGATATGTGAAAATGTCTTATGCTTTGAGCATGAGTTCATGGATTCGGAGAGGGTGGCTTGGTCGACTAGTTTATGTATTACCCTTTATGCTTGACATATGGTTTCATGATCTTCAAAAGTACTCCCTCTGTCTCTTATTAGTTTACCCTTTCCTTTTTGGGTCGTCTCTTATTAGTTTACCCACTTCTTTTTTTTCTGTTTTTGGAATGGACCCACTAGTTTTATGTTATTATCTTTTACATAAAGCATCATTTTTCTATTTGTCACTATCCTTCTCTCTCTTGGCCCACAATAAATTAATACTTTCTCTTTAGGACCCGTATACTATTTCTCCTAAAATTTTGTGCCCAAAGAAGGAGGTATACTAATAAGAGCCGGAGGGAGTATGTGACACTTAAACTCCGTTTGGTTGCTTGAAAATATTAACAATGGAAAATATTCTGCATGAAAAACATCTTCCAAAGGAAAAATACAATGGTAAATTAATTTTCTTTGTTTGGTTTCGTACAAGAAAACTTAGGTAGAAAAAGAAAATTTAATTTAATTTGTTTGGTTTCTTACAAGAAAACTAAGATAGAAAAGGAAAATTTTATTATCTTTGTTTGGTTCTTACAAGAAAACTTATATAGGAAAGGAAAAATGAAAGAAGTGGGGAGATGATGAATGGGAGAAGAGAAATTGAAAAGTAAAGATTGTGGAGGAAAATGTGGCATTCCTTCCTTTAGAAAAGAAAATGTTTTCCATCTTTGGCATAAGTCTTTTTTGGTAAAATGTTTTCCTTCCAATCAAACACGCTCTTAAGTTTCAGTTTATTAGTTACAAATGGAAACTGAAAGGTTGTTAGGTAGTGTATAATACTTTCACTTTTACTAAAACGAAGTTACTAAGCTAAATCCTACACATCTCCAAGATCAACTTGGATATGAACTCATGGCTAAATATTGAAGTCTGATGATCATTTTAGCAGAATGCGTTGAGCAGAGAAGAGGATGCTCAGGATATCAACATCCCCTGATCCTTGAGTTCAGTACTCATGTTAGATTCAACTGGAAAATTTGTTACTTGGATGTTCATTGTGGTCTTCGGTCTTTTAGTTTATAACCCTGGGAGTCTTTTCCTGTGCTTTTGATGAGCCCTCAGGTTTGGAATTGAAAACTAACAGATTTTTTTCGTTGAATTGCATCTACAGGAACATTATTGTGTTGCTTATGCTATCAACGATGCTCTGGTATGTTTTTGCATCACCAATCACATGATTGCTCTTTAATCTACTGCTTCTGACAAAAAAATGAAAATAATCACCCAGGATCCCACAAAATAGATTAGGATATCTGTTTCATATAGCAATGGATAATGCCCCTATAACATTGTGTGGAATAAAATCCAAAAGAACTTTTGGCCTTCAACCATCACTTTCTGATAGCTGTACTTAGAGATCCTGGCAAAATTGGTGTATGGGGATAAAATCACCTATTTTCATCAGATATTTTTTCCAACATATTCCTATGCACCTGCATATTTTCTAATATTATCTTGCAAATAGTATAGTGTTGTGAATCTTAGATGAATACTGGACATTACTAACTCATTACATTTTGTGCTCTATGAATAGCTGACCATTATACCTTCTAAAAATTACGGTACAGGCCATATTTCAGAATTTCGGCTTTCATGAGAAAGACGGGAGCAATGCCAGCTCGACATCAGATGGATCATGATAATCTGATCAAGGATATGGTGCCACCAAGCTCATAACACTTTTCTGTAAGTTTGATAAAACGAAGGTATCTTGAAATGTGCATGTTGTTTAGCTCCCCCCAACTTGCAGTAGATGAGTAGACTGTGTGAAAAGAAAACAAAAAAGAAGAAAGGAGGGCAAAATTGAAATCCTTTTATGCTACACTTTCTACAAACGGATGATAGTATGAAAAAATGTGGTCCGAGTATGATGCTTGACTTATAGGGAAGATCTAAACTTTCTATTCTTTTGCTATGCTGTTTGGCAAAAGAACGTGGTAGGGACCCTTTTTAAAGCACAAAACTGGTGTCACCCATGGACTTGTGGGGCCGTTGGTTCTTTGGTTGGGTCCTTAGTTTTCCTAATCTTTTTCTCTCTCCTATTTTTTTTATTTATCCTTTTGGCTCTCTTGAGTCACCAGGATGTCATTGGTTTGGTACTTTGGTTGATTCTGGAAATTCTATTCTCCATTATTACCCAAATTGTTCATTTCTTGGTCACTCATGTGGTTAATTATTGCACAGTTGAGGGTTCATTTTTTTTCTTTGTGATTTGCATTATTTGATTGGATATGATTCTGAATTTCTGATTCCAGAAACTGTTCTCATTTTGCGTCCAATTTTTATTTATTTTTTAAAAAAAACCCTAATAAATATGAGAAAGCCTTTGAGTAGCATTTGATTATTAACAGTGGGGTGGCTTGTTGATTTTTTACAAAAATGTATGCTTTATCAAATTGTTGTTCTATTTTTTGGGCAATTCGCGAAGAGAATTCTTATTACTTGAAAACGAAATTTACAGATTTTACACCATTCAACCCATATGATGTGAATCCTCCACTAACTGTCTCTCACGCTTTCTTTCCAAATTTCATGTGATGTGGCCACTCCACTAGTCTAACAGACACTCTCTCCCAATCAATTTTTATTCCTACTTCTGTGTTATCTATTGCAATGCGTACACTTCCCTTGCAAGAATTATTAAAATACTAGCTGAAATTTAACTTGAAATTTATTTGAGGAGAAGCGGAGCTAACTTATAGACCTTCCCTTTTGAGGCATGGCCCTCAAGCCTTGGCGGGAGTGTGTTTCCAAGGAATGAAAATAAAAGTTGATTAACTATGTGTGTTGAGGATATTCTTTTGCTGTGATTAGTACATACTGACGAGGACTTAGTGAAAGACTTAGTTGATAAATGGTAAATGATGCCCAAAAGGTGATAATATATAGTTCATTTTGCATATGGGATGTGGATCTTGACATCTTGTTCTTTGTTTATTTTTCAACTTTACTCGAGCAACCCAGCTACAGGAAAAATGGAAACATGTTCATGGAAAATGGAGAATACATTGGGCCCCACTTAGATAGCATTTTTATTGAAGATTTGAATTATAGTTGTATACGGTTTTTCTCTTGTATCATAATGGAAATTGGACTCCGCAGACTGAATCAGTGGACCATAGATTTTGGGTTTACCTTTTGAGGAAAAAGATATATCTAAAATTTACTTTGGATTTTGCATTGGATTCGAAGTTGCATTTTTTTTTTTTACTTTAATTTTATTTGTCATGTTTACAGTATTTTTATGTGTTTTTACTACAACTTTTTCCTAGGGTTCTTGCCAATCCCTATAATTAGGGGAATGAAAATTCAATGCCTTGAGCTTTGGGTTCTTGGAATGTCCTACCTATTTAGACTGGGGCAAGAGATTCTTGGTTACTTTGCCTTCTTTGGATGCATATGATTGGTTAATAACCTAGATTGAAGTACTCTATATTGGTAGGTAGTAGGTACACTATTCGAAGCGAGTGTGTTATTGTCTTTTCTTTTTGGTCTATAGAGAATCACAAAGGCGAGACATGTTTTCGACATAGTTAATGTCAAATAATGAGCTTACCGGATAAAGTAGCTAGTGTGCATCTATGTCTTACGCTTGATCTTTTGGGCTGAACTGAACCAAGCGCTGAAGTGAAGTAAAACTGTGAGAGGATAATAGCTGAACTGAACTGAAATCGTGCCCAAAACAACAGGGCTTTAGCGCTGTGTTATTTTGAGACTTGTTAAAAGCTGATAGGTTTACACGAATAGTCACTTGAATAAATGTTACTCTGCCGGTCTTAAAATATTTGCTCCATTCATACTACGTTCAGAAGTCAGATGTGCTGTGAACTTCTCTTTCTTACTTTTTATTTTCTTATGTAGTATATTGAGTATGACCTTTTTTTTTAACAAGAGTACTACGTTGTTAAATCCAGTAAATCAAGCATGTAAACCAAGAAAAAGAACTTTAGTAGTATTAGATAACGATGAATGGGGGAACATCAAGTACATGTTTAATCGACAACTCAACAGGAAAAAATGTGTTCTTTCTCGCAAAAATTTAACCATTAGTAAAAAGAAAAAACAAAAGAAGGGGAATCAGATACTCCAGTCTGAGATTTACTGGTTTGTTTTTAACAAATTTCTGGCAATCTTCTTTATTTTCTTTTGGTGGTTCACACAAAACAGTAAAGGAGGAAAAAAGTGACAAAGAGTCTTTACTCTTTCCCACCGTTAATGCTGTTTCCTCTATAAGAGTGAAAGGACTTTGAGAATATTGGGGGGAATGGGTGAGGAAAATTGGTTGGTTCTCAATGTTAGTTAGAATTTAGGGTTTAACTCGAACTTGAGTGCATTCATCATAAACTCGAGGTACCATGTACATGCTACACCTAAGGCTATTTATTGCTCATTTAGGACCTTCAAATGAGCATAGTGAGAGCTCCAAATGAGCAAAAAACTACCTTTGTGTGTATTATGTTCATGGTACACCCTGGTATATATGAATATATGATAAAATTTGTACTCGAGCTTAGTTTAAGTATAAGACAAATGCCAAATTTTAGTTATCTATGTTAAATTTGAAGATTTATATCTAAAATCTTGGTAATTGTAACTAGTTTAAAAACTTGATATTATTATTTTATCAAAAATATTTTAAGATTATGTAGATTTCTAGTTTTTTTTTTTTTTTTTTTTTTTTTTGAGGGGATGTTGATTTCTAGTTAAAATACAATAAATGTGTAGAAGAAGCTTAACTAGAGGGCTTGTTATTCCCAATATAGAGACGAGGAATATTGTGTCAATAATAAATTTATCAAAGTGCCTTTACATAATAGGTGAAAAACGGTTCTCCAAATAGCCTTATTCTTATTAGGCCCTGTTCTTTTGGACTTATTTTCAGCAAAAATAAGTAAAAATAAGTTCAGTTTAGCCAAAATAAGTTCAGTTCAGCCAAAATAAGTAAAAATAAGTTCAGTTCAGCCAAAATAAGTAAAAATAAGTTCAGTTCAGCCAAAATAAGTTCAGTTCAGCCAAAATAAGTTCAGTTCAGCAAAAATAAGTTCAGTATACTATAATGTTGTAATTAGTATATTTGTTTTCAATATTACTATTAATATTGTTATTATTATTAATATTATAATTATAATAACGCTGAATTTGTAATTATTTTTAATTTTTTTATTTTTTTATTTTATTTTATTTTTTTATTTTTTTATTTTTTTATTTTTTTATTTTTTTTATTTTTTTATTTTTTAATTTTTTTAATTTTTTTATTTTTTTATTTTTTTTAATTTTTTTATTTTTTTATTTTTTGTTGTATTTTTATTTTTTTATTTTATTTTATATTTTTATTTAATATTTTATTTATTTATTATTTAGTAATTATTTATTATTATTATTATTTTTATTATTATTATTATTATTATTATTTATTTTTTATTATTTATTATTTAGTAATTATTATTTATTATTTATTATTTATTATTTATTATTTATTATTATTATTTATTTTTTATATTTATTATTTATATTTATTATTTATTATTTATTATAATTATTTATTATTATTTATTATTATTATTATTTATTATTATTATTTATTATTATTTATTATTTATTATTATTATTAATTATTATTTTTATTAATTATTTATTTTATTATTATTTATTTTATTAATATTTATTATTTATTATTATAAAATAATAAAATAATAATAATAAGTATTGATAATATTATGTTAATATTTATTGATTATTATAATAATAAGTATTGATAATATTATGTTAATAGAGTTTAGTTCAGCAAAAATAAGTTCAGTTCAGCCAAAATAAGTTCAGTTCAGCCAAAATAAGTTCAGTTCAGCAGAAATAAGTAAAAATAAGTTCAGTTCAGCAGAAATAAGTAAAAATAAGTTCAGTTCAGCCAAAATAAGTTCAGTTCAGCCAAAATAAGTTCAGTTCAGCCAAAATAAAATAAGTTCAGTTCAGTTCAGCCAAAATAAGTTCAAAAGAACAGGGCCTTAGTCTCCTTAGTCTCTTATCCTGTGATAACCTAGCAACTTTTTTTTTTTTTTTTATTTGGTAAGATGAATAACCTCTGAGCTGCCCTCGTATAGGGCCCAACCCAAAAGCCCAGGTACTTGGAAGGAGGGGGAGTTGTAAGAGGAATTCTCCTTCAAGTGCCCCTCACTTGGTGGGATTCGAAGATAATCTAGCAACTTGGAGTCGTGATTTGCCTTTAGAACAAAATACTCTTTTTATACGTCTTGCTACATTCGTCTTTTTTCTGCTTCTCTTTTCTGATCTCCCGTGATTTCTTTCGCTCTTTCTCTGTTTCCTCTAATCCCCCCCCCTCTTTTTCCTCGAAAGAAACAATTTATTCGATGCTAAAAGAGGAAAGTTATCAACAGGTTTGATAACATACTTCATTTGTTTTTGGTTACAGAATAAAATACTTTTATTCTGTATAGTTATGTAGTAAAAAAAAAAAAAACTATGACCAACCCTTTTGCAGCTACACTGCAAGAGAACGTCAGATCTAGTAATTAAACTGAGGGCTTTTTTTACCTTTGCATTTGCTTGATTGTAGGATTGAAATGAACTTGTATTGTAGTAGAATATATTCGTTACTTGCTTCTAATTGCTGGTTTAATTAGCTAATTTGTCTTATGTTATGACTTATTTCAAAATGTATCCAATTTCATTCTTCTTTTCTACTTTTTTGTTGGGCGGCTCTTGACCTTATTAGCATCCAATGTGGGAGTAATATTAAGGAGAGAAAAAAATATTATAAGACAAAATATTAAGGAGAAACATATTACCTTATTAAGCTTGTAAAATATTTAAAGATATTGTATCACAAATACGATTGTTTTTTTTTGTGTGTAAATGAGCTACTAAGCACAATGATGTATGGCGAAATTCAATCCCATGTCTCGGGTACTACCCCCACAAGACTTTACCAACTAAACTAGATGACATCCACATTACAAATATGATTGTAGTGTCATAAGACAAGAACATAAATTACTTTAGTATCAATATCTATCTATACTAATATATTAAAAGGCGTTCATAATAAAGCATATGTTGCCACGTGGAACCCTCCCTCACTACAAGAAATATGTACTACAAAACTTTGTGGAGTAAGATTCGAACATGCAACCAATAAGTTGTATAGTAGACATCTTACCATCTCAACTAACTATTAGCTATGCTCTTTATTCCACATAAATATATATAACTTGGAATATAAATATATATAATAAACTAATTTAAAATAAATAAAAGCTCAAAACATAGAGTATTATTTAAAGTAAAAACTCGGGGCGTCGCCCGAGCTACACTGGCGGAGCTAGCACGGGTCACGTGGGGTCACGTGACCCCGCGAATTAAAAAAAAATTAAGGATTTTTCGTAAAAAAAATAAGAAGTTAAAAAAAATAAAAAAATTTTGCTACGCCCAAGCAAGTTCAGCGCCAGAAAAGAAGGCAAGTTTGGGTCTTGTACAGTTGTAATCCTATATCTTATCTGCCAATTGCAAACTTACTTTAACTTTGGATCCCAATTCTCATAATCCCGTCAGGCTTTTAATTAAAACAACTTAAAAAACTAAAAAATCTTTCAATTTTTAAAACTTATCACTCTCTCCCTCCTTTCTTTTTCCTAATACTCATCTCTCTATTGATTAAAGTCTGCATTCGTATTCATCTACTCCAGTTTTCTATCTCGAAAGTTTAATTTCATATTTCCATTATCAATTCAAGTTACTTCAAGGAAAGAAATTGAAGGATTTTTTCGTCGATTCAAAAATTTGAAGGTTTGTTTTGGACTAATTTTACTATTCTTAGTTTTAAGATTCTGATTTTGTAGTTTACCATTAGATATTTGAGTAAGAATTCATATAAGAAATCATTAACTAGTCTGCTAAAAAAATCCTGATTTTTGTATGTTGTTATTATATTCTTTTTGGGTTTTCAAGGCTATTTTGTAATAATAATAAAGATAATATCTTTGAGTTTAGATTGTATGATAAATTAGGCTATTCAAGGCTATGTGTGAATTTGTGAATTTTATAAATTAGGTGGTGTTAATTAGTTTATAATTTTCTATGATGATTTAGTTTCTTTATGATGGTATTTTATTGATTGATTTTCATACAGTTTAATAGTGAGTTCATATGTATTAATTTGTATTAAATAATGAATATAGGAAACGATGAGTGATACACCCAGATCAAAAAAATCAAAGGCAATGGGAAAACAACCCGATCTGCGACAATTTTTGTGACCCCCCGATTTTGAAATCCTGGCTCCGCCACTGCCGAGCTATACACTAGTTATATCATTATAACACAATCATGATATTCCAAAATTCCCTTATATAATACAAAGAATTGAACATACAATATGTAACAGTAGAACTGTAGAAGAGACACCCTTTCAAAAAAAAAAAAAAAAAAAAAACAGTAGAAGAGACATACAACAATGGTAACAATTACACACTTTACATCTTTTCTTTTCAAAACATTGCAACGGATTGACTTGCATGTTTAAAAAAGCATACCTTTGACCTCTTAATATATCTGATTATATATTATACAAGCTATGAGACGAGACATTTCAAATAATATCACTTCTTTGTATATATTAATGAAAAGGTATGATCCAAGTAGGCAGGTAATTAATGTAAAATCAAATTATATCAATTTTTTTTTTGATAGGTAAGATGGACCGCGCTGAACTGCCACCTCGTTTAGATTTAACTAGTCAGGTTTGTAGGTCAGATTCATTGGGAGGGAGGGAGGATGGTAAGGGAAACCTTACCTCCAAAGATCCCCTAGTGTGGTTTGATCTCATGACCTTGAAGTCACGAGACCAAACCTTTACCATTAGGTCAAGCCTTGCTTGGTATATCAATTTTTTTTTGAAACGGAAGAATAGTATTTTTAGCCCCTACATTACACAAGTTTGAAATTCTATTGGTCAAATATATTGTATGGTAAACATTCTTGCTAATACCTCCCATGTTTGCCGTTTGGCTTCAACAACCCCTTTTTGGGACTTAATGCTTGTGTCCCTATTGTGTAGGTACACTAAACAAACAAGCATGATTAACGTCCTTAAACAAAAGGGCTAAGATGTTCTTTTCCATGCTGCCATAGGAAACTAGAAGCTCGAATTAATTGATGTGCCAAAACAAACAATTTTTAAGTCCTTCTAAAAAGGAAGAAGTTTATGGTTATGGTGTCATCATATACTATATACACAATCCTACTTCTGTTTTACAATGTAAAGATGGTTTTTAACTCACTACAAATTAGATTATTGAAAGATTGGTCCAAGGTTCCGATTAATGCCATAATTTAATGTAAACCTCCCATAATATTATATTGATTATTTAAGCCTATATTAAGGACTTTAGTCTATGAGCTTAAAATCGTGGTACCACAAACAAAGGGCAGCCTTCTTACCTTTTTCTACAGACCAGCAGGCAACAACAGCCTTCCCAAACCCTTTTAATTATATTACTATCATCAATTCTGCTCACTTATATTATACTCCCTCCGTCCCATAATATAGTGTTTGTTTCTTTTTGATACGGTCTCCAAGATGTAACTTTGACCTTTAATATCTTCAATTCCGGATTAATAAAAAATATAAAAAGTTGATATTATGAAACTACACATTGAGATGAATCTAACAAGATCCCACATGAATATGTTTTTTTATATATACAAATGAGAATATTCGGTCAAAGGTTTTAAAGCTTGACCCACCAAAAATGAAGTAGGCACTATATTATGGGACGGAGGGAGTAAGTTATTTTATATTGAATTGTAAATAAAAAGTTAAAATATATCAGATTACCCCCCTACATAATTATTGATGTTGTCAAACTCTGTCTCTGATAACGGTAGTAAACAAAATTACTATTATTAATTCAAATAGTGCATCTTAATTAAAAATTAGCAATCCCTTAAAAAATGTAATAAGCTCAGATTAGAATTAAATATTACTGATAACTTTATTAATCAAACCGCATATCTTCTCCACCTCCTTTTTTCATGCTACATCTCCTCCACCTCCTTCACTGCATAGGAGACTAGGAGTATCAAAAAATGATAAAGATGAAAGTTTTTTCTTTTTTTTTTATACTTTATACTTTATACGGTACCAAACTACCAAAGATGTATAAAAGTTCATTTTATAGAAAATGTAAAAAAGTTTTACTAAAGTGATTTTACTTGGAAAATAGGGGTGTAATACGTGCATTTTATTGTATTTTTTGATAAAGCATGTAGAGCTTTTTTTTCCCTTGTATAATTAGGTTTTCTACTTGAGCACTAGGACAATTTTGGTTAGCTAAACATGAGATATTTTTGTGGCTGATAGTTTAACTTAGAGCTGATAGTCTCTGATACGACACGATAACACAATTGAACATGAAGTGGGCATGATACGACTCAACACAAAACCAACCTAAACACGATCCGATTAGATCAATTTGTCATATTATACAATTATCCTACATTTTACATAGTTGTTGATAAATTTTGTAAACAACACGAAATGAACAACGAGTCCAAACACGATCACGACTCGAGACAACACATTTACCACCTCTAAACTTTCATTTCCACACCACTTACCAATATATCATCTACAAAAATACCCTATAGAATTGTGCGACAATAACTACTTCCTCCGTTTTTTTATTGCAACAATTGATATTTTTACTGTCTATTGTGATTTTTATGTAATAATAAATATAGTCATATAGGGTATTGTTAGATTCTTCTCAATATATACTTCAAAATATCAAATTTTTATAATTTTTACTAGAAACTAATAAAATATATTAATAATTAAAGTTGTGCATTGACAAGTGTGAAAACTCAATTGTTGAGCATTTGCGATAGGAAAAGAACGAATGAAGTAAAATTTAGCCAAGTAGCCACAAAAACTTTATCGTATCCACCGCCGTACTATGAGTATGGTACACCAAAGTCTACTTTTTCTACTCATTGCTCATTTAAGGCTCTGTTCTTTTGGACTGAATAGAACTGAATTTGTCTTAATTAAAATGAATGAAAATTATGAGAGGAAACTAACTGAATTGAAATGAATTAATCTGAACTGAATTAAACTTTTATTAATTTAGTCCAAAAGAACAGAGCCTAAAGTCATCTAAAAAGAAAGAAAACAGAAACACAAAACAAAAACAAGAAGTGGAAACAAAAAGCAAGAGTTATCTCAATTCTAAATTAGCACACATAAACAGCACCAGTGGGAGTGTGGGACCACAACTAGCTAGCAAAAAGTCCTCTACTTTTCTACACTCTCCACTGTTTTAGTGTTTACACTCTATCACTCTCTCTTCCAACATTCCACCGTCCTCTTTCTCTCTCTCTCTTTCTCTTTCCAAAAATGAATTCACTCCACAACCCCACCACCACAACCACCAACCTCTAGCTCCCCTCTTTCTCTCTCCTAAAAAAATGGGGTGCACAGCCTCAAAACTCGACAACGAAGACACAGTTCGCCGCTGCAAAGAACGTCGCCGTCTAATCAAAGACGCCGTCTTCGCTCGCCACCACCTCGCCGCCGCACACGCCGACTACTGCCGCTCTCTCCGCGTCACCGGCGTCGCACTCTCCGACTTCGCCGCCGGCCAACCTCTCCTCGTCGTCTCCCCCTCTACCCCTTCTGTCCTCATCCACTCTCAACCTCCCAAATCCCCATTTTCTCTCTCCTCCCCAAACCCCCCTCCACCAATCAAAACCACCCTCAACCACCACCAACACCACCATCATCATGCTCCGCCACCACCGCCGGAATATTCTCCGACGATCGCGGGTTCGAATCTTCCTCACATATTATCAGCTTCAAGTGTTAAGAAATCTAGTCATAATAATTATCATAGTGGTGAAATTCATGAGAAAGTTAGGGTGAAAAAGGGTATGAAATTACCACACATTTTGTCGGATTCAAGTGTTTGTTCTTCTACCCCGAAATCTTTTTCTGGGAAGTTCGATTTTTTTCCGGCGGAGAAGGAAAAAGAAACGACGACGACGTATGTGGGTGTTCCTCATTCAAATTACTCTTCTACCCCTTCTCAAACTTCCTCTGTTTGGAATTGGGATAATTTTTACCCTCCTCCTTCTCCTCCTGCTTCTGAATTCTTCCATCCTTCCCCTAAAAACGACGCCGTTTCTACCCACTTGTACCAAGGGCAGAATCGTCATTTGGGTGGTGTGCAAATGGAGGAGAGAGAGAGAGAAAGAGGAAGAGAGAGAGAGAGAGAGAGTGAGAGGGAGGAAGTTCATTGTAGTGAGTGGGGTGATCATTACAGTAGTACAACTTCAAATTCTGATGATGGTAATGAGGAAGATGAAGAGGAAGAAGAAGAAGATAATGATGGAGATGGGGATGATGAGAGAGAAACAAGATCGGAGATTTCTGAGCTTCGAACTCGGTCCCATTTCGGGTCTTCTTCAGTTAGGAGTGAGCCTGTGGGACCGCCCCCGCCATTGAAGAAGGTGGAGGAGATGTCTGAGGATGCCGCTTCGTCGTCTTCTAGGAGCTGGAAGAATAATGGTAGGGAGGTTTGTGGGAGTGAGGAAATGAGGATTGTTGTAAGGCATAAAGATCTTCAGGAGATTGTTAACTCACTTAGGGAGTATTTTGATAAAGCTGCTGCTGCTGGGGATCAGGTTTCTGAGATGTTAGAGACCGGTCGAGCTCAGCTCGATCGTAGTTTTCGACAGTTGAAGAGTATGATCTCTGTGTTCATTAGTTTTGATTGATTGTTGGGTATATATTTGACATTCATGTTTTTGTTATTTGTGATTTTCTTTGATCTGAAATATAAGCTGTTTTTAGCCATTTTACATATCTATGAAAACTGCATTGGTATTGGAATGATAAATTCATATTATTACTTGTGATCTGTAATAGCTTGATTGAAACATGGGTATAGATTGATATATGAAGATGAATTGGAATTGGAAGTTCTACAGTGATTTTGATTGGTTCTTTTGGTGAAAGTATATGAAACTGGTTTGGCTTGATTAATGAATCTTGATTTGATTGTATTTAGTACTTAAGAGTTTGTTGGAGTAGTAATTGTGGGTATTTTTAGTTGAGATGTTTTGTGCTGTGACGAGTTTTATGCATTTGGGTATTTAGCTTTGTTGTTTTTGTGGGGGTGTTGCAGAAACTGTGTATCATTCAAGTGGGGTGTTGAGTAGCTTGAGCTCCAGCTGGACTTCAAAGCCTCCACTAGCGGTGAAGTATCGGCTTGATACCAGTACATTGGAAACAACTGGAAGTTCTCAGAGTCTTTGCTCAACATTGGAACGCCTTCTAGCATGGGAGAAGAAGCTTTATGAAGAAGTCAAGGTGATTATTTCCAGAAAAAATTTCTTTATTGATCAACAATAGTACATTGATCTTTATCTTTTGTCTTTCTTCTTGGCTTTTCGATAAAGCTCCGTTAAGGTGAAATTGTGGCTGTATTGCTTTCTTTCTTTCTTTCTTGTGTGGATCCATGATTGAGAAAGTTAATGGCTCAACATGGCCACTTAATCTTGATACTGACATTTTTGAGACCCCACTTTTCTTAAAGCATGCATTTTGTGATTCTAGCGAATTGTCTTGTAGTTGGTTTCACTTTCAAGCTAAAACAAAGTGACTAAGCTGAGAGTGGTTATCCTACATTAGCATTTAGACTCTTTTCTTTTATCCTCTAATCCAATTTTCTAATATGTTTTCTCTATTTAGACAAAGGTCCCTTCCGATATGGAGACTCTCGCCGAAAGAATTTGATAAGCCCCCTAGTTTCAAATTGATTGCCCCAACTTTATCTTCTTTTTATGCAGGAGAGGGGGGGGGGGTGATTTTCCAGTTTTTTTCCTAGTTTTTTTTATAGCAAAATTTTGCTTTTGTAAATGTTTGCAAAAATGTAAGAGGGCAGAAAAGGAAAAAAAAAAGCGACGAAGGGTGTAAAAGTGGGTTTTGATTGGTTGATTGTAATGATCTCAATTTAGATATATTAATGTCATGGTGTAAAACTTTTGGAATACTTGTTCGGTTGTTCCTGGAATATATATTTTTGTGATTATTGGTTGTAATTTCCAGATTTATCTTCATGAACCTATTCAAGTATGAAACCTAATGTTAGAAGAATGTCTGTTTTAGTTATTAAAATGCTGATTTTAGCTTGTATGTTAATTATATTTTTGCATATGGATGCAATGCTGATCATTGTAGTGAATGAGCTGCAGGCTAGAGAAGGTGTGAAGATTGAGCATGAGAAGAAATTAGCAACTCTTCAAAGTCAGGAATATAAAGGTGATGAAATTAAGTTGGACAAAACAAAAACTTCGATAAAGAAGCTGCAGTCTCTTATCATTGTGACATCCCAAGCTGTCAATACAACATCATCAGCCATCGTTGGTCTCAGGGACAGTGATCTTATCCCACAACTTGTTGAACTCTGTCATGGGTAAGCATTACTTGATTGACAATCGAACTTATATTAGTTTGCAATCTTTTCTTGGCATCTTCATGCAGAACGAGTGCTGCATTATGTTCGGATCTACTAACTCGTATGCATATAAGCTACAATACCATTGACAGTGCCACCTTACTGGTTCAGCATCTTTATCGGGAATGGAATTCACTGTGTAGTCACTTTTTACACCCTCCTTAAGTTGACCTTGCCGTATCTGTGACTTTACCTGCCATTGTTCAAGATATTCCATTTTGAGTCTTCTAATACTTTTGGAACTTGAAACCTGGTTGCACTGATGATCTTGCGCTCCCTATATAGGAGGAGTAAAATAATAGAGAAGGTAGATGCCTTTAAAAACACTTGAACCAATCTTAAGCTTTCTCTTGTAAGTTGTGGAATTTAACATCTCACTCATCATTCTCCTGCATCAATTTATATTCAGCCCTGAATTCTGATGATGGTTCGTAACTGACATATATTAATTAGTTGGAACACTTTACTCTTGTTTCCTATGAAAGGAAAGATATACCGATAATTTTTCCCCTTTTTTTTGGAGGGTGGGGGTGATTGTCAAGGCAAGTGACATGACAAAACTACAAAGAGAGCATGTGCTTTTGCAACTTGCGACCCTCTTGTCCCATTTGGGCTGCCTTCTAATAATTAGTACATTCATGAATGGTCCTTCTGGGCCTTTACTTAGTGGTCTATCATATTATGATTGATGTTGTGCCGTCTGGTAGATCGCTTTTATTGTGACTGGACCCACCCTCTTTTTTCTCTAGCCAATACTTAAAAACAAAATTGATGTTGTTAAAGTTATTGGGGTGCTTGCTGTTGGTGCTCTTGCTTTTATTTGATATGGGGCCTAGCTAACAGTGACAGTGAGATCTGAATTTTAAGCCTAGTACTGGGTTGTGGTGTCATCAATTTTGGTCATTTAGTATTCTTTGAACTGAAATAGTATTAAATTACTGATGATGTTTTGTCAGAACTGAAATGCATTGCAATGCCCAGATTCTTAGAGAGTAAAGAATGCAGATTTTTAACCACTTATCATATTAGTATGATGGTCAATTGGATCTGTTGATGTGCTGATCATTTACGTAAAATCATAATTTTGTTCAAATCACACATTATCCCTCTTGCATATGATTTTGACTCCATTGGCTGTAGTAGCTCTTTGGTTGAATTCATAAAGTACCTGGACAAGTTAGAGTAGATGGATTGGGAAGAACATGTAGGCTCTGTTAAAAATTTAGGATCAATTTCTGCTATTGGCTTAGAGTTTTCCCATAAGATCAATTGAGTTCCTGCATGGCTTTGTTTGCATCACAGTATTTACACCATTTAGTGGTTGCTTTAAAAAAAAATTCCCCTCAAAAAAAAAAAAGCAATTGACCAGCTGGTCTCCTATCAAACAATCTGACCAATTGTCATACGCATCAACTTCTTACGTATTTTGTTGAACTTAGATATTTTGTTTACTATTTGACTTTTCTTTATACAACTTCTTCATATACGAACTTCTTATTTATTTTACTATTTTTGCATTGAGATCTTGTTTTTGTTCTGGACATTCCTATTATACCAACTAATGCATTGCGATGTGTTTTCGGGTTCTGTTTGCTTGGACTTCATATTCTATCTAACCTAATGTGCTTGCCTGCTAGGCTTTTGAACTTCTCTAGCTTACTTTACAGGTTCAGAAGTGGATGGAAGTTAATATTTTTACTAATTCTTTGATTAAGACATTAAAAAAATTCCTATATTTTTAACTCAAAATCAAGACCCATAGTGCTGTAGTTGTTCATATTACATTTTGGTACAGTAACTGGTTTCTGCATCCAGTGATCTCTAAGATATGCTCTTTGAAGTTACTTTGGCTTGCTTCACCTTGGAAGTTGAAAGAATTAACTTCCTTGAAACGGTCCTTCTTATTTTTAGCTGCAGCACTTCAAGTTTATTAATATTGTTTGATGTTAGAATGTTGTGCTGAGGTAACATCACTCTGGTGAATGCAGGATGATGTACATGTGGAGATTGATGAATCAGTTCCATGAAGTTCAGAACCATATAGTGCAGCAAGTACGTGGTCTCATTAACCGGTTAGTGAAAGGAGATTCAACCTCTGAACTTCATCGGCAAGCAACTCGGGACCTAGAATCTGCGGTCTCTGCCTGGCACTCAAGTTTCTGCCGCTTAATCAGATACCAACGAGACTTCATCCGCTCTCTTCATGGTTGGTTCAAGCTAACCCTTCTTCCTGTTGAAAAAGAAACCACAAACATGATGCCGGAGTCCTCGGATGCGTATCCCTTTTTCGACGAATGGAAGAATGCCCTCGACCGCCTTCCTGATACCGTCACGTCAGAAGCCATCAAAAGTTTTGTTAATGTTGTTCATGTGATATCATTGAAGCAAACTGAGGAATTTAAGATCCAAAAGAGAACAGAAACGATATCAAAAGAGCTTGAGAAGAAAGCTTCTGGTGTTAGAGTTCTTGAGAAGAAGTATTACAACTCTTATTCTATGGTTGGCCTTGGTTATCCGGATGCGGGACCCGAGAACGGACAGGTACTTGACGCACGTGATCCATTAGCCGAGAAAAAAGCCGAGCTGCAAGCTTGCCAAAGGCGAGTAGAAGATGAGATGATGAAACATAGTAAAGCGGTGGAGGTGACTAGAGCAATGACTTTAAACAACATACAGACGGGGTTGCCGGGAGTCTTTCAAGCATTGACGAGTTTCTCATTGTTATTCATGGAGGGACTCGAGGCAGTTTGTACACGCTCCTACGCGATAAAATAGAAAGAAGAAACACTTAATATCGCTTTTGGCTTTTTTGGGGGATATTTTTTGGCATCAAGGTAAGGTAGGGTAAGCTGGGAGAGGGCTGGGAATTTTTTTGGCTGTGGCCCTTCTTTTGTTTCCCTTTCTGAAGGGGTGTTGTCTGTAGCTGTATGTTGTAGATATGTGGAATTTTGAAAGTTCATCTTGATATATTGGTTGAGGGACAGGAAATGCCCTCTTGTACAGGGAATTGCTTATACTTTATTATGTTTGTTGTCTGGTCTTTTACATATTCAATATTTTAATCAATAAATGACCTTCGACTTCTTTTGCAATCATTTATCTTATGACATTTTTGGCTTGATGACTTTCCTCTGTAATACTCTATGCTGTGGATTTATCATGTCAGAATAATCAGGTTACTTGTGCTCATAGGCTAATTGCCTTCTGTGGGGAAATGCCAATATAGGATGCTATGAGATGAAAATGAAAAAATTATCTAATGAATTAGTTACCGATTAAAAATCACACATAAGAGATAAACATTAATATCTAGTGGAATCTAATTCAGAAATAAAAATTACAAAATCTTTTACATGAAGATATGTATTGCCTCGAAGTATATATAGGTGAATAGGTGATAGTTCTTTTGAAAAAGTCATCCTTACTTTACAACTTTTTCCTTTGAAAACATCTTGGTGGAAATTTTAAATATCTTGCTCATATGTATCATTGCTCTCAGCTCTACTGAAGCTATGGTGGTTTAGAGTTATTTTCATTATTTTTGGGATCAAACCGTGGAAGGTGATAATCATCAAAAGCATTAATCGAAAATGAAGAATTCCTTATTCAGTTCACAACATTGTTGATTGACTTGATTCAATGATAAATTTGTTAAAAGTTAACAGAATTTCTTTCAACCACTGCTATTGAGGGTGAAATCATCCTTAAGGCTTAAAGGATTAATTAGTTCACTTCTTTTAACAATTTGTTCTCCACTATTTTCCGGAAAGAATATTTAGGTTGGTTTTATCCTCTTAAATTAAACATATTCCTTCCGTTTCTTTTTAATTGTTACATTTTCCTTGAATGATTGTAGTATCTTTTTAATTGCTACATTGTTTGAACTTTCTTTATTTGGAGTACTTGGTCCACCAAAAGTAACAATATTTTTGTTTTTTCTTACTTTTTTCATCATAAAGTACTTTTTTTTCACTTCACCCCCTTATTTTATACTGTATTAAATGGGTCAAAAAGTTTGAAAGTGACATTTACTAAAATCTTGTGCAAAACACAATGTAGCAATTAAACAAAAACAAAGGGAGTATATATATATAAGCAAACTAGGAAAAAAAATTAATGGGACTTTGAAACATCATTCACATACACATGATCATTTGAGGGGAGGGGGGGAGGTGGAGAACACATTGATTTTGAGTGCAAATGATATCATATGCTTATTGCACCTAAATGAAGGTCCATTAGCAAATCTTGAATGATAATAATAAGCGAGATTTACTTCTAAATGTTAGGTATGATAAAACTCACATTTAGGGATGCAACTGGGGCGGGGCGGGGCGGATTTTGGCATTCTCATCCCCATCCCCACCTCACTTTTTCATCCCCATCCCCAGTGGCGGACCTAATTAAGGGACATAGGGGTACAGCTGTACCCCCAAATTCAAAAAAAAAATCAGCCTTTTAAAAAAAAAAAAAAAAAAAAAAAAAAAAGAAAGGTTGAATCACGCCGGGCAAAGGAAGTAAGGCACCGACCCATTTTCTCTCACGCGGGATTTCATTTTCACTCTCTCTCTCCTCTCTCCTCTCTCTCTCTCTCACTCAAGCGAAACCCGGGACAACCTCCGCCCTTGTCAATCGAAACCGGACACCCAGGTGAACCCGTAACCACCATGTCCACCGAGCACCATTGAGGAGCGCCGAGCGAAACCCGCACAACGGTAAGTCTTAGTTTCGAACTTTTGTGTTTTAATTTCATATTAGTTAGGATCCTGAAGCTCTTCTTGAAGGTGTTGCAATGGGCGGCCTTGTGGGCGTTCTTCGCCAACTCGGTGACTTAGCTGAGTTAGTTTGTTTCTCTTTTTTCAATTTCTCTGTTTTCAATGTGTTAGGGTTTGAATTTGAGTTTTGAATGATTTGATATGATTTTAATTGGTTTATTGTGTAATGAATTCATGTTTTGCTTGAGATCTACTTGAACTCGACTTTTCGGATTGAGCTTTTAATTTACATTTCTTGTGAATGCGATTTTTTGCGGACATTGCGGGAATTAGATCGGTTTGTTTGAATATGAAGTATATTTTTGTGTCTATAAATGGAAGTACTTATGATTCTCGCTCTTTGAGGATATTCAATTGTGGGAGGAGATATTCCATTCATGTTTTAATTTGGACATTGTTGATTAATTAGTTAGGGTTTGCTTATTGAAATTCGAAATTAAAATTGACAATTAATTTTATGAATTCAATTAGGAAATGACAAATGATACACCCAAGTCAAGTAAATCCAAGGGAAAGCTAGTTAAGCAACCCGATCTTCGACAATTCATTTTCAAAAGAAAGAGATCATCGGAAGGTAATTCTTGCTCTTCACCCGTACCTCCCAATGAAAATGTGTCGAATGAAAGTAATGATTCCCCTTCATTCCCATCAACAAGTGTCCCTCAAAGTCACGAAAATGATATGGAAATGGGTGGTTCAAATGATAATTTTGTTGTACTATTTTTGTATTTGTTGTAAGTCCGTAACTCCGTATCCCCAGATTCAAATTCCTGGGTCCGCCACTGCCCATCCCCATCCCCATCCCTGCGGTGGGTCCGGAACTCATCCCCATCCCCGCCCCATCACCCACTTGGGTATCCATCCCCACCTTCCCCGCCCCACCATCCACTTAATCCTCATTTGAAACTCACTAAATAATACTCATATATCATATATAATTTCAAATACTAATAACAAAAAATATATACAGCTAGAAAAACTATTAAAGAGTGTTATAGACTTGTAATTTGTTGAAAATTTAATATTTTAAGTGGGTAAGATGTAGGGTGAGTGGGGATGGGGCGGAGCGGGGCGGAGATGGGGCGGGTACAACTTAAAATCCACCCCCGCCCCATCACCCATGGCGGGTTTAACTTTCATCCTCATCCCCGCCCCACTACCCACCAATGACCAAACTAGGATCCATCCCCGCCCCAATGGGGCGGGGATGGGGCGGGTCTCCTACTTGACCCGCCCCACTTGCATCCCTACTCACATTAGCTAGTAACTTATCCCGAACATGTATGAATATGACGCAAAATTCGTTGAAAAACCCTGTGATTAAATTTTTTTACAATAAAACCCAAAACAAAGAAGAAAACAAATGGCAAAAATACGAAGTGTCAGAGAAAAGGCCAATTCATTACCATATACTATATCTAGGAAATAATATTTTGAACACTATTTAAAAGGTTGAGGACGAAGAAGAAGAAAGAGCACATGTAGTATAATGTAAATAGAAGTGTGTGTAATTTAGTTTGTGTCTCATATTTGGACAAATTATCACCCAGAAACAGGCAGCCAGTAGCAGGAAACAGCTACCTTTCAAAGCTGCTATCTTGATAGGTACGTACACCTTTCAGCTTTCCATTATTAATGCCTCTGTTACATGTTTTTAACCTTCACTTTTTACTGTGGTCCATCCTAAGTTGAGTTGTTTGAGTATTTATCTTGTTAGGCATGCCTGTTTTTACTTTCCAATCGCTATTTACCGTCCGTATTTACTAAAAATCGTCCGTATTTTTTCCTTAAAATTCCCCCCATACCCTTTACCCCACTCTTACTCTCTCACCTCTCACACTACAGCCACCCGACCACCACCACCACCACCTAACCACCACCACCGCACCACCACCACCACCCGACCACCACCACCACCACCACCACCGACCACCACCACCACCACCCGACCACCACCACCACCACCACCACCGACCACCACCACCACCTGACCACCACCACCACCACCACCGCCACCACCTGACCACCACCACCACCACTACCACCCGACCACCCGACCACCACCACCCGACCACCACCACCACCACGACCACCACCACTTCGAACTACCACCATCGCGGGACCGTCGCGGGAATTTTTTTGTGCTCCACGGGAGCGGGGCAACGGATGAAAAATCCGTTGCCCCAATGGAAACAACGGATGAAAAAACCGTTGCCTCCACAGAGGCAACGGATGAAAAAACCGTTGCCTTCGTGGAGGCAACGGAAAAGCAATCCGTTGCGTCGGTAACGGTTGCTTTTCCGTTGCCTCCACAGAGGCAACGGTTTTTTCATCCGTTGCCTCTGTGGAGGCAACGGTTTTTTCATCCGTTGCCTCCATTGGGGCAACGGATTTTTCATCCGTTGCCCCTGCCCGGTGGAGCACAAAAAATTCCCGCACGGTCCGCGATGGTGGTAGTTCTGGTGGTGGTCGTGGTGGTGGTGGTGGTCGGTGGTGGTGGTCGAGTGGTCGGGTGGTAGTGGTGGTGGTGGTGGTGGTGGTCGTGGTGGTGGTGGTGGTTGCTTTGGTGGGTGGTGGTCGCCGCCGTGGTGGTGGTTGCGTTGTTGACGCCGTGGTGGTGGTGGTGGTGGTGGCGGTGGTTGACGCCGTGGTAGTGGTGGTTGGTGGTGGTGGTTGCGATGGCGGTGGTGGTGGTGGTGGTTGCTTTGGTGGGTGGGTGGTGGTTGGGGTGAGGTGAGGTGAGAGTGAGTGAGTATACATAGGGGTAGTTTAGGAAAATCTTGAAAAAAAATACGGACGATTTCAAGTAAATACGGACGGTAAATAGAATCCTTTTACTTGAAGACAAGATAAACTATACAAGTTGTTCACAGTTAAAAGGTTAAAAGATGTTGGAAGATCTTGAGAAACTAGTCATGTGGTCCCTCAATCTTCAATGTGTATACTTATAATACTACCTCCGTTCCAAATTAAACGCAACAATTTTCATTTTGGGAAGTTCAAATTAAATGCAACAATTTCAAATTTTCTACTTTTGGTAAGTTTTTTAGGTGTGAATTTACTAGAATACCCTTACTAAATAATTAAACCATACTTAATTTTACCTAATGATCATCTAAACCTCCATCATCATCCCCCTTAAGTTTCTCTCTCCTCACTTCCACCACCTTAGGTTTCTCTCTCCTCACTCCCACCCAACACCACTTTCTCTCTCCTCACTCCCACCCACCACCACTTTCTCTCTCCTCACTCCCACCCACCACCACTTTCTCTCTCTTCACGCCCCCGCCGGAATCGTCCCCACCATTGCCATCACGCCCCACCGGCGTCCGGTCCTCTGTCCTTCGTTCCAACAGAAAACCGCCGGCGCTCCATCTTCGTTCTCTCCTCGATTTCTCTCTCTTCTCGATCTGCATCACTTTCTCTCTCTCTCTCTATCTTCGTTCTCTGTCCTTCGTTCCACCCACCACCACTCTCTCTCTCTCTTCGTTCCAACCGAAAATCGCCGGATTTGGTTGGATTTAGGTGGTGTTGGCGGTGGATTTCAGTGGTGTTGGTTGGGGGTTGGGGGGTTGACGGTGATGGGTTGATCTGCTGTTGACGGTGGTAGGAGTGGTGGTTTTCGGTTGGGGTTTTGTTGTGGTGGTTGATCTTTTTTTTTTGTGGGTGGATGTAAAGGTTGGTGGTTGGCGGTGGCGGTGGCGGTGTGTGGTGGTTTTTTAGTGTGGGTGCTGGCAAAGGGCAGTGGCGGTGTGTGGTTCTTTGGCAATGGCGTGTGGTGGTGGTTTTTTTCCGGGTGGATGTAAGGCTGGTGGTTGGCGGTGGTGGGTCTTTGGTAGTGGCGGTGTAAGTGGTGGTTGCCGATTGTTGGTGATGGTTCTTGACGGTTTTTTTTCTTTTTGGGCCCACTTTCTCTCTCCACTTAAAATTAATCACATACCCCTCCCTTTTTCTAATCACCCCTTAAGAAATTTCAACTAGGAGTTCGTGCCTTCCAAATTGTTGCGTTTAATTTGGAACGGAGGAAGTACTTCTTTTAACTAGATTTAACTAGCGAGTGGTTCAAGTGATGCCCTAATCTGGTGAAAGCCTTACATATAGTAAGGCTATGTTCAGTTCACCTTATTTTTGCTTATTTCGGATCGGATCGGATCGGATCGGACCGGATCGGTCGGATCGGATCGAAAAAAATAAGTTCAGATCAGATCAGATCAGATAAGTTCAGATCAGATCAGATCAGATAAGTTCAGATTATGCTTATATTTAATAACTTATTATTATTATCTTCTTGATTATTAGTATTACTAATGCCATTATTGTTATTCTAATAATAATAATAATAATAATAATAATAATAATAATAATAATAATAATAATAATAATAATAATAATTATTATTATTATTATTATTATTATTATTATTATTATACAATTACTATTTACTAGTACATTTGTTCAAAAAGATTATTATTATTATCGTTGTTGTACTTATTAATTATTAATATTGGTAATTATTATTAATGTCGTTGCTATTATTATAAATGTCATTGATATTACTATTTGAAGCTATTTGTGTTCAAGAAGAAGAATGTTCTTTTGGCATTTGTAAGTGTTCTTTTTTATATTTATTCTAATTAATAATTTTGATATGTGATGTTCTTTTTGATGTTGTACATGTAACAAACATGACAATGGTATATGATGTTTATTTTTTAAAATAATTTTGGTAGAATAATATTAATTATATATTACTAGTTTATATAAAACATGAGTAGCATGGGATAACCTAATGGTGTTGTCATCACGTTCAAAATTTTTCCTACAAAGGATTTCGACTTATCTTTAAAAACAAAGTTTATATAGAACAAGACAACGATATAAGAAGAATATTTAACCATTTTGTTCAAAATTATATGATTATATATATTTATAGGTTTATTTATAATAAAAAAGAACAATTTATTGATATAACAAAGAACATGTTGTTAGTTAAATCCAAACATGTCATCAATATAAAAATAACATCTATCTTTTATTTTTAAAATGTGTTCTTTAAATAGATCGTGTATGCTCTTTCAGTATATGTTCTTCTTTAATATCATTATATGCTATTTTCATTACTACCTAAATTCTTATTATTAACGGACCTTAACATGAGTGTTCTTTTATTTTTAATTATTTTGGGCCCATTTCGGGAATCCCAGTGGTAAGATTTAATTTTCTGGGCCGCACACGCATGGGGTCACTCACCTAAAGACCCAACAAGCCCCAACCCCTCCCCCCACCCATAACAATATTGAAATATATGCTTTCACCAAGATTTGAACCTTGGTCTCCCATGTGAGAGGTAAGAAGCCATACCATTGGACCCAACTACCCAAGAGTCCTTAGTCTTTTATTTTTAATTGTATGTACATATACTAATGTGCTCTTTTTAAAAAAAAAAACTAATTATGCTATAATAATAATAATAATAATAATAATAATAATAATAATAATAATAATAATAATAATAATAATAATAATAATAATAATAATTATTATTATTATTATTATTATTATTATTATTATTATTATTATTATTATTATTATTATTATTATTATTATTGTTATTATTATGTTATCTATTATTATTATTATTGTTGTTGTTGTTGTTATTATTGTTATTATTATTATAATATTATTTATATTATTATTATTATAAAATTATTATTATTATTATCATATTATTATTATTATTATTATTATTATTATTATTATTATTATTATTATTGAAAGTTGTGCATAGTAATAAAATGATAGTAATAGTAATACTAGTAATGAAATACAAAGTAATAATATGTTTTTTAAAAGATAAGTTCGGATCGATCGATCGATCGTTTCAGATCGACGATCGATCGAAAAAAATAAGTTCAGATCAGATCAGATAAGTTCAGATCAGAAAATTTCAGGTGAACTAAACATAGCCTAAGTGATTAAGATTTGTTATGATAAATTTATTTGTGCTATCAATTTTGTCGTGGAAAAAAAAAGTTTGTCATTGAAATTTTTTAGTTAATAGAAGCAAAGTGAATCTATATACTCATATTAGTTATTACCATTAAAAAGTACTAATAACAATATATGAAGTATATTTCTAACCAGTTTATGTTGATTGAAAACAGGACTAATGACTCTACATCTTTAATAAATGTCATTTTACAATATCAATGCAATATTTAAGTATCACTTTACAATTTTGATTAGTTCCAATATTTTTTTTACGATGAAAGTAGTGAAAAGAAATTAGAGGAAGTAGCATTAGTATAGAGTACATCTAGCCACAAGGTAGATGATTTTATCTCCTATATGAAAATAAAGGTAGTATAGAAGTATGTAGCATAGTACAAACTCATTATGCATTAGATTTTATTAGTAGTTGGTAAACCATCCACCGAGTAAATCAAGTTTTATTCCATATGATCCGGAGAATTACAATAACCTGAAAATTTCGGGTTTGGGTTGAGATTTTCGACCTGAAATAAAAAATGGGTCGACCCAACCCGACCTGAAAATATAATGGATTAGGTTCTAGTTGACCCTTTGAACCTGAAAACAACCCGAACGACCTGATTTAGAAGTTGGGTCACATCAGGTCGGGTCGACCTGAAATTAACCCGACTTTTATAATTTTTATAACCTATTTTCTGTTTTTGTAACTTGTATTGGGCCAATCCCGTTTCTTGAATCTTCTAAATTTCTATACTTATAAAAAAATCTTCTAAATTTGATTAAATTGACATTTGAATTCAAGACTCACTCAGCGTGTTGAATTATTGCGATGATTAAATTTAATTTCAGGTCATTTTAGGTTGGTTTCGGGTCTCTGGTCAACCCGAAACCGAAAAGGTCGAGTTTATGTTACGATTTGACCTGAAATTAGAATCAGGTTGGGTTTGGTTTAGGGGTAAGTGACTCGAAATAGAAATCAGGGCAACCTAAAATTGACCTAACCCGACCTGATTGCCACCCTTAATATTGATCATGAGAAATGGTTGGTGGGTATTAAGTTTTAAAAAGCCATACAAACATTTAAGACATACATACCAACCAAATTTGATTCATTTACATTTTACACGCACTGAAAAGTAGCAATGACAAAGATATCAGATCTAATAAAATAAGGAGTTTCATTTATTTTATTCTGTTTGTGTTTTTGATTACCTTAGCTGATAGCAAGCATATGGAGAATCTTCACGACTTACCGCTTGTGAAAGAGTAGAGTTCAATACAGAAAAGCATCCCTCATTATATGGATCTGGCCTCTTATATGAAATACTTTCGTCTTTCCACATGGAGGTTTAAATTATTGTACTACTAATATACTTCTATTTCACATTGGTGTTCAAACCAGAAATATTGTTTCTGAATATAGAATAGATGAAATGAAAATTTGTCAGAAACAACCTTTTATAAGATACTTTTTGTCAGAAACAACTTTTTATAAGATACTTTTTGTCAAGACAAACCTTAAACCAAAATATTTTTGTCACATTAAACCTTTGGCCGGAAAAAGACCTCGACTTAGTTTTCGGACGTTGACCATCCCGGCTCCACCCACGAAACCACCCCCCACCCCACGAAATCAGCCCCCTCGCTTTCCCCCACCCTCGAAACCACCGCTTTCTTCCCCCACCCTCGAAACCACCAACCCTCACTTCCCCACCCCCAAAACCGACCCCCCGCCCCTTCCTCCACCCTCAACCGTGCCCCTCAAACCCTAAATCCCCACTTGAACAAACCTAAACCCTAACGAAGAAAAAGGAATGGGTGGTTTAGAGGTGGGGGAAGTGAGGGTTGGTGGTTTTGAGGGTGGGGGAAGAAAGCGGTGGTTTCGAGGATGGGGGAAAGCGAGGGGCTGATTTCGAGGGGTGGAGGGTGGTTTCGTGGGTGGTCAACACTTGAAAACTAAGTCAATGGTCTTTTCCGGCCAAAGGTTTAATGTGACAAAAAAAATTAACTTTAAGGTTTGTTTTGACAAAAAAAAATTAAAAGGTTGTTTTTGACAAAAAGTGTTTTATAAAAGGTTGTTTCTGACAAATTTTCCTATGAAAATATTAGTTCCATAAATGTGCGGGCATTTTATAATATTAATCTTATCTCTATTATATAAGAGAAGGGGGGAAGAAGATGGTGTCCCCTCTGAAAATACTAAATTACCTTTAATGATCTAAAGAGATAAAAAAATTACAAAAGAAAACAATTTAAGAACCCTTTCTTATTTCAACTTTCCATTCTAAATAAGTAAAAAATGGTATATTTATCAAATATTTCAATCAAAAAATTAATTGGACAAAACATCTTGACCTTTTTTACCATCATTTTTATCATACACCCACATGGTACACCCAATGCTAATTTTTTGCTCATTGCTCATTGCTCATTGCTCATTTGAAACCTCCAAATAAGCATAATCACATAATCGGTAGAGTTTCAAATGAACAAATGAGCAAATAATAGCCTTGGGTGTACCATGAGCATGGTACACCCGGGTGTATGTTGAATGCACTCTTTTAATATAAGAGATGATGGTATACATGACGTTCTGAAAAGTCTGAAACACTCACTACCTTTGATACTCTTTAATTCAGTCAAACTAACTCATTAAGTCTATTCTTTTTGTTTAAAATTAATTCACAAAAAATTAATATTAAAAATCAATCACAACCTTTGGTAGTTTTTTACATTAACGAATTAATATATCTAAATTCATCTACCTATTAATCTTTCACATTTTAAGTGTAATCATAACTATAGTACGAATGGAATATATAATAGAATAACAAGTTCTGAAATTAGCGCACACATCGCGTGCATATAAGGCTAGTAATGAAATAAATTAAGTTTAGAGGTACTCCCTCCGTATTTTTTTAGTTTGCTCACTTGGAATATTGACATTATTCACAATTAGAGAGAATCTTCTAAATTCCTCTCAATATATAAAAATTTGATAATCATATGGGATCTTTGTTTGATTCGTCTCAATGAGTATTTATTAATATTCAGTCCTTATAATTTTTTATTAATATGTAATGAACTATATTCAAGGTCAAAGAATTGTATCGACAAATGCGCACAGTCTAAACAAGCTAACAAAAAAAATACAAAAGGAGTACTCTTTCATATTTGTCCCCATTCAAAATTGATGAACTCAATAAGTAAAATATATCGCATTTCATCGGCTAATTGACCATGATGGATTAGTGGGTGGAAAGGAGAGGAAAGAGAGAAAAATGAAAATTTCAACCCAAAATCTGAGAAACTTTTTACCTATAAAACATAAAATGAATGACCTTCCTATCATGGGAAGGTAACACAAACTTTAAAATTTTAAGAAAGATAGCAAACCTTGTATAAGTATAGAAAGACTATCCAAAATTTGGTATTAGCACATCAATTTGTCATATGCAATATGGATGGATTTTTGTTCTGTTGAAAACTTGTCTCGAATTCTAGTTATTTTATCTAGCTCACTTTACTGATTTGGTCTTATTTTAATGGTTTGGATTTGGCTTGTTAAATGCCGACTTAAATCGTTGTGGCCTTGTGGGCTTGATATGTTGTATTGTTGTGTGTGCTTGTGGGACACTACTGGCATTTGTATGGTTTGTTGGGCTAGTATACTAGCTGTTGGGGCTGTAAGTAAAATGCTTTACAACAACAATTGTAATATTGGGTTTGTTTTATATAAATGCATCATTTTTTGGTGGGTAGTGTAGTTGTAGTGGGCAATAATGTATGACAACATTATCCAAATTTTGGGTATCATGATTATTAGACAATACAAACTAAGTTAGATAACATACTCCTAGGTTTTATAGTACTTGTTACATAGTTTGACATGTTTTTCTTTTCTCTTTACTTTTTCGAGAAGGAACCACAAGCACTATTATACTGCCACTTTTCACTTTCCTTAGAATTTGTCAGAAGTAATATAGCTCATATATGGGGATGGATGGAGCAGTATAAGGATGCAAATGATCTGATATGTTCTCAAACCAGCTCAGGCTAAACCACGTTGTTAAGTAATTGTCCAAGCTAAAGGAAAATATTTACTTGTTTAGTATATGAGCTAAACTCAAACACCTTTGTATTCAACTCATTAATGTCGCACAAACAACACATTCATTACAACCTTTTGATGAAAAAACATTGACTTAATTCGGATTTCTTTTTGAATTTTAAGAAGTGAACAATAGAATACTACACAATATCCTTTGTTTATGTACGGGTTGGTGGTTGTAAGCCGAAACAACTTGCTCTTTTTGGCTATACTTCATTATGAGCTCTTAGCTTCGTGTTGGTTATGGCAGTTAATTAATATCATTTCTTTAATATTATTCCCTCTGCTTTTTTTTATTTGCTACATTGTTACTTTGGGAATGAAGCCACTAACTTTGACCGATTATTTGATTTTTCTATAAGTAAAAATATAGTCATGTGTGGTTTTGCTAGATTTGTCTCGATGGACAGATTCATAATATCAAATTTTTATAATTTTTACTTAAACGAAATTAGAGATATTAAGGGTTAATCTGTACTAATATATTAAAAGGCGTGCCTAAATAAGAAACGTGCCACGTGGCGCTCTCCCTAAGGGAGTTTTACTCCATGTAATCCACAACAATAAAAAAATTAGAAATTGTGTAGTATAGGGTTTGATCCCAGTACCTCAAGAACATATACTAAAGTCTTAACTACTAGACCAAATAACATTTAGTGTTATCATCTTAAAGTACAATACTAATAAATGAAAATTTTCCTTACCCGGGGCGTAGCCCGGGCCTAATAACTAGTTAATGTTTTAAATACCGCGCAACAACAATGTAGCAAAATAAAAAAGCAGAGGGAGTACTGTATAAGTTTTGCAAAGCTCGTTTAACAAACCAAGCTTGTTTACAACTTGTTTGAGCTCTAAGCTCGACATTTTTTGATGCAAGCTCTAAGCTCGATATGTAACCAATTGTTTGTAAGCCATGCTTAAATGAACCAAGATCAGACTTGATACGTGCTCGTAAACCTCTATCCTGGCTCCTTGGAGGCCTATAATATATACTCCCTCTGTTTTTAATAAATGTTCCACTTTAACTTTTACACTATTCACATACTTTACATTGATCATGTTTATTCTTCAAATATATGAAAACTAATGTTAGCATACAAATGTTGATTTTGTCTCAACGTATAAATTTTCATATTTTTTTACTAATGAATAGTTAGAGATATTAATGGTCAAAGTTATCCATTGGCGAGTGTATAAGTCAAATTGGAGGAGTATCTACTAAAAACGGAAGGAATATAAATTATAAGTGATATCAAGTTTCGAACTTGCGTCAGGCCTACAAGTCAATTTCCATAAAAGCTCCATCATAGGGCTTAACGTGGAAGACTCATGGTTACAATCAGCATCAAACTCTCTTCAATGTAGAATAGGTACGTTACCTTTTACCTACTTGGGCCTCCCCATTGGAGGTAATGTTTCTCGCACTGCCATGTGGGAGCCGATACTTGAACGTATGAGGAGGAAACTTGCAACCTGGAAAGGTAGTTTGTTGTCACTTGGTGGGCGTGCCACACTCATAAAGGCATCCCTATCAAGTCTCCCATTATACTACATGTCAATCTTCCCCACCCCTATTGGACTCCTTGAGAAAATTAAGCAGATTCAAAGGCAGTTTTTTTGGAGTGGTTCGTCGGAGAAGGACACTTACCTCTGGCAGCATGGATCCTGCTTGAATTTCATAAAAATTTAGGCGGTCTAGGATATGGAAATTTATTGCACAAAAACTTAGCTTTGTTGGCCAAGTGGCTTTGGCGATTTCTTTGTGAGCCACACTCATTATGGCGTGGTGTGATCTCTGAAAAATACAAATATGGAGACGTATTCTCCATTAGAGATTTATGCATCCACTCTAAGGGTGGTCTTTGGAGAAATATTTGTGCTGCATTATTGAAGCACCCTCCTTCCAAAGCACTGCTTCTATCTTGCATTCGAAAAAAGATTGGAAATAGGTCTAGATCCCTGTTTTGGCATGATGTGTGGGTGGGCCATGTTCCCCTCAAAAGTCTTTGTCCAAGATTATTCCTCATTAGCACTTCCAAAAACTCTTCGGTGGATGCAAACTGCTTCTGGGATGGTTTGGAATGGAAATGGGCCCTCTCTTGGACTATATCTCTTAGGCCTCAAGACTCTTGTGAGTATCAAGAGCTGCTGAAAGTATTATCTCAAGTCAGCCTATCCTCTCATGATGAGGACTCATTCATTTGGCCGCCGCATAAAAAAGGCTGGTTCTCGGTGAAATCCTTCTGCTTCGAGCTCGCTAAAACTGATTTGCAGCAACCGCAAGATATTATCAAGGGGGTTTGGAGTGGATTGGTGCCCCATAGAATTGAGATTTTCGTGTGGCTTGCTCTCCTTGGGAAGCTAAACACCAAAGATAAACTCGTCCTTCTCAATATTGTAGATCCTGGAAATTCTCTTTGTGTTCTATGCCTCGCCGTGCAAGAATCTTGTGATCATCTTTTTTTGCATTGCTCAATAGCCTCGAATCTGTGGAATTGGTGGTGCAAGACTTGGAATCTCATCTGGTCCTTTCCTTCGTCAATAAGGGCTATGTTTGATCAGTGGAGGCCTCCAATGCGAGGTGATTTTGGAAAAAAAGTGTGGATAGCAAGCTTCTTCATTATAATGTGGACACTTTGGAATGAAAGGAATATGAGATATTTTGAAAACTCTTCGAGCGATTCTCATCAGCTTCAAGATCTTGTACTATTGCGCCTCTGCTGGTGGATCAAGGGTTGGGGATCTGATTTCCCATATGGGCCTAACGAGGTCAATAAATTCCCTGAATGTCTTGATTGGAACCCGTCCTCACTATTTTCAAGTGTGGCGTCACAATTGAAGCCTCCAAGACAATGGTCTCCTCCTCCTCCATCTAGCGTCAAATGGAACGTTGACGCGTCGTTGAAGATCACTTGCCTCAAATCGGCCATAGGCGGTGTCCTTAGAGACCACGATGGAAGATTCATATGCCTTTTCTCAAGCCCTATTCCGTTTATGGAAATTAATCATGCTGAAATTTTTGCCATCCATAGGGCAATAAAAATCTTGTCTTCTATTGATAGTCTTTTGCACTCCAAAATCATTGTGGAATCGGACTCTTGTAATGCGGTTAGGTGGTGTAATGGTGAAGTTTGTGGTCCTTGGAATCTAAACTTCATCATAAACCGCATTAGAGGCGCTATGGGAAGGGGGCAAGGTATTGAGATTGGGTTCAAAAGCAAAGAATCCAACATGGTTGCAGACTCCTTAGCAAAGAAGGGTCTGACTCGAAGAGACGAGTTCATCGCGTGGCTTTAATTGCTGTTCTGACTTGCCTTCCAATCTGTTGGTTTTTTCTTAGTGGTCTTATGTCAAATATTGAATTGTTGTATTCACTGTACAATGTAAGACCCAGCTTTATAGCACTTCAATAAAAGCAAACAAACCTATAAAAAAAAAAAAAAGTGATATCAAGTAATAAGTGGGTGTGAGATCAGACGCTATATTTGAATTTTGAAGCCTTTAAGAGAGCGTCTATGTTACATTGATAGTGATAACCAACTGTTTTTTTTTTTCTCCTTCCACACTTTCTTTGTTTCTTTCTTGTTTTTAATAGGACCCACTTTCTTTGTCTAACTTTAGAAATTTGCCCTTTAATTTTCAGGACGATCTAAGAAGATAACCAACAATGTTAGAAGATAACATCATAGTATTTTTTTAGCAAGATAGAATGCGTACTTTGATCACTCGGACATTCAATGACTTGTGGATCTAATATTTGAACTTTATTCACTCGGATGTTGAATAACATGTCACATGTGATCTTGAACCATTTAGATCCAACATCTATTCCCCGCATGAGAAACTTCATTGATGATATTGTTCAAGTACCATGATTGATTTTCTTGTCAACCTAACCCAATTAACCAATACAACCACCCCTCTCAAAATGAAATTATCTATCCAGCTTGTGTCATTACCATCCTTATACAAGTCATGCTACCGATTACATGTTTTTTTTCATTATGTGTCTCGGTGTCGGATCTAAATTAACCCCCTTTCTCCTCCATGGAAACGATTTCCCAGAATGATGATCGTTAAGCCTTGAGGTTATGGATAATATATAATCTAGCCTAAACATGTGCATCAGGAAAACATAGAATAATGATGAAATGAATTGAACTAATGAGAATCAGTAGTTGATATCGTGTAAGTTCCTACGAATATTGGCCATGAAGATGATGTAGAGTAGGATCTCGAACTGAATAGATTTATAAATTCTCAGATGAATTGGCATTGGAAGTTTGGAATTGGAATGTCATTAATCACTAGTACTAGGAGCTCAAAATGCAGTACCAAAACATGTACGTGCAAATTTTTCACAGGACAATGCAAAGATCAACCAATAACACAGGCAGCAAGGTTTGTCCTATAGATTTTACACTAAAAGAATTCAAAGTCCAAATATTTACCACCACCAGGCTTCATATCGGTACTGGGCATTCTTTTACTGACACTACCAACACCTGCAGTATCAACTGCCCCAAACGTACCAGGCAACTCCATCTCCATGGGTCTCGGTATCTCTGGAGGTGTGCTGCAACGTATCAAAGCCCAGTTAACCCCTTCGAAGAATGGGTGCTGCTTGATTTCGGTTGCACCTCTCTTCACTCCAAGCCTGTTTTGTGGCTCTTTGGAAAGCAATCCCCGAATCAAATCCCGACTTGCATAACTTGTTGTTGGAGAATCCGGGAACTTCAGTTGTTGACCGACAACATTGAAGAGAGTGGCACGGTTTCCGGAGCCTTTAAAAGGAGTCTTGCCGTATAACAGTTCGTGCAGGAAAATCCCAAAAGTCCACCAGTCAACAGCACTTCCATGGCCTTCTCCCTTGATAATTTCCGGTGCTAGGTATTCGTGGGTCCCAACAAAGGACATGGACCGAGCTTGAGTAGGCTCTGCAACAAGCTCAGGAAGAGTCCTGCAAAGAAGTCCGGTTTCATATTTGAGTTGTTTGGTTTTTTTCTTGCTCTTCTTGGGAAAAATTCCGGGAAGGAAACAAGCTGGTTGGATGCAAACTGCTGAAGGCTCAATACAAGCTGGCTGTACACAGAATGCATTTGGAGGGCCAGAATCTAAAGAAGTCTTTATTAAGGTTGGGGAGACAGTGCATCTCAAGGAAAGGTCAAAATCAGAGAGCATTATATGCCCGTCATCACGAACTAAGACATTTTCTGGTTTTAAGTCTCTGTAGATAACTCCAAGCATATGAAGATACTCAAGTGCTAACAAGACTTCAGCTGCATAAAACCTATTTGACAGAACATAGATAAAAGGAAACAGAGTGAAAAACAGATACAAGAACCATTCTGTTCCCAAGCACTAATCATTTCACAAGCAAGACAAAGAAGAGCATCAAGACACAATACCAGGTAAAATCAAGAATTCAAGATGTATTATTGTGCTTATGCAGGTACTTTCAGAAATTAGTGACATGTGCTGATGTGCAAGTGATGGCTCACAACAAAGTCGCTCTTGTCCTAAAGCATCGAAGTGATGGTTACACAGATAAAAATGATGTAGCTTGCTATTTTTTTTAAGGAGTACAGCAGTTGCTACACTGGGACATGTTATGAATTAAGCGGTTGGGGGCAAGAACAAACTATCGTGAGTATTTCTACAGGACCAAACTGTGCATGCTAAGAGAATTGAAGGCGTAGAACCACAGAAGCTAAACATAATTTATCATGAATAGAAGTTTTGTGAAAGTCATCTTCCCTCTTCCCACCAACCACCTCCACTCAATGATGCCCATTTAAGCCAATGGTTATCGCAAATGGATATTTGATGCTGATCAAATCCCTTAAACTGACTTCAAAACAATCAACAGCGATACAAAGCAAAGTGGAAAAGAAGCCTCAACGTGAGCAAAGAGAAAAAAAAATTCTAACATATTGACCTATTGCACTTCACAAGCAACATCCTCAATAACTATCCAATGATGAGGACTGCAGATGATCAACACCATTTATATTCTTGTCATAATCTCTGAAACAAACTCCATATGTGTTGTAATTACAACAAGGCATACGCAATATTGTATCATACAGTCACTAACAACAAACAAAGGAATTTTACCAGCAGTATTATGTAACTGCATGAAGGAAAAATGATGGCACAATATTGAGGAAGCAACAGCGCAATATAAGTTTCATACGACAAACAAATGCATATAAGTTACGAGCCATACCTTGCTGCATACTCGGAAAAATGTTTGCCTGGCTGTCGTTGTCTTAAAGTATGAAGGTCACCACCTGGGCAATACTCCATGACTAAACAGGAAAATCTGTCAGTCTCAAAATGAGTATACAAAGTTGGTAGAAATGGATGATCAAGCAGTTGCAGAATCTCTCTTTCTGTTTGAGCTCTGTTCAACTTCTTCCTAGCATCAAGAGATGCCTTATCCATTACTTTCATAGCAAAATAACAACGAGTGCCACTCAGCTCAGACAGATACACACTCCCGATGTCACCACAACCAAGCCGCTTGAGTAATCTGAAGTGGCTCATACCCAATAAACCATCCCGAGCTCTGATGGCTAAGATAGCCTTCCATCTAGGATCATTCCCTTTGTGTGGCTTATTAGCACTTCCAGTAAGGTTGCTCCAATTACTATCATCACTAAGGCCACTACTATCACTTGCTCGACTCATGCTAGTCTTGGCACTTTCAAGTGAGTCTCCACCTCGAATACAGTATTTTGTACTCTCACAATTCTTTTCAAAGCTTAACATTCCATCACTGATTATGCCATCACTCCTATACGTGCTTGCGTAACTATTAGCAATGCTCATCGATCTAACTACACTAATACTGTCCATACTACTAAGTGGACTTGGTGGCAATGAAGCATCCCAAACACATTCCTTTTCATCGGTATCTGGATGGGGAGAGGCTTCAGTATTGTGTGATGCACGATGAACCAAAAATGGAGAAGATACTGCATGTGAGTCCTTTGGTTCTTCTGCCAAGCTTTCAGCAGGAGAAAGAACAACAGGGCTTGGCTTCTTAGGCGGGACCTGGATCGAAAGATCATCGATAAAAGGACCCTTCACCGACAAGCTCTTCACCAAGGTTCCCACATCTGGCTTCTTCTGACTGATTGGCACATATACCGGTCTCATCAAATCAGTATCAACGGGTTCTGGAGGATGACTAGCTCCTGAAAATGAAATCGTGCCACCACCATCTTCAACAGAATCAGCACTACGATTCGATGTGATAACATCTAACATTAGCTCGTCCTGTTCTTCCAAAGATATTTTTCCCTTCCATGGCCTTGTGGGTACCGGAAAATCCAAATCCTGACCCACTCTTCCCTTCGATCGGCTCAACTGTTCTCTAGCAGAGAATACCTTGTTTCCTACTATAACACTTGCAGAAGGCAATTGAAGTGGAAGTGACCTTAATTCTGGAATCCTCTCCATATCAGATTAACAAATACCATTACAGGCAACTTTGACAGCAAAGCAGCTCTGCAGATGCCAACAAAAGCAGCATAGATACATCAAAAGTTTGTATGATTTACTTCACAGTTCCTACATTAACTGATACTATCATATAGTACCTCTAAAAACAAGTAAACAACCAGATTTTGTACATTAAAATACTTATTATACAAACACAAGCACAAAATTACGTTGGAAAAGAGAAAGAAGATGGTGAGAGAATTCTTCTGATAATCCAACTAAAAAACCACTAAATTTCAGCTCAAATAAGAACATTAGAGCTTAAAACTTGAACAAATAAAAGAAGAGCACGGATTAAAGCAACATAAGACAGGTAATCAAATACTTAACTTGTGTCACAATCATGAGTAAATAATATACTATGAATATAGCACTGCAGAAAGAACAATAGACACAAAAAAGCAAAAACCCATGATACCAAAAGAAGGAAAAAGTGATAGATTCTCTGATTATATTAGGTCATAAACCATCAAATTTCATACCTACCCAACTCAATTACACACAAAAACAAAAGCAAAAACACAAAATGCTGACACAAATTTGCAACCAAATTCAAAACCCAGAAAACCCATCAACGAAAATCACAAAATTTACCAAAAAAACAACAATTTCAAGCTTAAATTACTGTTTAATAAAGTGGGCATACATTAAAAACCTTCAATCAGCTGCTTTTCGTACAATGGGGAAGATAAATGTGGATCTACAACAAACCCAGTTGAATGCCTGAAAATTTAGAGAAAATTCAAACACACCCACTTAAAGAGAGAGAGAGTATAATGCCCTGTTTGGTTCTAAAGGAAAAAAAAGAAGAATGTAATGCAAACAGAGAAAAAGGAAAAGCTAAAATGTTGTGTTGGATACTGCAGCTATAAACTCTCACAGAAACAGTACCTTCACAAGCTCTTTTGCTTTCTTTTTATATAATTATAATCAAAATTTCAGCTTTATAATAATGTTGTTTTAGTTTGTTTTATTCATTGGAGCTGCAAAAGAAGGAAGAAGAAGGTAAACATGTGTTCATTTTAACAGCACAACTGCACAAGAATGGAGGAGAGAGAAAGTAGAAAAAATAAAGAAAAAGTGTGTGTGGGATCAGTGATTGAGATTCCAGTAAGAGAGAGAGAAAGAGATAAAAAGAGAAAGGGAATTTCATCTAAATTTTTCTCCTTCCCCTAATGTGGGGTAGATGGGCCCCATAATTGTCCCTTCTTTGTGCTACACATCTTTTCATGAGACATATAGATATACTACACCTTTCAATTCTCTGGTGTTTTTGGAGGAAATAATAATAGGAGTAATGGAGGAAGTTTTTTTTTTTTTTTTGGATTTCAGTTTGGATTTTAGACCATTGTATGTGTTTGTTGAGGGAAATAGACTTTTTGAATGGGAGTAAAGAGTAATCACTCTATTCAGCGTGGCTTTCTTTGCAACGCCTGTTTTTTTTTTTTAAATTGGATTTATGCTTTGATTTGTTTGGGGTAGAAAGAGCCGTAAGGACAAATGACGTAGATGTTAGATGTGAAATTTTTTCATGTTCATTAATAAAGATAATTATGAAAATCTCGCCTGTGTTTTTTATTGGCTTTATGCTTTGATTTGTTTGGTGTAGAAAGAGCCGTAAGGACAAATGACGTAGATGTTAGATGTGAAAATTTTATCATGTTCGTAAATAAAGATGATTATGGAAATCTATTGATTCACAATGATTTTAGGTTAAAGATGTGGGCCCGGAATCATTTTGATCCATTAGATTTTAATGCCATCTTTATTATGACTAATGATAAACATCTCGCTATATGGGATTAATTTGATCCTAAGTCTTTGAAGAGCTTTCAAATAGGTCGTGTTGTGTCTATTTCGTGTTCGAGTCATAAATTGATCATGTCAAAAAGGCTAGACACTTATCCAACCCGTTTAACTAATCATGTCGAAATCCCTTTACATTAACCCGACCCGTTTAATTAAGCGATTATCTGTATCGACTCATTAACCTATTTATTCAATATCCCTAAAAAAATGTAACAATAAATTGATTAATTATATCCAATATTTATCGATCCATGTTTATTTAGGTGATAACTTGCTAGTATATTAGAAAGATTTATATAATTCATTAATGTTTTACCAACTTATACCTTAAATGGTGCTAAACTGTTAAATTTTCATATATGTTTAAAATAAACATGTAAAGTCGTATCAGTGTGGGGTTGAAAATCTCAACACTAACCCAACCTATTTATGAAACGGTAAAACACGTGTTGACCTGTTTATATAAACGTGTTGAAAAAGTTTAACACTAACCCATTTTTTTCGTATCAGATTCGTGTCGTGTCAACTTTTGATAGCTCTAGGTCATTGGCTACTATCTAGTATCTCCCCAAACTTTAACCAATTTACTATTTTAAATCTTTTCCAATGACACTAACATTTCATTTTTATATTCGTCTTAAAAGCACATTGAAATCTTTCCAACATTTGAACGATTTTCGTTATTAAGAAGAACTTGAAAGATAATTTTTCCATATCTGTAACATTCTAGAAATTTTTTATTTCAACAATAGAAATTACGGGGTGTCAATATCTAATCTATTTCCTTCCCTTCCGTACATGTTGTATACTTGTATAACTTGTATTTATATAGTGGAAAATAAATCCCTCCCTTTTTCTTTGGTCTCTTTCCCTCCAAATTCCCTATCAAAAAACACAATTTTTAGTCTTGCTCTGTTTGGAATAATAGAATTCCCTCAACTTCATATTCAAAGGACTTTGACTTACCAATTTTTTTTTTGGGATAATTGAATACTCCTTTTGTAATGTTTAATTTATCTAGTATGATTTTAGGGGGTCAAACCTAGAACATTTAATAAAAATATCAAACATTATCATATGAGATCTTGTTAGATTTGTCACAATTACATTTTCAAAATATTAACTGTTAGTTGATGCCTTGAAATTGGGATAAAGGAAGAAGAATAGCACGAAGTTCTTTGCTCGCCCAGTCGACCGGGAGAGGGCGCCCGACCGGTCGTCTGGAATGGCCCAACCGCGCGGAGGTCAAGCGAGCCTGCTGTATTCCCCTTTGTGCGATTTCTGCTCTCGCGCTCGACCGGGAGGTTTTGGCTCGGGCGATCAGGCGACGCTCTTATACACGAGTTTATTCTAAGGTTTACACGGAGACTATTCTAGGGTTTATTAGGGTATCTTTATGTTATTATAAAAGGACCCTTTTGGTGATCAATTGTTAGACACACTCTAAGCCATTAAGAATTTAAGGACTCCTTGTATATTCTCTTTGTTTTCTCCATTATAGTGAAGAAGTCTCGAATCCCTCACCCGTGGACATAGGTCTAATTTGACTGAACCACGTAAATCCTTGTGTTCTTCATGTTTATATTCTTTATCGTTTTTCTCATTCTTATTATTTTGTTGACTTGTTCCACATTAATCAATCGCTACACCACCAGTTTCATAACATATTAACTTTCTATAACGATCTTGAATACTGCCCAGAATAATTGAGAGAGAAAGAGAGGAGAAGAGAATGTGTTTATGTGTCCTTGAGAATCCCAGAACACTGGTATTTATAGAGAGAAGAAAACCAGACGAAATCAGAACGTGGCTGAAATTGTGGGAAAAACGGTCACATAATGGGAAGAGTCATGGCCGTAAATCAGGAGAGTGATTAGGGGAGAAAACGGTAAAAACTATAGTTAAGTTAAGTTAAAGCCCATGGCCCGGTCCGGGCGGGCGGCGGCGGCGCGCGTGTGGTATCCACACATCACCACATACCCACTAAAAGCCTCATTGCTACTTAACTCAAAGGGTAGAGGAAGAGTAATGGTTATAAACCTTACTCTTCCCTTATATTCTTTCAATGTGGGACAAAAGGAAAAAATTGACTCTTCATATTCTTTTGAAGCAAACTTAAAGATTCTATTAAAAACTCCAACAATCCCCCATATGATTCAAAAGAAGAAAACAGAAAGAAACGGGGCTGAAAAAGATGATATGGGCAATAGATACTAGGTTTTGAAGTATCAATGTCTTATGGACTTGAATTGACACTCAGTGCATACAAATATGTCTTACTGTCGTAATAGGTAGATTTCTCTTTGAACCTTTCACGAGGTTAGCAAACCATAGATGCGCACTCAACCTTTTTCAAATCAAGAAACGTTCTCGCAATTATAATATCAGTGCACCACAATTAACCTGGATTCTCATGAATGCTCTAGAGAGCCTAAGCCTTTTGACTCTCATAGGGGATTGGGCGTAACCCCCACATTCACATAGGTAAGTTCATCAAGTTTGTACTGTCACAAACCACCTTAAGTAAGGCTATGAACTTATTAAGAGCTATAAGCTCAACCTTACACATATAACAGTATAATGAAACAAAATACTACATCACTTTTATTACTAGGAATGGTAGTAGTATCAACAACTTGAGTTCTTTTGTGATTTCGTTTGACCCTTTGAACTTAGGAATTCCTAAGAAGGGTATCCATCACAAATCACTCCACAATAGGCTTTAAACCCATTCCTTGTGCTGACTCCAGCACCATTTTTTTACAAAGGCCTTTGGTAAGAGGATCAGCAATATTCCTCTCTGACTTTACATACTCGAGTGACAACACATTATTTTTAACTAAATTTCTAACTATAGCATGCCTTAAGCGAATATGCCTTCTCTTGCCGTTATAGGCTTGATTATTCGCTACCCCAATTCTTTGCCTTGCGAGTCACACCGCATAGAAAACCGATGGAGCTGGCTTCCCCCACAATGGAATATCGCCAAGCAAACTCCTTATCCATTCGGCTTCTTGACTGCCAATTCTAAAGCAATAAATTTAGATTCCATGGTAGATTTGGCAATACATGTTTGCTTTGATGATTTCCATGATATAGCTCCACCAGCAAGAGTAAAAACATAACCGCTAGTAGATTGAATTTCACCATTATCCGACACCCAATTGGCATCACAAAATCCTTCAAGGACACCAGGTGTCCTTTGATAATGTAGACTCCAATTGATAGTGCCTTTTAGATACTTCAACAATCTAATCAAGGCAACCCAATGCTCTCGATTAGGACTGTGAGTATACATGCTCAATCTACTAACAACATAAGCTATATCAGGTCTAGTATAATTCATCAAGAACATTACACTACCAATTATTTTTGCATATTGTTCTTGGGATATACTATCACCCTTATTCTTTTTCAAATGAATACTAGAATCATATGGGGTTTTCACGGGAATGCAATCAAATTGATCAAACTTCTTTATTATTTTCTCAACATAATGAAATTGATTTAAAGATATCCCATATGACGTTCTAGTAATCTTTATTCCAAGAATAACATCAGCCTCTCCTAAATCCTTCATCTCAAAACAAGAATTTAGGAAACTCTTAGTTGCATTTACTACGTCTATATTGGTCCCAAAGATTAACATATCATCCACATATAGACATATGAAAACACAACCAAGCTCATCAAATTTGGAATAAACACAAGCATCAGAATCATTAACCAAAAAATCATTTGAAGTAATAGTTTGATGAAATTTATCATACCATTGTTTTGGTGCTTGTTTTAAACCATACAAAGATCTAATAAGCTTGCATACCTTGTCCTCTTGACCAGGAACCTCACATCCTTCTGGTTGCTTCATATAGATCTCCTCATTTAACTCACCATTCAAAAATGCAGTTTTCACATCCATTTGATGCACAATCAAATCATGAATAGATGCAAGTGCAATTAATGCTCTAATGGTGGCTACCTTAGTCACAGGAGAATAAGTATCAAAAAAGTCTAAACCGTGTTTTTGGCGATGCCCTCCAACTACAAGTCTAGCCTTATACTTGTCTAAAGACCCATCAGGCTTACATTTCTTTGTAAAGATCCATCTACTACTTAGGGCCTTACAACCTCTAGGAAGGTCTGACAAAATCCAAGTATTATTACTCATAATAGACTCGATTTCACTTGTTAATAGCCTCTAACCAAAAACTTGAGTCTACGAGATCTCATGGCCTCAAGCATAGGTTCTCGGGTTCTCTTCCAATACAAGTACATTGACATCTTGCTCATCCAAACACTCTTTTTCGGCTAGAAAGGTAGTAATAAAATCGGTCCGAAACTAGACTCAATTCTAGCTCTCTTACTCCTTCTAGGTTCTAAAGTCTCACTAGATGATGCAATGTCATGATGCAAAGTAGAAGAAGATGCAGCAGGCAAGTATGATGATATACTAACTTTCATAGGAAAAACATGCTCAAAGAATTCAACATCCCTTGACTCTCTAATAGGACCCAAAACCGGAAGCATCCTTAAGAATAAGTCTATATGCAGCACTATTAGAAGCATAACCAATAAAGATACCATCTACGAGTCTTGGGTCCAATCTTACTCCTTTGAAAGTCAGGAAGTCCAATCTTACCCAAACACCCCCACACTTTGAGGTAACCCAAATTAGGCTTGAAGCCTTTCCACAATTCATAGGGAGTCTTATCTAACTTCTTATGGGGAACTCGATTAAGAACATAGCAAGCAGATAAAATAGCCTCACCCCACATGTTAGTAGGCATACCTGAACTAATAAGCATTGCATTCATCATATCCTTAAGAGTCCTATTTTTCCGCTCAGCTATTCCATTTTGTTCGGGTGTATAGGGAGCTGTAACCTCATGAATAATCCCATTAGACTCACAAAATTTCTTAAGGGAAACTCCATCATACTCCCCCCCCTATCGATCTCACCCTCTTAATCTTAAGGTCCAATTGGTTCTCAACTTCGGCTTTATAAATTAGAAATTTCTCTTCAGCCTCATCCTTAGAACTCAATAAATAAACCTTAGTATAACGTGAGAAGTCATCAACAAATGTAATATAATACTTCTTTCCTCCCCTACTCATGGAATTCTTAAAGTCACCTAAGTCACTATGGACTAACTCTAATAAAGTAGAGGAACGAGATACACTTTTATTGAATACTTTCTTAGGGTGCTTAGCTTCTACACATACTTCACATTTCTCAAAAGATGTATTGCTAAAGTCAGGAATAAGACTAAGTTGTTTAAGTCTTTTAACGGATGCAACATTCACATGACCTAGTCTAGAATGCCATAAAGAAACAGATCTCAACAATATAAACGGAAGCATTAGAGTTCTTATTATCAATAACAACATCCAAAACAAAAAGTCCAGCATTACAAAAGCCTTTACCCACAAAAACACCATTTCTGGTTAATACAAGTTTATCAGATTCAAAAGCTAAGTTAATCCCAACTTTGTTTAAAAGAGAACCAGAAATGAGGTTTATGCGGATGTCGGGAACATGCAAAACATTCTGCAAAGCAATGGTTTTCCCGGAAGTTAATTTCAGGAAAACCTTTCCTTTGCCTAGAACACTCACAGTGCTTGAATTGCCCATGAAGACGCATTCTCCTTCTGAAACATTAATGTAGTCCTGGAACATCTCCTTGTTGGCGCAGATGTGACGGGTTGCACCCGTATCAACGATCCATTCAAAGAACATTGCTTACAGTTGACCTCGGACACCACAGCAGCAATAATGTCGTCTTCAGCAAGGTTGGCTTGCGCTTTGTTGTCTTTTGCTTTGTTTGGAGCTTCCTTTCTTAGACGGCAATCCTTGGCAGCATGCCCATACTTACCACAAACGAAGCAATTTCCCTTAAACTGACCTTTTCCCTTGAAGTTGTTATAATTCTGCCTTGTACCATGAAACTGATTGGGACCCTTACCTTTTAGTCCTTTACCTGCAGCAGCTTTATTTTCCACAAGATTAGCAGAAGAGGAAGAATGATCAACAGATTTCCCTTTGATTTGGATACGGTTCTGCTCCTCAATCTTAATGTGGGTCGTGGGAAACTAATTCCTGAAGGGTAAAGTCTTTTTGCCTATGTTTTAAGGAATGCACAAAATTTTCCCATGACGGAGGTAATTTCTCAAGTAAACAATTGGCTTGAAACATATCAGGAATAACCATACCCTCAGCCACAATATCAGCACACAAATGTTCATACTCATGAACTTGATCTAGTACAAGTTTATCATCAGACATAGAAAACTTCAACCAACGACTACAAGCATATTTCTTAGTCCCAAAATCATCAGTACCATACTTAAAATTCAAAGCATCCCAAATATCCTTAGCATTTTTGGACTTACTATAAATCATGTAAAGGGCAGAAGTCATATAATGTAGTAACATCCCACGACAAGTCTTATTATCTTTAACAAAATCCCTACCGGAATTCGCGAGAGCAAGATCGGCAGACAAACAATAATCTACCCCAATTTGTCCCAAAAAAAATTCCATCTTATCAGACCACATTTTATAATTTTTTCCATCAAACGGATCTAACTTAGACATGTCAGGAATAAAGGGATTGGCAATTGGCACAGCATTAACACGCACAGGTTCATCAGATTTTTCACCAGACATTGTTCCGTAAAACAGATAAAACAATAAATTCGACTTTAGAATGTAGGAACAAAAACTGGTAACTAAATTGATACACTTAACTGACCACCGTGGCGTGAGAAGATCACTGCCCTAAAGTTGAATTTGCCCCGCAACAACACACGGACTCACGGCAATCAACCTCCGGGGATACACGGTTTGCGTTTCCGGTGTTGACGAAAGCGAATTGAGAACGATCTTGAATACGCCCGAGAATAATTGAGAGAGAAGAGAGGGAGAAGATAATGTGTTTACGTGTCCTTGAGAATCCCGAACACCGGTATTTATGGAGAGAAGAAAACCAGACGAAATCAGAACGTGGCTGAAATCGTGGGAAAAACGGTCACATAATGGGAAGAGTCATGGCCGTAAATCAGGAGAGTGATTAGGGGAGAAAACGGTAAAAACTATAGTTAAGTTAAGTTAAAGCCCATGGCCCGGTCCGGGCGGGCGGCGGCGGCGCGCGTGTGGTATCCACACATCACCACATACCAGTGGCGTATCTAGGAATTTACTCATGGGGGTACGAATACGTAAGTAGTTAGACTCGTCAAATTTTTTTTTTCAAAATAAAGCTTTGTTAACATTTTTGTCTGCCTAAGTTTGAGTAAGAACTTAAATATAATTGCTAACTATTTAATTGTTGAATGTTTCAATTTAAATAATCAAAACTTTAAAAATAAGTTGTTCAATTTAAAAACAGTTGTTTAAGTATATAAATGAGGAAAATTTGAGGGAAAAAGAATTAGAGACAAAAAATTAGTTTGGAGCTTTGATCTTTGTGGGCTTATGAATTTGTAGTTGCGAGTAAAACTACTTATAAATTTGTAGTTGCGGACTAATAGCCATAGGCCCATAGGGAGTAGTATATAGTAGAAGTGTTGAAGATAAATTAAACCTGAGTTAAAGGGGAGTAATTAAAAGCAAAAAAAAGAACTTTGTGGGGTTTCGGTCTTGAGCCTCAACATATTGATTTGTTTTCATTTTTTTTCAAAATTAATGGGGGTACAGTTGTACCCCCTATAGATCCGCCTATGCCACATACCCACTAAAAGCCTCATTGCTACTTAACTCAAAGGGTAGAGGAAGAGTAATGGTTATAAACCTTACTCTTCCCTTATATTCTTTCAATGTGGGACAAAAGGAAAAATTGACTCTTCATATTCTTTTGAAGCAAACTTAAAGATTCTATTAAAAACTCCAATATTAATCTCTCATGATATAGCAGGAGCCAGGAAGTATGACAATCTTCTATTTGGGTCATATTCAATTATTCACCACTGAAAAAAAAAGGTCATATTCACCATGGTCGCGTGCATAGGCATTGTCATATGACATATCAACGTCCACCTCCCGAATTTGTTATTTACGGTAAATGTTTGAAATACCATCAATCTGATGAACTCTACAATTCTACTTCTATTAATTCACATTATTCAAAAATGTTAATAGATTTGAAATTCTTTATCCAGTTGTTAAGATCAAGTGAACGTGAACTTTAAAGAAACCCTCTCAAATATTTTATAAAAATGGTGACAATAGTAATATATGTTTATATGTGATTGTTTGCATGTAAAAAGTATTATTATGTCGATGTTCATGGTCCATGGATTTTGGTATTACTCATCGACTGATAAACTTGCAAATGTTTTCATAAATTTCATCATCTTCAATTACCTTATGCTAGAGGCATGGAATGTGTGAAGAAATCACATGTTCTGTTTCTGTATGGGCTTTATATTCATTACCTAGATAATTGAGTATGAAATTTTCTTTGTGAATTACATATGATTAAATTTTCATTACCTCCTACTATATAAGATCAACACGCAATAAAAGAAAATGGAAAACAATAATGATCCGTTATGGACCCTTTTTAGACCTTAGACCTACTAGACCCCATTAAGTAAGGGGATTAATTTTTCATACCCAATAGGTTTAAGACTAGTTTTGGTCCACTTTTAAAATTTTGAGTTTGGGTCTAGTAGTACTCGACCCATTGCTAGCTCAACGAGTCATGATAACAAAAATATTTCTTTTATAAAATGTCAAAAATGTGTGACAAAACAATACACTAAAGTAATATAGTACTTCATATCCCCTTAAGAAAAAAATACACGAGTATTTCATATAATATGTAACACAACTCAAACATGTAACTTCGAAAAGTAAAACTATCTTCCTGTAATTTTGTATTTCTCCCACAATTGCACAAGTAAATTTATATATACCCTACAATAAAGTCACTCATTCGAAAAGAAAAGTATATTTATGATCTTAATACAAGGTGTTCGTGATAATTTTTAAAATTTATTTTACTATGTCTTAATATAATCGTTTATGCAAATTGTTTCCCACGTGCCAAATATTGACATTTATAGTTAGTCCCCCTTCCTAGACCAATTTGATTCAAGAGAAAACAAAAAGTTTATCACTTTGCCAAAACGAACTTTTTTTTTTTTTGTAAATTCTGGAGGTGTGTCAAAACCAACTTTATATAAACACATTGTCGGTCATTTTTGTATTTAATTAAATATGTAAGATAACATGATATACTAAATGACCTCTCTATTTATGAGCAAGTAAACACAATTTTGTTAATAAGGTATTTGTAAGTTAATTGGAGGAAGGGGATTAGAAGAATAGTGGTATCATATCTTTTTTTTGAGGGGAGTGGTATCATATCTAATACCACCATAGTTAACTGCGAATTCTTTTAATTTCCTAGACATTAATGGAGGAACTATGCGCAAGCGGCATATTGTGTATTAGAGATATTGGAGACACTTTTAATCACCAATATCTCTTGTATTATGGAATTGTCATCATATTTATAAATATTTATAAATGATATGATTATCTTAAAAATAACGGTTGTTGGTCACGATAATCAAAATAAAGAGTTTCTGTTTAGGCATGTGGGTCTTGAAAATTCTTCGATCCCATGAAACCAAAAGAGTTAGTGATTCAAATGATTAGATCCCTTAGTATTATACTACAAATTCGTAGGTCATCAAACCCACATTCCCATAAAAAGGAAAGTTGTTCTACTATGTTCTATGTAATCTTCATGGGTGGGACATGAATTTCTTCCCCCATTGCTTTTTGAAAAGGAGGAAAGACAAGGTTTGAATAATAAAAGTAACCGAGAAAATTTGTTGGAATTAACAAAAGCTCAAGTAGCAAGCAATCAAGGGTGGGTGGAATTGATTGGAGTGGGTTTTTCATGATTCTTTTTCCACTAGGGTTTTGTGCATTAAAAGTCTTGTTAGATAGTGCTAACTCATGAATCATACTATTTGTTTCTATATATATATTGATCTAATTAAGTAATACTACTTGTTTTATAGGAGTATTACTGTATTAGTGTATAATCCTCTTCATAAACATATTGCTTTCCAGAATCCACTTGCTAGAGAGAATATTAATATTAGAGAGGCAAAAAGGCAAAAGTAAAAATTTATTTTCACACTAATGATTAATAGGGGCAAGAATTTATTAATCACTTTGTTAGAAATAGGAAATAGATTGTGATAATCAAAATTAGTCTTTGGGAGCTTATTTAGTCGTAAATCATAGCATTAGTTATGAGTAATATGAAAGAGAGAAAATATGGAGTACTTCATTAAATAGTCCGTTTTAATTTGGTAAAAGTATGTTATATAAAATCATCTTATTATCACTTCATATCTATTTTTTTGTTGCTATCAATATCTTTGGGGTTTGTGACCACTTCTTGAAGCTGTACTTTTAATTCCCCTTAACTCCTAAGTGAATTCATCATATACCCGGATGTACCATGTGCAAGATATACCCAAGAGTCCAAGACTAATTTTTGTTCATTTGGAACTCTCATTTTTAGTACATTTTGCTGATTTGGATGATTTTAAATGAGTTAAAAGAATAGTTTTGAGTATACTATACATACGGTGCACCCGTATGATAAAAATTGTACCCCTAAGTAACTGCACTAATACCCTAACGAGCAACTTTTCTTTATCGTACTTCAGATGCAACTTATGTCTAGTAATTTCGTACATATAATTGCGGTCAATGAGGGGTTTTGCCTCGTCAATTAGAAAAGTATTGATTTATCAATTATTTTTGGCACGTATACAGTTTTGCTGTAGTGTATGGTCTTTCATCACTATTATAAGTATACTAATTAAACGTTTGCTTCATCTGAGTCAAGGTTCTATCAATGGTTACAAACTTGCAATGATCCAAATTCATGTTAATTATTTGAGATAATGTCGAAATTAATGTTGTTTGATCAGAAAAATAATAATTGTGAACCAGATATGAGGTGGTTAAACATCTAGGGTTTTGTTCAGTTGTTCTTTTGACTTCAAAATGATTATTTTAGAAAAAATAAGTTCAGATTAGTTTTAAATATGAGGCTGCCTCTTTAATATACAAATACAATAAGTTTTAGTAAGCTCAAATAAGTTTCAATATATAGCTACACATATTTAATTAGTTAGCAATTTCATTCGTCCAATAAATTTTAGATAACTAAAAAAGTTATGATTAGTCAATTCCGTTTGAAAATAACATAGATATTCTAGATTGCAACATTTTTGGGCAACTCAAAATTTCCACGTTGCATTCATTGAGAACAACTCTTCTAAGTATGTTAATATGACCCCTAAAAAAACAGTACGTTAATATGTTTATTAATTAGGTGTTTATGTTCTATTGATGCAATTGTCATTGTTTTTCATTGAAGCCAAATTGTTATGTATTGATTGAGATGAATAATATAACATTAGCCATATTACATCACACTGCATCTTTAGTCTTATCTTATTTTCATATATTAGGAATCAGTCACCCAAAATTTAACAACTAGCTTTAAAACGTTTAAAGATATTTAGTGTGATGGAAAAATAATAATTGAAATGGAAAGGGATATCACATAAAATATAAGTTAAAGTTCTTGTGAAAAGTTAGGTTTCTAACAGGATCAAACTACAAGCTAAGTATAGGAAGATATGAAAAAAAAAACCATGATATCACTATGCTTAGTAATTCCCCCTACATGCATTTGAGAATCCTCAATGACATCAATAATATATAGAAATTGACCAAAATTTTCTTAGTGTTGCTTCTGAAATACATGCAACCAGATATGGTAAGATGAACCTAACTCTACATCAGTGTGTGGATCAAACATCCATTATATATAACTAGCATTTTTGGCACGCGATGCGTGCTTGGTTTTTTCGAGACAGAAACTCGCTTATTTTTTTTTGCATATAAGTCAAAATTTGAACATTAGACATACAAAATATAATTGGTTTAGTCTATGTCACTTAAGTCTCTCACCAGTCTCTATTTTTTTTTTTTTACTTTACAAAGTTAAATTCTGTAAACAAAAAAGAAATTTTATTGAATTTATTTATGATTTCTAATATTATAATTCTTTAGTTGATTTTGGAATTAAGTACTGTAGACACATAATCGTGTCTCCCCATTTAATGATCCGATACCGTGGTCTTAATTGGTCCGATCCAAGGGCAGAGCAGTCCGAAGAGCCATTCAAAACCGTTTCGAAAAGTGTTAAAGTCCTATTTTAAAGCCCAATTAATTATTCATGATAATTAATTGTATTTGAGCCCAATTCTTTGAAAAGCCCAATTAATTGATAATTAATTGATTTATTTTAATAAATAAATATTTTCAAAAGATATATTTTTAAAAGTCAAAATCAGATTTTATCCCGTAAAATCAGATCCCGGAATTAAAGGATAAAAGAAATCTTTTTAAACGCGTTTTAAATAAGGCTGGCAAAGGCACGGCAGGAGCCAGCTGGTGCGCCTAGCGCACCAACCTGCGCTTGGCGCACGTCTGTGCGTCAGGCGCAGCTCTGTCCACGTGTCAGGTGCACTAATCTGCACTTGACACGTGGATTTCTGACTCATTTAGAGTCCTGCGTCAAGCGCGGTTCTCTGCTTGAGACGCGGATTTTCTTTCTTATCTTTTTCAAAGCGCGTACCACGTGTACACTTTTTATTGGTCATGTCGCGTCATACGCTTGCCACGTCAGCTGCGCCTGACGCAGTAGGCGCGTGAGGCGCATTGCCATTTTCCCTATAAATAGGCTGATTTCCGCACAGATTGAAGAACGGATTTTTCACATTAACACACTTCGAACTCGATGAATACTTTATGATTCTCTCTACAAACAACAAAACTTCTCTACAAAACTCATACTTTCAAACACAAATACATTCAATCTACATACTTTCATACATTTAGATTTTCAAGCTTCACAATTACTCGTCCCGAAGGTTGTCAATCTCGCAGACCTAAGCCACTGTATAATCCTGCGAGTCCTTAAATAAATTATTTTTATATTGAAGTTACTAACAGTTTTCTTTCCTGATGTAGATCTTGAATATAAAATCGCTCTACTGTATATTCTAAACTTCATTCTTTCTTTTTTATTTTCTTTGTATATTATACTAGGGAAAAAAAAAGGAAGGGCTGCGCTGGAAGGGCTGCGTTTTTTGGAAAACGCAGCCCTTCAAGTATATATGAAGGGCTGCGGTTTTCAAGGAAACCGCAGCCCTTTCAGTGAAGGGATGCGGTTAACCAGAAAACGCAACCCTTCGTACTGTATGAAGGGCTGCGGTTTTCAGGATAACCGCAACCCTATTAGTGAAGGGCTGCGGTTGGCCTAAAAACCGCAGCCCTTCATACACGTGATGCGGACTAAGCTGCCCTTCACATCCACATATCATTTCAAGTTTTGCGCGCACATACACACAGTAGCTAGACATCTTTTCCAAATTTCCCTCCCTTAGACGCATTTGACGAGCGAAAAACCCCTCCCCCCTCTCACTCACTCGCACATTAACCCTAACGCAGCTGCACCACCTTGCGCACCACCCACCACGAGCAGCAGCGACCTCCACCACCACCACAACCCTTCTCTTTCTTCTCTTCACTTCTCTTCTCTTCTCTTCTCTTCTCCACCATTTAAGTGGGTTTAGGGTGTGGAGCTCCTCCACCACTACGCAGCGCCACCACCCACAAGCGGCAGCAACGACTACCACCACCACTGCCTAACTCTTTCTTCATTGCTCTTGGGTTTAGCCAATTTTTTGCTTAGTTAAGTATGAATTAATCTTGTTTTTAAGTTAGTTTTGTTTTTCTTAATTGAATTAAATGATTAATGTGCAATGTGGGTTTTGTTAATTGTAGGAAGAAGAGGCTTAGGAAGGCAAATAAAGTTCCAACTATCTCTTCTCTCTTCATTGCTTATCATTGGTGTTAAGAGGTAATTAGTTTATTTTCGTTGTCTTTTTTTGTTTGATTTAATTTTGTTGATGAGACAAAGTTGTCATGTGATTCAATTTGATTAAGTTATGATAATTCATTGATATATATATATATATATACATATATATATATATATATACATATATATATATATATATACATATATATATATATATATATATATATAATGCATATATGTATATTTCTTGATATGAGATTGTATGAAAACGCAATGTAATTTAGCTATGACATCTACAAGTTGTTTGAATCATCATCATATGCCTAGATACCCGTTCAAGACTTACTCATTAGGAGTAAGTCTTGAATAGTCCCCGGTTTGGGACTGTTCTTGGACGTTTGATCTCACTTAGGCGGTGAATGTGTGTCTTCTTTTCAATTCTGAGGAAATTCTTGGCTTATCGTTTCTCTACATTGTTATCTGGGTACATATGTAGATAAGCAATTATCTACATTGTGTACTTGGAGAACTATAGGGAAATGCTGCCGGATTTTCCTTAGAATTGAAAAGTTGGCATATATTCACTAGTGAGATTAGACGTCCAAGGATGGGTTAGGTTGGAGTGATAAGGACCTTCGGCTGCATGCATACATTTGAACATGTCACTATCTTAGCTTGCTCTATACATGTGTGATTTGAATATGTGACTGTATGTACTTAAATAATGATTGATGCATTATAATGAATGGTTGTGTTTAATTATTTAGAGGTCTTCTTGAATGAGATGGATCGTACTTGGATGAATGGTAGTCGTGAATCGATTGAGTTTGTGAAAGGGGTCTCGGAATTCTGTACATCTGCATTACAATATCAAGCATCATCTGGAGCAGTCGACTTTTATTGTCCTAATTGTGTCGATTGTAGAAATGTGAGCAAGGTTAGTAGTATACATTTGGTTAGGGAGCATGTCTTTCGCCGTGGGTTTAGGCCTCAATACCACGTATGGGTTTGGCATGGTGAGCAGGGGAAGTATATAGGAAGCTCTAGAGTAATGAACGATGTATGTGAAGAAAAGAAGGATGATGAGTTCGGGGATGAGAATTGGGATGATGAGTTTGCAGATGATGATAGGGATCGGGTAGACGAGATGATACACGAGGTTGAAGATCAGTCGTGTAAACGACCTCGTATTTTTGAGTCTATGTCTGAGGCTGCTGAAAAGCCGTTGTATCCAGGTGGTACAAAGTACACCAAACTTTCCGCCGTGATAACACTGTTCAACATTAAGTCAAAAGCTGGTTGGACGGACTCTAGTTTCACATCGTTGTTGGAAGTTTTAGCTGATATGCTCCCTGATGGACATGAACTGCCAAATTCGTACTATTATGCGAAGAAACTGATGTGTCCTTTCGGTTTAGAGTACGAGCGGATACATGCTTATCATAACGATTGTGTGCTTTATTGTAATGAGTATGAGCATTTACATGAGTTTCCACGTTGTGGATTGTCGAGGTACAAGCGTGAAGGAGCTGGAGGTAGTGAAGGACCACCAGCTAAGGTGTTGTGGTATCTACCCATAATACCTAGATTTAGAAACATGTTCTCAATTAAAGGAGATGCGAAGAATTTGAGGTGGCATGCAGATCGTAGGACGAAAGACGGTCTGCTTAAGCATCCGGCTGATTCGCCTGAGTGGAAAAGTATCAACAGGGTGCATAAGGCATTTGGTAATGAGGATAGGAATCTGAGGCTTGGATTATGTACGGATGGCATGAACCTTTTGGCAATCTCAGTTCGCAGCATAGTACATGGCCAGTAGTTTTAGTGGTTTATAACTTGCCTCCTTGGTTGTGCATGAAACGCAAGTACATGATGCTGTCGCTTCTTATATCGGGGCCCAAACAACCTGAAAATGACATAGATGTATACCTCCAGCCGCTTGTTGAAGATTTACCAAAGATGTGGAACGAAGGAGTGTTAGTATTTGATGCGTATGCTAATGAGATGTTCACTCTGCGTGCCATGCTTTTTTGTATTATGAACGATTATCCAGCTTATGGGAACTTATCTGGGTATAAGACTAGAGGAGAACAACCCTACCCGATTTGTGTAGATGACATGAAGTCTACACACTTGTCATATATTATTGCAATTTGATCGTTTTTTTTTGTCGAAGGGAGGTGTTGGGTGCGGGGCGGGGTGGGGTGGGGTGGGGGGCTGCCATGGTGGATTCTTGGGGTTGGGTGGGAGTGCGGGGGTGGGCGGGGGTGGGGGCGGGGGCGGGGGTGGGGGGGGTGGGGGGGGGGTTAGTGCGGGGTGGAGGGTTGGGGGCGAGGGCGGGGCGGGGGTGTGCGGGGGGTGGGCGTGGGGGGGTTTGGGGTTGGGGGGGGCGGGGGGCATGGCGAGAGGGTGGGGGGCTGGGGTGGGGGGAGTGCGGGGATGGGTGGGGGCAGGGGTGGGGTGGGGGTGGCGGGGGGCGGGGGTGGGGGGGTGGGGGTGGGGGGGTGGGGGTGTGGGGAGAGCTGGCGGCGGGGGGGGGAGAGAGGTGGGCGGGGGTGTGGGGAGGGCTTGGGAGGGGCGGGGTGGGCTAGGGGTGGGATGCTGAATTTTTTTTGAAAAAAAAAATTCCGAATCTGAAGGGCGGTTTGGGCCAAAAACGCAGCCCTTCTACGCTGGAAGGGCTGTGTTTTTGGCCGAAACAGCAGCCCTTCGTTGTGAAGGGCTGCTACGGAAAGGGCTGCTAGCCAAAAATGCAGCCTTAAGGGCTGTTTTGACCGCAACCCTTCCATTTTTTTCCACTAGTGTATATTATATGATTGTCCTGCTTTATTGCTTTTATCACCCACATGTTATTTTTGCTAATCAAAGACCTAAAGAACTGTTCTAATTAATTCAGATAATTTGGACAACCTACTAGGAACCTTGTAATTTGATTGCATAATAACATGTCACTAAAAATTTGTCTCTTTATGTGTTTCCTGAACCTACTTAGACTAAATATTTTTATGGTGTATAAAACATTATTTGATTATTCTTTGGCATAAATTCTGCAATGAATCGATATTTAGTAGAGGCCAGCAATGGGCAATATAGTTCCTGACTATATTATACCCTCACCCCCGAACTCAATCTTTGGTTCATTTTGACTATCTATGGAGTCAGGACGGGGAAATCTACATTGGATAATTTGTCCCTATGATTTTCCCATATCCAATTAGGTTTATGATTCTTCCTAAAAAGAATTGTTGGCGACTTCTTTCAATACAAAACAATTTTCAATAAAATCTTAACAGTGGGGGTAGTCAAATCTAATACGCGCTCACACCGCGTAGGCGATATAAAACCACACCTACAATTTGGCGACTCCACTGAGGAGGATTTTAAAAAAAATTAATACTTTAAATGAGTGGGTGAAACTTGAAAAATACGATTCATTCTTATTTTTATGTCTTTGAATAATATACAGTTTTGCATATGCATGGCTATTGTTCAGCCACTATAAGGACAATCTACCTTGCCTCATTAGCACATGTTCTATGTGTGAGGTCACCCCCGGGGGGTTTGCGCTTTGTCCTTCCAAAAAGCTTCCTGAGCGATAGTGTTGGATCTTAGTCACAAGCAAACCTACCCAACCATGGCATTGTTCTCTTGTTACAGACTTGAGACTGGAGTGCGTCCTACACGTGGCCACCTCTTTAAGCAGGGGTACGAAGCGTGGGATCAATCTCTTAGTCGTGGACCTTTTCAACCTTAACCTAAACCTGATCAATAGTTGAATGTAGAACTGGACTTTAGGTTGAGAACTTTTGCATCCATGTTACCTGACATTTATGTGTGATTGCAATTTTTGCCTGCTAATATGCTTTACGCCCGAAATTATTGCTAATCGCGTCAAAACAAATCGTCGTTCTCGCCCGAACCTTCGTCAATTTATCAATAAGCGTGCCGCCGAGCATTGCGCCAAACGCATTAAGTTGCGCCTGGCGCAACGCTCCTGCGCAGACGCATAGATTGCGCGCCGCGCGCACCAGTTGCATGGCACGCAGTCTATTCGTCCCATGCTTATTGGTCTTTTGACCTTTGTTCGAGTCAAACATAACAAGTTTGCATCGTATTAAAAAAAGGGGTCAGTCTTTTCATGCAAGGTAGAGTCTGTCCTAAAAAAAATGCATTTAAAGGGTTATTGTAGAGTTAGAATTATCATGCATGTCTACCTCTTCCCATTTCCTCCCTGCTGTTCAACTAATCTTCCCTGTCAATCCTACCTTACCATATTCAATTAATTTCAAAAATTACATTTTTCAAAATCAATCCTACACCTCCTTCTATTCTACTCTTTTTTCAAAACCATTTACTAATTATCATCATATCACGATATTTCAAAAAAAAATATTTTTCAAATCAATCCATCATCTTTTGTTAACAAAAGATAAAACAAGGGGTTCCTTTCAAAAATGAATTTCAAAAATTCTAAGCCCATTCCAAACACCTTCAATCCAATCGACCCAATGCACTTACATTCATTTGAGGCCCATATGCATTAGAGTCCATCTTGCATTCATTCTAGGCCCATATGCATTAGAGTCCATTTTTGCATTCATATAGGGTCCATCTAATTCGAGTCCATGCATTCATATTGATCCTGCTAGCATTAGAGATCATCTTAGGCCCATATAAGTCTAGCTCCTGTCAAGATCTAGACCCTTTTGCATCTTTATGTGAACCCTGGTATACGTCAATCCCAGTCCAAATCTAATCCAACTCTATCCAATGTCAGGCCCATGTGCATTTTCAAGTCTAACTTCAAATCAATATAGGACTAAGTCCAAAATTAGGTCCATATAAGGCCCAGCTCATTTTCAAAGTCAATCCAGTCCAATTCCAAATCCATATAGGACGAAGTCCAAACAATTAAGTCTAGCGAAGCTAGTCATCCCTGTAAGACCATAACGGCACCCCTTTGATCTAGCTAAGCTAGTAATCCCTGTGAGACCATAACGGCACCCCTTTGACTTAGCTAAGCTAGTCATCCTTGTGAGACCATAACGGCAACCCTTTGACTTAGCTAAGCTAGTCATCCCTATAAGACCATAATGGCACCCCTTTGAACTAGCTAAGCTAGTCATCCCTGTAAGACCATAACGTCACCCCTTTGACCTAGCTAAGCTAGTCATCCCTGTAAGACCATAACGGCACCCCTTTGACCTAGCTAAGCTAGTCATCCCTGTAAGACCATAACGGCACCCCTTTGACTTAGCTAAGCTAGTTATCCCTGTGAGACCATAACGTCACCCCTTTGACTTAGCCAAGCTAGTCATCCTTGTGAGACCATAACGACAACCCTTTGACTTAGCTAAGCTAGTCATCCTTGAAGACCATAACGACACCCCTTTGACCTATCTAAGCTAGCCATCCCCCTAAGACCATAACGACACCTTGACCTAGTGAAGCTAGTCATCCCTTTAAGTCCATAACAACACCCTATAAGTCCATAACGGCACCTTGACCTAGCAAAGTTAGTCATCCCCAATACCATAAAGGCACCCTCCGAGTTTAGCGAAGCTACTCTTACCTTGTATCTACAGCAGTCCAATCCTTGAGTCTAGCGAATCTAGTCTACCCTAAGTCCATAATGGCCCAAAATCATCGAGTCTGGCAAAGCCAATCACCCATAAGTCCATAAAGGCAATCCATTAAGTCTAGTGAAACTAGCATAAAAGCCCAGCTATTCAGTCCATTTTGCTTGCATAGTCCAGTCCAGTCCAATTCACATTTGCATATGCATATAGTTAGGCCCATGTCACCATCATAACCATAATCATACCCATCTCTAATCATTCCCGTTTCCATTTCACCTTCCATTTTTCATCCCCATTTCCACTTTCATTTTCATCTCTCATCTCCATTTCTTTATCCCTCATTTCCATTTCTCATTTCGAAAGCATCATTTCTAAAAATTTACGAGGTCCATTCGAATTCTGTTCAGGACAGGTCGTGAGATTATAACTTGGGAACGTCCGACAGAGAGGCAACAAGGTCGACCTACTCCTGGACTTGTCAAACGCATCCTCACATTTTCAGACGAATCCTCTGACTCTTCTGAAGCATCATCTGAAATGGGGGACACTAATGAACAGCTCAATGCCATTATGGCCCAACTTCAATTGATGAACTCACGTCTTGAGGATCAAGACAAAGAGATTAAGGCACTGAGGGAGAAGATAACTGAAGAGGACGAGCAAGGCGACACCCCATCACCAGTAAAAACCAATACATATTTGAGGTTTGAAAAACTCGAGCAATTGATCCAGTCAATTCATGCGCTCGAGGGTCAGGCTCACGACCATGACATTATTGATCCTGAACTGAGGGAAAAACTCCCTAAAAAGGTGACATTGGGTGACCTCCTAAAATTCAAGGGGGTCGAAGACCCAGATGACCACTTAAGAGCAATTTTCATCTCTATGACTCTCAAGGGCATGAGCAAGGACCTGTTTGCTTATGTCTTTCCTTTAACCTTGAATGCACATCCATCCAAGTGGTTCAGATCACTAAATAAAGCCAAGCTGAATGACTGGGACTACATCAGAGAAGAGTTCCACAAACAATACATCTACAATACTCAGCTTCCCATTGGCCTTCGTGAGTTGGAATTAACTAAGCAGAATTCCAATGAAGACTTTGTCACCTGCCTTAACAGATGGAGGGAAAAGGCTGCGCAGATGACTAATAGGCCATCCCAAGAGGATCAAGTCCGATTGGTGATCCGTAACCTGCAGGCCAAGTATGGGGACCATATTAAGTTCCAACCCATAGAGTCTTTCACGAAGCTCTATAAGGTAGGCCTGCTGATTGAAGAAGAGGTACAGGCTAACAAGAACAATGGTTCCAACAACAACAACAACAACAACTCTTTCAAGAAGAGTAACAATGACCCTTCTAGCTCCAAAAGCAATGAGGTCAATGCCATAGCTATTGACAAGAAAGGTTATCAAGGACCTCAAAGGACATTCACTCCTTTGGGCATGTCTCTAGAAGAAGCTTTCACTAGGCTTCATGCAAAAGGAGCACTTCAGCCTCTTGGCCCTACTCCGGACCCTCCTCTGGAAAAGAGATCCAGTAGGTGGAACCCCAATTCCTACCGCAAATATCATCAAGGGAATGGGCATCTGACATCCCAATGCTGGACTTTGAAGCATCATCTACAAGATATGGTTGAAGACGGTAGATTACCAATTCCGCCTACGGCAAAAGTCAGCAATAGTGGCAACCCCTTGGGAAGTGCCTACATAATGCAGGGGCTTAGTCATTTAGCATTGGTTTTCTAGGTTGAGTCGGAGAGTCCCTCCCCTAGCTCCTTTATTTCCTTTCCTGTCGAGTCTATGTCATTTAGGTTTTTTTATTTCAAATAAGCCTCGTGCTATTCATTTTCAATTAATAAAATAATTGCATTTTCATTTTCATTTTCATTGGCCTTCCATAATTTTATTTATGCTTCTAATTCAATGATGAAACTCAAATCACATAATGAACTTGACTAACAATAATAATAAAGAAGATATGAAATAAAAAAAGAGAAAACAAAGAAAAAGGACATACTTTGGATCAGGAATTATTCTCCTCTCTCTTCCATTACCTTTCATAAGCCATTATTCTTAAACCATCATATCAATAAACCAAACAATCCCTTCAACATCAAAGCTCCACAAATAGCCTTCAAGCCTTCCAATACCTTAAACCAAAATTGTGTGCAAGCCTTACTACATCAAAATATATCAATGCCAGGCAAAAACAAAAAAAAAATTGAAAAATTCAAAGTGCGAAAAAAAGCAAAAGCAAAAGAAACGCACATGACAAAAAGAAAAAAAATGCAAAAAAAGAAAGAGCCAAAGGCAAAGAAATAAAAAGTCAAGTTAGGGGGCTTGCACACAAGTTCTACCCCTCAATCAAATCTTTCAACCCATTAAACCTTAACCCATACAATCCAAATCCATGACTCTTTATTTGCCAAACCAATTAAACGGTCATCTAAACCTCAAGCCTTAAACCTTCATCTAAACCTCAAGCCTTCAACCTTTCATCAACCTTAACTCCTTCTTCAAGGTATGTCCGAGCCCGCTAGGTTGTAAACCCGAAAGGGCGGCCTAGGCAAAAGTTAGGGCACAAAAAAAATATAATAAAAAAAATCAGATCCAAAACTATGAATGGTCTGATTCCGCAAGGATACGTAGTAATCCTCATCTCGAGGTCCGACCGCTTCAATAAAATAAAAATTAGTCATGGTCTAATGATTTGACTTTCTAGAGTTCAGGAGCATACTCTTTCTAGATCCCGACATTGACTCGAGTCTTCATCTAGCCTCGTCAAAGCCTTTTCCCACCTACATTCATTTGAGTCACAAATTTTAAGTTTTTGTTTTTTCAATCCAAGCTCTCCTTTTCCTTGAAGGACTCTCCGACAATTCCATGGTTTCTGGCGATATTTGACTTTGCCTAATCATCTTCCCAAAGAAGAATCCCCAGTACAATCCTCAGCGACAACTTGCAACGTTCAAGACAGATCAACTACATTCCAATATCAGATCAAGTACATTTCAATCAAGGCTCATAATGCCTAATTCAAGGCAAGCTCACCCAAAGTGGGGGCTTCCTACGTGTGGTGGTTCCTCCGATTCAAATCAAAGTCCCGAAGAGTTGTAATCTGCAGACCTCGTTTACGAACCCCGATTGTTTACTAAAAACGATTTTCGAAAATCATTCTATTTATTTCTGATCATTCTATCATTCTACATATCCACATCTTCTAGCCTTGCAAAATCCTGACCTTGCATCGCAGCCTTGCAAAACCCCGACCTTGCATTGCATTTCATACATTCTAGTCTTGCATAACCCTAACCTTGCATGACGTGTCATCCCTTAGCTTTGCATAACCTTAATCATTGCATAGCGTCTCATGCATCCTTAGAGAGTCTAAGTTTGCATTATTGCATCACTATGTGCTTATGTGAGTTGTTTGCACCTATCTACTCACATCTTTCCCTACAGGTAATCAGATTGCTTGTAGTTATTGTCCTGCATACTAACTTTGTTTTGCAGATACCGGCGTATACAGACCAGTTCTAAACTGCATAGCGTTGAGAATCGTTCTCCGTCCCGACACCGTATACTTTGACTTTCGATTTCCTGAACTTCAGTCAAAGTGGGGGCTTCTGTAGATACGTAATCGTGTCTCCCCATTTAATGATCCAATGATGAAACATACCGTGGTCTTAATTGGTCCGATCCAAGAGCAGAGCAGTCCGAAGAGCCATTCAAAACCGTTTCAAAAAGTGTTAAAGTCCTATTTTAAAGCCCAATTAATTATTCATGATAATTAATTGTATTTGAGCCCAATTCTTTGAAAAGCCTAATTAATTGATAATTAATTGATTAATTTTAATATATAAATATTTTCAAAAGATATATTTTTAAAAGTCAAAATCAGATTTTATTTCGTAAAATCAGATTCCGGAATTAAAAGGATAAAAGAAATCTTTTTAAACGCGTTTTAAATAAGGCTGGCAAAGGCACGGCGGGAGCCAGCAGGTGCGCCTAGCGCACCAACCTGCGCCTGGCGCACGTCTGTGCGTCAGGCGCAGCTCTGTCCACGTGTCAGGTGCACTAATCTGCACTTGACACGTGGATTTCTGACTCATTTAGAGTCCTGCGTCAAGCGCGGCTCTCTGCTTGAGACGCGAATTTTCTTTCTTATCTTTTTCAAAGCGCGTACCACGTGTACACTTTTTATTGGTCATGTCGCGTCATACGCTTGCCACGTCAGCTGCGCCTGACGCAGTAGGTGCTTGAGGCGCAGTGCCGTTTTCCCTATAAATAGGCTGATTTCCGCACAAATTGAAGAACGGATTTTTCACATTAACACACTTCGAACTCGACTTATACTTTATGATTCTCTCTACAAACTACAAAACTTCTCTACAAAACTCATACTTTCAAACACAAATACATTCAATCTACATACTTTCATACATTCAGATTTTCAGGCTTCACAATTGCTCGTCCCGAAGGTTGTCAATCTCGCAAACCCAAGCCATGGTATAATCCTGGGGGTCCTTAAATAAATTATTTTTATATTGAAGTTACTAACAGTTTTCTTTCCTGATTTAGATCTTGAATATAAAATCGCTCTACTGTACATTCTAAACTTCATTCTTTCTTTTTTATTTTCTTTGTATATTATATGCTTGCCTGATCATTATATGCATATTATATGATTGTCCTGTTTTATTGCTTTTATCACCCACATGTTATTTTTGCTAATCAAAGACCTAAAGAAATATTCTAATTAATTCAGATAATTTGGACAACCTGCTAGGAACCTTGTAATTTGATTGCATAATAACATGTCACTAAAAATTAGTCTTTTTATGTGTTTCCTGAACCTACTTAGACTAAATATTTTTAGGGTGTATAAAACATTATTTGATTATTCTTTGGCATAAATTCTGCAATGAATCGATATTTAGTAGAGGTCAGCAATGGGCAATATAGTTCTTGACTATATTGTACCCTCACCCCCGAACTCAATCTTTGGTTCTATAACACCCCCACGACCCCTCCTTATATATACTAGGAGAAATTACGGGAGTGTTACGCCACACATGATAATACGTAAGGCTAATCAGAGAATACAACGGAAGTCTTTTAAAATAAACTGGAAATACTTTAATACAACTGAAATAAGAAAGTATGTAAATGAGTTACAAACTCGGAAACTATTCCATAATAGTCCCATCTTCAAAACAAGTCAAACCTTGACCCCAATGGTCAAGTAAAGTCAAACATACAATTCAAAATAACTTAAATACATAAGAAAGTACACGTGTACTAAAATTCCCATCCGGATGCTTATAATTCCCATGCACATCAAGAACTTGTACCTGAAACTTCTCCTCTAAGCTCTGCTCGCCAAATGGGTCATCACAGGGTCGTTGAGGAAAAACAACAACCAAAAGAAAACAAAGAAACACATACATCAGCAACGCTGAGTACATAACACTACTAAACTAATGCAAATAATGATGCATGCAATCCTCAAACAACTTCGGCTTGCTCTTCTTGACACTACATGCGACAAACACATAACTGAACTTACTAAATACTTTCTTTTATTATTATTTGGCAATGAACGTGCACCGTCATCCTCTTGGAATCATACGGGCTACTATTCCTTGTGTAAGAGATCCCACACCTCTTACTAAAGTTCCATGAACTTTAAATAACTTGACTCGAGAATTTTAAGCTTTTTAGTAATGAAAGAGGGTGAGAGTGAGCCTCTAGACTCAACATCTCAGAGATACTGAATACGAGTGACACCTAGTCCACTCAAAGATCTTGATAATTGGAATTCCATAAACTTGCTTGATAAAATAAAAGCATTAGCATCGTCATGCTAAGCTTTATGCAGGAGTGTAGTTTCACACTAACTCCCCCCTTATGTTCAATACTCATGGGGGATCCATCCCAAGAGTTTTATTGCCAAATCCCATTATGTGAGACACAATCACAATCATAATACATCTAGCAAAAAAATTAATTTCTTATCTTTCTTTAACAAGTGAATGCAACAATTACCATAAATAACTCGATTCTAAATCCTTTGAGACCTTGCTCATCTTATTACTTTAATGACTCCATGAGTCCTTTCTTACTTTCTTAAGGATCCATGATCCAATCAATTGAGTCCTTGCTCAGTGATTCAACTACTCGTGAGACCTTGCTCAATAACTATAAAACTTGTGAGACCTTGCTCAACAAAAATATATAACTTCTATTGAGACCTTGCTCAATAAAACATATAACTGCTAATGAGACCTTGCTCAATAAAACATATAACGCGCTAATGAGACCTTGCTCAATAAAACATATAAACGCTAATGAGACCTTGCTCAATAAAACATTCTCATGCAAGCCCTAGCTTCGAGAATAACATTGAATAACTTTAATCATGCTCAAAAGCAATAATTATCAATCACATGCTTTTCAAATATAGGAATAACTCAAAAGTTCCATTCCTAGTCTCCTTTCTAAGTTCTCAACATGTACTCAAACAATTATAAGGCATAAGCCTCTCCTTACTCCTCATGCTCAATAAATAACCTTTAAACACTAAAGTCAAAGGTCAAGTGTATGTACCTTGATAACACACAAAATCAACAATTCAAAGGTTTCATTTGCTTTTATTATGCTTGAAACCTATCAAGAACAAAGTACTATCAATTAGTACTTACCAACAACAATTCAAGGCTACTAATGATAAAAATCAGCACTTATAAAATTAATATTAAAGCTGATTTTTCTTTAAAAAATGCTTTAAAAACTATTTTTGAACCATAACTTGAAAACCTTTACTAGTAGGCAAAACCTACTACAAATTAATACTTAAAACTTCATAAAACTTAATAATTATTACTTAATTACTGCTGTAAATTAATTAATAAATAATAACAATTTTTTTTTTTTACATGTGGTTCGAAAAACCACAAAACTTGGAAAACCACACCAACCGGGCCACCACGAGCACCACCCGCATCACCACCGGCGAGGGCAAGGGCCGGGCGGCACTCGTTGTGCCCACTTGCTGCCATCGCCGGCACGGTAGTGGGACGGCAAGACTCGGCCCGGTGCCCGGTACGGCGTCCCACCACCGCCGGTGGCCGGAAAACGCAAAGCCCGGTTTTTTTTTTTTTTTACACGTGGTTCGAACACCACTCGCCCAAGAGCTGGCCCACACGACTCACGTCACAGTCCCGCCGGCAAACCACCACGTGGTGGCCGGAAAACGAAGACCAAAAGAGGGGCAAGGAAGAGAGAGAAAATATGGAAGAAAACCCCCAAAAATTCAGAAAATTTCAACCTTCTTGCTTCCCTTTGATTATTTGCAAGATCCTCTTATAATTTGCAAAGTAAAACTAGATTAATTTGAAGCTTGAAGATTTGAAGAAAAATTGAGGAAGAAGAACTAATGTTGAGAGAGGAAGAAGGTGTCTTACTTCTTTTGTTGAAGAAAAAGTGGCTGGTGAAATGGATGGGAACTTAGGGTTTCCTTCCTTTTTTTTTATTGTTTGGTCTTTTGTGTAAAAGACTAAAATGCCCTTACTCATCAAATTACCGAAATACATTTGATGATAAAATTGCGAAACTAATCTTCTCAGTTCTCACTAATATTACTAAAATACTTTCTTGAAAAGACTCAAATACTCTTGTGGTAAAATGACCAAAATACCCTTCTGCTCTCAAATACTGAAATTACATAGCTTTAATAATTCAAAAATGATTAAAACTATTTAATTAAATATCTTAAAAATATGGGGGATTACAGTCTACCCCCCTTAAAAGAAGTTTCGTCCCGAAACTTAAACAAAACCTCCTCTCTTCTCCGAACTTTCAACTTTGAAAACTTATGAGCATTACGCCCTAATATAGTTCTTTCTTAAGAAGTAGCCAAATAATACGCTACTAAATAAAACAAGTAGCCAAATAATACGCTACTAAATAAAACTTTTGCCTTGAATGTTTGCTTGAAAAAGTTTTCCTTGAAAACTCTAAAAAAAATCGTGCACAAATGCAACAAATTCTTACCAATTTCTAGCAAAATGCACGCACGCACTCTACCCCCCTTAAAGGAGTTACGTCCCGGAACTCAACTCACCTAGTCGAAGAGCTCAGGATACTTCTTTCGCATCTCATCTTCAGTCTCCCAGGTAGCCTCTTCGGTACGCTGGTTAGACCACAAAACCTTGAGTATCTTTATATCTTTATTTCTTGTACTCCTCACTTTAGAGTCCAAGATCTTCACTGGTCTCTCTTCAAAAGAAAGCGTCTCATCCACTTCCATAATCTCGGGATCTAACACATGAGACTTATCGGGTACATATCTCTTTAGTTGGGATACATGGAACACATTATGCACCTTTTTCAAGTTATTCGGCGCGGCAAATCCAAACGATAAGCTAATTTTCCAATTCTTTCAATAATGTCATAGGGACCTATAAACTTCGGGCTAAGCTTTCCTTTTTGCCCAAAACGCATCACCCCTTTCATAGGTGACACCTTCAACAAGACTTTCTCGCCTACTTGATACTCACTATCTCTTCTATTCTGATCTGCATAAGCCTTTTGACGATCCCTGGGCCACCCTCATCTTTTCACGGATATATCTCACTTGATTCACGGTATCCTCAATCACTTGCGGACCCAAGGTAACCGTCTCGCTAATATCATTCCAACACAATGGACTGCGACATTTCCGACCATATAGAGCTTCGAAAGGAGCCATCTTAATGCTAGAATGGTAACTATTATTGTATGAGAATTCTATTAAAGCCAACATCTCATCCCAAGTCTTAGGATAATCTAAGGCACACGCTCTCAACATGTCCTCGAGAGTCTGAATGGTTCTCTCCGATTGACCATCGATTCTTCGGATGAAAAGCCGTACTCTTAAGCACATCGGTCCCAAAAGCTTTTCGTAATGCTTCCCAAAAATGAGATAAGAATCTTGAATCTCTATCGGACACAATAGTGGAAGGAACTCCATGATGCCTCACCACTTGGTCCACATATACTTTACCATACTTGTTCCATTGACCAATTGTCCTTCATCGGAACAAATTTTGCTACTTTAGTTAGTCTATCTACAATCACCCACACTTTGGTGAATCCTTTCGTTGTCTTAGGAAGACCTACAACTAAATCCATTGCTATATCATCCCACTTCCACTCAGGCACTGGTAACGGTTGAATCGTTCCTTGAGGTCTCTTGTGTTCGCTCTTCACTTTCTGGCAAGTCAAACACCTAGCAACAAATTCAGCTACTTCTCTCTTCATATTGTTCCACCAGAACATCAGCTTCAAGTCTTTATACAATTTATCCCCTCCAGGGTGGATAGAATAAGTCGTGTTGTGTCCTTCTTTCATCACTTTCTCTTTCAACTCGGTGCAACTTGACGGTATACACCACCTGCCATTGAATCGGACACTTCCATCGTCATGGATGTTAAACTCCTTTGTCTTCTTTTCCTCAATCGCCTTCTTTATCTTCTCTATTTCCTCATTCCCTTCTTGAGCCTTTAAATTTTCTTCATTCAATGTTGACTGGATTGAAATGGCATTTAAGCATGCCTCTATTCCACCACTCCCAACAATTTCAATGTTGAGCTTCCTAAACTCACCACACAACTTATCTGGAAGTACCAAACTACTTAAACTATGGCTAGACTTACGACTTAACGCATCGGCAACGACGTTTGCCTTTCCTTCATGGTATAAGATTTCAATATCGTAGTCATTAACCAACTCCAACCATCTTCTCGCCTCATATTCAAATCTTTTTGAGTATACAAATACTTCGACTCTTGTGATCCGTGTACAACTTCACCTTCACTCCATACAAGTAGTGTCGCCAAATCTTCAAAGCAAACACTATTGCGGCTAACTCTAGATCATGGGTTGGGTAATTCACTTCGTACGGTTTCAATTGCCTAGAAGCGTAGGCTATAACCTTTCGGTTTTGCATCAACACACACCCTAGACCATTTTTCGAAGCGTCACTATATACCTCCAACTCAGCATTCTCCTCTGGCAATGTCAAGATCGGAGCTGTAGTCAATAACTCCTTAAGCTTCTTAAAGGCCTGCTCACACTCCTCGGTCCATATGAACTTTGTATCCTTCTTCATAAGACTAGTCATTGGTTTAGCTACCCTCGAAAAATCCTTCACAAAACGTCTATAGTAGCCAGCTAGACCCAAGAAACTCCTTATATCAGTAATATTCCTAGGTGTAGGCCATTCGCTTACTGCAGCTATCTTTGACGGATCTACGGAAATTCCCTTCTTTGACACAATGTGGCCAAGAAACGCCACTTCTTCCATCCAAAATTCACACTTCGAGCACTTTGCGTAAAGCTGATGCTCCCTAAGTGTAGATAATACCAATCTCAAGTGCTTTTCATGCTCCTCCTTGTTCTTCGAGTAAATAAGGATATCATCGATGAATACGACTACAAATTTGTCCAAATACTCTCGAAACACTCTATTCATGAGGTCCATAAACATCGCGGGTGCATTGGTTAAACCAAATGGCATCACGGTGAACTCATAGTGACCATACCTCGTCCTAAAGGCAGTCTTTGGTATGTCTTTCTCCCCAATTCGCAATTGGTGATACCCTGACCTCAAGTCTATCTTCGAAAATATTTCAGCTCCTCTTAATTGATCGAATAGGTCGTCAATCCTTGGCAACGGATACTTATTCTTAATAGTCACCTTGTTGAGATCTCTATAATCTATACATAGCCTCAAGCTCCCATCCTTCTTCTTTACAAACAAAACAGGCGCTCCCCATGGGGAATAACTAGGTCTAATGTACCCTTTCTCGAGTAATTCCTTTAGTTGCTTGTTGAGCTCATTCATCTCTCTTGGAGCCATTCTATAGGGTGCTTTTGATATAGGGGCAGTTCCAGGAACTAAGTCTATGGTGAATTCTAACTCCCTTTGAGGTGGCATTCCCGGTATATCTTCCGGAAATACGTTTGGAAATTCATTCTATCTTAAGCTTCTCTTCTTCCAACCTCTGCACACTACACAAGAATAACGAAGCTCCCTTACTCACTTGCTTTACCAAACTTAAGGATGAAATGATCTTAATTCTACCTTCTTGTGGTTTAGTCTTGAAAGTCACCTTTTTCCCGTCCTTAATCCTCAATCTCACTTTTTGTTCTCCACTCAGAATCTCAGCTTTATACTCTTTAAGCCAATCCATTCCTAAAATGATCTCTAAGTCTTCCAATGGAAACTCTATGAGGTTGGTTTCAAAGTCTACATCCCCAATTCTCACAAGGACGTTCTCATATACTCTTGAGCAAGTTACTACTTCCCCAGATGGTAACATAATAGGAATTTCAACATCCCTAGGGTTTTCTAAGCCATATTTTTGAAACAACTAACTTTGAAACAAATGAACGCTCGGCTCCTGAATCAAATAAAGCTTTAGCATAAGTAGAATTAATAGAAACATTATCCGTAACTACGTCCTTAGACGTCTCGGCTTCTCTAGCACTTATGACATTCAATCTTGCCACTGCAGTACACTAGGGCCGGCTCCACTCAAAACGGTCTTGTTGTTCCAATTTTGCTTGTTCCCACCTTGATAGTTATTGCCTCCTGAATGGTTTCGATTGCCCTGTCCAAACTGGTTTCCGCTATTGCCCTTGTCAGTCTTCAACTCAGGGTTCTTGGAGAAGCACTCATACTCTCGGTGACCCAATTTGTGGCAGTAGTTACACTCCACTAGCTTTCCTTCACAATCCTTTCCGGGATGATTGTAGGGGCACTTCTTGCGAAATACACGCGTTCGTCTCCTTTCCTTCCCTTATTAGGACCATTTCCACCCTTTCGTTGTTGATCTTCGGCCCCCATTCCTTTGACCATTAAATTGTCCTCCTTGGTGAAAGTTATTTTGAGGCTTGAACTTCTTGTCGTTCCTCCGGAAATTTCGACTAGGGTTATCCTTTCTCTTATTGTTGGAGCTCTCAATTCCAACTTGTTTCAAATAGGAACCTAAATGAGCACTCTATCATACACTTCCTCTAAGGTCCCGAAAGTTGAGCCTCCTAGCCCAAGCTTCACCTCAAGACTAAGTCCAGTCTCAAACCTAATAGCCTTTCTCTCCTCAGTAGGTACTAACTCGGAGCAAACTTCATTAAACCTACAAACTTCTCATAGTCTTGCTCCACAGTCATGTCACCTTGCTTCAACTCATCAAACTCATCGGCCTTTTGCCTCCTCAAGAAATTGGGATAAAATTTCTCCTTCATAGCTCCTCCGAAAGCCTTCCAATCAAAGTCGGGCCTTGCCATTAACGTCTCCTTATGTTGCGACCACCAAAAATCGGCTTCCTCCTTGAGGTAGTACGCAGCTATAGCTACCTTCCTATTATCTGGACATGGGATAGCATCGAATAGCTTCTCAAAGTTCCTAATCCAGTTCTCAAGCTTGACAGGATCGCCTTTCCCATCATAAGAAGGCGGTTTACTATCACTAATTCTCTTAAACCAATCAACAGACTTCTTTTTCGAATGGACTCTCCTAGCTAAATTCGTAGTCACTCGGACCAAATTCCTCAGCTGAGCATCAACTCTAGCGTTTCTGTCGGCCATTAATCCGCCCCCAAAAAATTTGACTTAAAAATCGCTTATTGAACCCCAATATAGATCAAAACTACTAAGCAAATGCCATTCTGACATTGAATTCTCAATATCCTCTCTAAGGGGCTTTCATACTAACTCTCTTACTAGAGTAGTAGCTCAAAGCAAAACTAGCACTAATTTGTAGTCATACTACACCTTTTAGTCAAAACTGGAATCTATGCAAGTAGAAAATGTCAATCACGTTGCAATCAAACACTTAGTCACATAAAACACATCAAAAATGCTACTAGACCTTAGAACACTTACTAATCTAAACACTTAGTGACTAATGCGATGCAGTGTGCATATGCATATGCAATTCTCTTCCCTTTTGCAATTCAACTTTGAAATACTTTTAAGTTCGAAAACTTTTGTAAAATAAAGGTAATATAACCTTTGAAGCTCGGTAACCACTTTATAACACCCCCACGACCCCTCCCGATATATACTAGGAGAAATTACGGGAGTGTTACGCCACGCATGATAATACGTAAGGCTAATCGGAGAATACAACGGAAGTCTTTTAAAATAAACTGGAAATACTTTAATACAACCGAAATAAGAAAGTATGTAAATGAGTTACAAACTCGGAAACTATTCCATAATAGTCCCATCTTCAAAACAAGTCAAACCTTGACCCTAATGGTCAAGTAAAGTCAAACATACAATTCAAAATAACTTAAATACTTAAGAAAGTACACGTGTACTAAAATTCCCATCCGGATGCTTATAATTCCCATGCACATCAAGAACTTGTACCGAAACTTCTCCTCTAAGCTCGCTCGCCAAATGGGTCATCACAGGGGTCGTTGAGGAAAAACAACAACCAAAAGAAAACAAAGAAACACATACATCGGCAACGCCGAGTACATAACACTACTAAACTAATGCAAATAATGATGCATGCAATCCTCAAACAACTTCGGCTTGCTCTTCTTGACACTACATGCGACAAACACATAACTGAACTTACTAAATACTTTCTTTTATTATTATTTGGCAATGAACGGGCACCGTCATCCTCTTGGAATCATACGGGCTACTATTCCTTGTGTAAGAGATCCCACACCTCTTACTAAAGTTCCATGAACTTTAAATAACTTGACTCGAGAATTTTAAGCTTGTTAGTAATGAAAGAGGGTGAGAGTGAGCCTCTAGACTCAACATCTCAGAGATACTGAATACGAGTGACACCTAGTCCACTCAAAGATCTTGATAATTGGAATTCCATAAACTTGCTTGATAAAATAAAAGCATTAGCATCGTCATGCTAAGCTTTATGCAGGAGTGTAGTTTCACACTAACTCCCCCCTTATGTTCAATACTCATGGGGGATCCATCCCAAGAGTTTTATTGCCAAATCCCATTATGTGAGACACAATCACAATCATAATACATCTAGCAAATAAATTAATTTCTTATCTTTCTTTAACAAGTGAATGCAACAATTACATAAATAACTCGATTCTAAATCCTTTGAGACCTTGCTCATCTTATTACTTTAATGACTCCATGAGTCCTTTCTTACTTTCTTAAGGATCCATGATCCAATCAATTGAGTCCTTGCTCAGTGATTCAACTACTCGTGAGACCTTGCTCAATAACTTTAAAACTTGTGAGACCTTGCTCAACAAAATATATAACTTCTATTGAGACCTTGCTCAATAAAACATATAACTGCTAATGAGACCTTGCTCAATAAAACATATAACTGCTAATGAGACCTTGCTCAATAAAACATATAACTGCTAATGAGACCTTGCTCAATAAAACATATAACTGCTAATGAGACCTTGCTCAATAAAACATTCTCATGCAAGCCCTAGCTTCGAGAATAACATTGAATAACTTTAATCATGCTCAAAAGCAATAATCATCAATCACATGCTTTTCAAATATAGGAATAACTCAAAAGTTCCATTCCTTGTCTCCTTTCTAAGTTATCAACATGTACTCAAACAATTATAAGGCATAAGCCTCTCCTTACTCCTCATGCTCAATTAATAACCTTTAAACACTAAAGTCAAAGGTCAAGTGTATGTACCTTGATAACACACAAAATCAACAATTCAAAGGTTTCATTTGCTTTTATTATGCTTGAAACCTATCAAGAACAAAGTACTATCAATTAGTACTTACCAACAACAATTCAAGGCTACTAATGATAAAAATCAGCACTTATAAAATTAATATTAAAGCTGATTTTTCTTTAAAAAATGCTTTAAAAACTATTTTTGAACCATAACTTGAAAACCTTTACTAGTAGGCAAAACCTACTACAAATTAATACTTAAAACTTCATAAAACTTAATAATTATTACTTAAATACTGCTGTAAATTAATTAATAAATAATAACAATTTTTTTTTTTACATGTGGTTCGAAAAACCACAAAACTTGGAAAACCACACCAATAGGGCCACCACGAGCACCACCCGCACCACCACCGGCGAGGCGGTGGGCTGGGCGGCACTCGTTGTGCCCAGCTGCTGCCACGCCGGCACGGTAGTGGGACGGCCAAGCACTCGCCCGGTGCCCAGCCCGGCGCCCCACCATCGCCGGTGGCCCGAAAACGCAAAGCCCAGTTTTTTTTTTTTTTACACGTGGTTCGAACACCACCGCCCAGCGGTAGCCCACACGACTCACGTCACGGTCCCCTAAGCCGCCGGCAAACCACCACCGTGGTGGCCGGAAAACGAAGACCAAAAGAGGGGCAAGGAAGAGAGAGAAAATAAGGAAGAAAAACCCCCAAAAATTCGGAAAAATTTCAACCTTCTTGCTTCCCTTTGATTATTTGCAAGATCCTCTTATAATTTGCAAAGTAAAACTAGATTAATTTGAAGCTTGAAGATTTGAAGAAATAATTGAGGAAGAAGAACTAATGTTGAGAGAGGAAGAAGGTGTCTTACTTCTTTTGTTGAAGAAAAAGTGGTCGGTGAAATGGATGGGGAACTTAGGGTTTCCTTCCTTTTTTTTTTATTGTTTGGTCTTTGTGTGTAAAAGACTAAAATGCCCTTACTCATCAAATTACCGAAATACATTTGATGATAAAATTGCGAAACTAATCTTCTGTTCTCACTAATATTACTAAAATACTTTCTTGAAAAGACTCAAATACTCTTGTGGTAAAATGACCAAAATACCCTTCTGCTCTCAAAATCTGAAATTGCATAGCTTTAATAATTCAAAAATGATTAAAACTATTTAATTAAATATCTTAAAAATATGGGGGGATTACAGTCTACCCCCCTTTAAAAGAAGTTTCGTCCCGAAACTTAAACAAAACCTCCTCTCTTCTCCGAACTTTCAACTTTGAAAACTTATGAGCATTACGCCCTAATATAGTTCTTTCTTAAGAAGTAGCCAAATAATACGCTACTAAATAAAACAAGTAGCCAAATAATACGCTACTAAATAAAACTTTTGCCTTGAATGTTTGCTTGAAAAAGTTTTCCTTGAAAACTCTAAAAAAAATCGTGCACAAATGCAACAAATTCTTACCAATTTCTAGCAAAATGCACGCACGCACTCTACCCCCCTTAAAGGAGTTACGTCCCGGAACTCAACTCACCTAGTCGAAGAGCTCAGGATACTTCTTTCGCATCTCATCTTCGGTCTCCCCGGGTAGCCTCTTCGTGCTCGGTTAGACCACAAAACCTTGAGTATCTTTATATCTTTATTTCTTGTACTCCTCACTTTAGAGTCCAAGATCTTCACCTGGTCTCTCTTCAAAAGAAAGCGTCTTATCCACTTCCATAATCTCGGGATCTAACACATGAGACTTATCGGGTACATATCTCTTTAGTTGGGATACATGGAACACATTATGCACCTTTTTCAAGTTATTCGGTGCGGCAAATCCAAACGATAAGCTAATTTTCCAATTCTTTCAATAATGTCATAGGGACCTATAAACTTCGGGCTAAGCTTTCCTTTTTGCCCAAAACGCATCACCCCTTTCATAGGTGACACCTTCAACAAGACTTTCTCGCCTACTTGATACTCACTATCTCTTCTATTCTGATCTGCATAAGCCTTTTGACGATCCTGGGCCACCCTCATCTTTTCACGGATATATCTCACTTGATTCACGGTATCCTCAATCACTTGCGGACCCAAGGTAACCGTCTCGCTAATATCATTCCAGCACAATGGACTGCGACATTTCCGACCATATAGAGCTTCGAAAGGAGCCATCTTAATGCTAGAATGGTAACTATTATTGTATGAGAATTCTATTAAAGCCAACATCTCATCCCAAGTCTTAGGATAATCTAAGGCACACGCTCTCAACATGTCCTCGAGAGTCTCGAATGGTTCTCTCCGATTGACCATCGATTCTTTGGATGAAAAGCCGTACTCTTAAGCACATCGGTCCCAAAAGCTTTCCGTAATGCTTCCCAAAAATGAGATAAGAATCTTGAATCTCTATCGACACAATAGTGGAAGGAACTCCATGATGCCTCACCACTTGGTCCACATATACTTTACCATACTTGTTCCATCGACCAATTGTCCTTCATCGGAACAAATTTTGCTACTTTAGTTAGTCTATCTACAATCACCCACACTTTGGTGAATCCTTTCGTTGTCTTAGGAAGACCTACAACGAAATCCATTGCTATATCATCCCACTTCCACTCGAGCACCGGTAACGGTTGAATCGTTCCTTGAGGTCTCTTGTGTTCGCTCTTCACTTTCCGGGCAAGTCAAACACCTAGCAACAAATTCAGCTACTTCTCTCTTCATATTGTTCCACCGGAACATCGCCTTCAAGTCTTTATACAATTTATCCCTCCAGGGTGGATAGAATAAGTCGTGTTGTGTCCTTCTTTCATCACTTTCTCTTTCAACTCGGTGCAACTTGACCGGTATACACCACCTGCCATTGAATCGGACACTTCCATCGTCATGGATGTTAAACTCCCTTTGTCTTCTTTTCCTCAATCAGCTTCTTTATCTTCTCTATTTCCTCATTCCCTTCTTGAGCCTTTAAATTTTCTTCATTCAATGTTGACTGGATTGAAATGGCATTTAAGCATGCCTCTATTCCACCACTCCCAACAATTTCAATGTTGAGCTTCCTAAACTCACCACACAACTTATCCTGGAAGTACCAAACTACTTAAACTATGGCTAGACTTACGACTTAACGCATCGGCAACGACGTTTGCCTTTCCTTCATGGTATAAGATTTCAATATCGTAGTCATTAACCAACTCCAACCATCTTCTCTGCCTCATATTCAAATCGTTTTGAGTATACAAATACTTCAGACTCTTGTGATCCGTGTACAACTTCACCTTCACTCCATACAAGTAGTGTCGCCAAATCTTCAAAGCAAACACTATTGCGGCTAACTCTAGATCATGGGTTGGGTAATTCACTTCGTACGGTTTCAATTGCCTAGAAGCGTAGGCTATAACCTTTCGGTTTTGCATCAACACACACCCTAGACCATTTTTCGAAGCGTCACTATATACCTCCAACTCAGCATTCTCCTCTGGCAATGTCAAGATCGGAGCTGTAGTCAATAACTCCTTAAGCTTCTTAAAGGCCTGCTCACACTCCTCGGTCCATATGAACTTTGTATCCTTCTTCATAAGACTAGTCATTGGTTTAGCTACCCTCGAAAAATCCTTCACAAAACGTCTATGGTAGCCAGCTAGACCCAAGAAACTCCTTATATCAGTAATATTCCTAGGTGTAGGCCATTCGCTTACTGCGGCTATCTTTGACGGATCTACGGAAATTCCCTTCTTTGACACAATGTGGCCAAGAAACGCCACTTCTTCCATCCAAAATTCACACTTCGAGAACTTTGCGTAAAGCTGATGCTCCCTAAGTGTAGATAATACCAATCTCAAGTGCTTTTCATGCTCCTCCTTGTTCTTCGAGTAAATAAGGATATCATCGATGAATACGACTACAAATTTGTCCAAATACTCTCGAAACACTCTATTCATGAGGTCCATAAACATCGCGGGTGCATTGGTTAAACCAAATGGCATCACGGTGAACTCATAGTGACCATACCTCGTCCTAAAGGCAGTCTTTGGTATGTCTTTCTCCCCAATTCGCAATTGGTGATACCCTGACCTCAAGTCTATCTTCGAAAATATTTCAGCTCCTCTTAATTGATCGAATAGGTCGTCAATCCTTGGCAACGGATACTTATTCTTAATAGTCACCTTGTTGAGATCTCTATAATCTATACATAGCCTCAAGCTCCCATCCTTCTTCTTTACAAACAAAACAGGCGCTCCCCATGGGGAATAACTAGGTCTAATGTACCCTTTCTCGAGTAATTCCTTTAGTTGCTTGTTGAGCTCATTCATCTCTGCTGGAGCCATTCTATAGGGTGCTTTTGATATAGGGGCAGTTCCAGGAACTAAGTCTATGGTGAATTCTAACTCCCTTTGAGGTGGCATTCCCGGTATATCTTCCGGAAATACGTTTGGAAATTCATTCTATCTTAAGCTTCTCTTCTTCCAACCTCTGCACACTACACAAGAATAACGAAGCTCCCTTACTCACTTGCTTTACCAAACTTAAGGATGAAATGATCTTAATTCTACCTTCTTGTGGTTTAGTCTTAAAAGTCACCTTTTTCCCGTCCTTATTCCTCAATCTCACTTTTTGTTCTCCACTCAGAATCTCAGCTTTATACTCTTTAAGCCAATCCATTCCTAAAATGATCTCTAAGTCTTCCAATGGAAACTCTATGAGGTTGGTTTCAAAGTCTACATCCCCAATTCTCACAAGGACGTTCTCATATACTCTTGAGCAAGCTACTACTTCCCCAGATGGTAACATAATAGGAATTTCAACATCCCTAGGGTTTTCTAAGCCATATTTTGAAACAACTAACTTTGAAACAAATGAACGCTCGGCTCCTGAATCAAATAAAGCTTTAGCATAAGTAGAATTAATAGAAACATTACCCGTAACTACGTCCTTAGACGTCTCGGCTTCTCTAGCACTTATGACATTCAATCTTGCCACTTGCAGTACACTAGGGCCAGCTCCACTCAAAACGGTCTTGTTGTTCCAATTTTGCTTGTTCCCACCTTGATAGTTATTGCCTCCTGAATGGTTTCGATTGCCCTGTCCAAACTGGTTTCCGCTCTTGCCCTTGTCAGTCTTCAACTCAGGGTTCTTGGAGAAGCACTCATACTCTCGGTGACCCAATTTGTGGCAGTAGTTACACTCCACTAGCTTTCCTTCACAATCCTTTCCAGGATGATTGTAGGGGCACTTCTTGCAGAAATACACGCGTTCGTCTCCTTTCCTTCCCTTATTAGGACCATTTCCACCCTTACGTTGTTGATCTCGGCCCCCATTCCTTTGACCATTAAATTGTCCTCCTTGGTGAAAGTTATTTTGAGGCTTGAACTTCTTGTCGTTCCTCCGGAAATTTCGACTAGGGTTATCCTTTCTCTTATTGTTGGAGCTCTCAATTCCAACTTGTTTCAAATAGGAACCTAAATGAGCGGCTCTATCATACACTTCCTCTAAGGTCCCGAAAGTTGAGCCTCCTAGCCCAAGCTTCACCTCAAGACTAAGTCCGAGTCTCAAACCTAATAGCCTTTCTCTCCTCGGTAGGTACTAACTCTGGAGCAAACTTCATTAAACCTACAAACTTCTCATAGTCTTGCTCCACGGTCATGTCACCTTGCTTCAACTCATCAAACTCACTCGGCCTTTTGCCTCCTCAAGAAATTGGGATAAAATTTCTCCTTCATAGCTCCTCCGAAAGCCTTCCAATCAAAGTCGGGCCTTGCCATTAACGTCTCCTTATGTTGCGACCACCAAAAATCGGCTTCCTCCTTGAGGTAGTACACGCCTATAGCTACCTTCCTATTATCTCTGGACATGGGATAGCATCGAATAGCTTCTCAAAGTCCCTAATCCAGTTCTCAAGCTTGACAGGATCGCCTTTCCCATCATAAGAAGGCGGTTTACTATCACTAATTCTCTTAAACCAATCAACAGACTTCTTTTTCGAAGGGACTCTCCTAGCTAAATTCGTAGTCACTCGGACCAAATTCCTCAGTGAGCATCAACTCTAGCGTTTTTTGTCGGCCATTAATCTGCCCCCAAAAAAATTTGACTTAAAAATCGCTTATTGAACCCCAATATAGATCAAAACTACTAAGCAAATGCCATTCTGACATTGAATTCTCAATATCCTCTCTAAGGGGCTTTCATACTAACTCTCTTACTAGAGTAGTAGCTCAAAGCAAAACTAGCACTAATTTGTAGTCATACTACACCTTTTAGTCAAAACTGGAATCTATGCAAGTAGAAAATGTCAATCACGTTGCAATCAAACACTTAGTCACATAAAACACATCAAAAATGCTACTAGACCTTAGAACACTTACTAATCTAAACACTTAGTGACTAATACGATGCAGTGTGTATATGCATATGCAATTCTCTTCCCTTTTGCAATTCAACTTTGAAATACTTTTAAGTTCGAAAACTTTTGTAAAATAAAGGTAATATAACCTTTGAAGCTCTGTAAACCACTTCATAACACCCCCACGACCCCTCCTTATATATACTAGGAGAAATTACGGGAGTGTTACGCCACGCATGATAATACGTAAGGCTAATCAGAGAATACAGCGGAAGTCTTTTAAAATAAACTGGAAATACTTTAATACAACTGAAATAAGAAAGTATGTAAATGAGTTACAAACTCGGAAACTATTCCATAATAGTCCCATCTTCAAAACAAGTCAAACCTTGACCCCAATGGTCAAGTAAAGTCAAACATACAATTCAAAATAACTTAAATACATAAGTAAGTACATGTGTACTAAAATTCCCATCCGGATGCTTATAATTCCCATGCACATCAAGAACTTGTACCTGAAACTTCTCCTCTAAGCTCTGCTCGCCAAATGGGTCATCACAGGGTCGTTGAGGAAAAACAACAACCAAAAGAAAACAAAGAAACACATACATCAGCAACGCTGAGTACATAACACTACTAAACTAATGCACATAATGATGCATGCAATCCTCAAACAACTTCGGCTTGCTCTTCTTGACACTACATGCGACAAACACATAACTGAACTTACTAAATACTTTCTTTTATTATTATTTGGCAATGAACGGGCACCGTCATCCTCTTGGAATCATACGGGCTACTATTCCTTGTGTAAGAGATCCCACACCTCTTACTAAAGTTCCATGAACTTTAAATAACTTGACTCGAGAATTTTAAGCTTGTTAGTAATGAAAGAGGGTGAGAGTGAGCCTCTAGACTCAACATCTCAGAGATACTGAATACGAGTGACACCTAGTCCACTCAAAGATCTTGATAATTGGAATTCCATAAACTTGCTTGATAAAATAAAAGCATTAGCATCGTCATGCTAAGCTTTATGCGGGAGTGTAGTTTCACACTAACTCCCCCTTATGTTCAATACTCATGGGGGATCCATCCCAAGAGTTTTATTGCCAAATCCCATTATGTGAGACACAATCACAATCATAATACATCTAGCAAATAAATTAATTTCTTATCTTTCTTTAACAAGTGAATGCAACAATTACCATAAATAACTCGATTCTAAATCCTTTGAGACCTTGCTCATCTTATTACTTTAATGACTCCATGAGTCCTTTCTTACTTTCTTAAGGATCCATGATCCAATCAATTGAGTCCTTGCTCAGTGATTCAACTACTCGTGAGACCTTGCTCAATAACTATAAAACTTGTGAGACCTTGCTCAACAAAATATATAACTTCTATTGAGACCTTGCTCAATAAAACATATAACTGCTAATGAGACCTTGCTCAATAAAACATATAACTGCTAATGAGACCTTGCTCAATAAAACATATAACTGCTAATGAGACCTTGCTCAATAAAACATTCTCATGCAAGCCCTAGCTTCGAGAATAACATTGAATAACTTTAATCATGCTCAAAAGCAATAATTATCAATCACATGCTTTTCAAATATAGGAATAACTCAAAAGTTCCATTCCTAGTCTCCTTTCTAAGTTCTCAACATGTACTCAAACAATTATAAGGCATAAGCCTCTCCTTACTCCTCATGCTCAATAAATAACCTTTAAACACTAAAGTCAAAGGTCAAGTGTATGTACCTTGATAACACACAAAATCAACAATTCAAAGGTTTCATTTGCTTTTATTATGCTTGAAACCTATCAAGAACAAAGTACTATCAATTAGTACTTACCAACAACAATTCAAGGCTACTAATGATAAAAATCAGCACTTATAAAATTAATATTAAAGCTGATTTTTCTTTAAAAAATGCTTTAAAAACTATTTTTGAACCATAACTTGAAAACCTTTACTAGTAGGCAAAACCTACTACAAATTAATACTTAAAACTTCATAAAACTTAATAATTATTACTTAAATACTGCTGTAAATTAATTAATAAATAATAACAATTTTTTTTTTTTACATGTGGTTCGAAAAACCACAAAACTTGGAAAACCACACCAACCGGGCCACCACGAGCACCACCCGCATCACCACCGGCGAGGCAGTGGGCTGGGCGGCACTCGTTGTGCCCAGCTGCTGCCACTGCCGGTACGGTAGTGGGACGGCCAGCACTCGCTGGTGCCCAGCCGGCGTCCCACCACCGCCGGTGGCCGGAAAACGCAAAGCCCGGTTTTTTTTTTTTTACACGTGGTTCGAACACCACTGCCCAGCAGCTGGCCCACACGACTCACGTCACAGTCCCGCCGGCAAACCACCACGTGGTGGCCGGAAAACGAAGACCAAAAGAGGGGCAAGGAAGAGAGAGAAAATAAGGAAGAAAACCCCCAAAAATTCAGAAAATTTCAACCTTCTTGCTTCCCTTTGATTATTTGCAAGATCCTCTTATAATTTGCAAAGTAAAACTAGATTAATTTGAAGCTTGAAGATTTGAAGAAAAATTGAGGAAGAAGAACTAATGTTGAGAGAGGAAGAAGGTGTCTTACTTCTTTTGTTGAAGAAAAAGTGGCTGGTGAAATGGATGGGAACTTAGGGTTTCCTTCCTTTTTTTTTATTGTTTTGTCTTTTGTGTAAAAGACTAAAATGCCCTTACTCATCAAATTACCGAAATACATTTGATGATAAAATTGCGAAACTAATCTTCTCAGTTCTCACTAATATTACTAAAATACTTTCTTGAAAAGACTCAAATACTCTTGTGGTAAAATGACCAAAATACCCTTCTGCTCTCAAATACTGAAATTACATAGCTTTAATAATTCAAAAATGATTAAAACTATTTAATTAAATATCTTAAAAATATGGGGGATTACAGTCTACCCCCCTTAAAAGAAGTTTCGTCCCGAAACTTAAACAAAACCTCCTCTCTTCTCCGAACTTTCAACTTTGAAAACTTATGAGCATTACGCCCTAATATAGTTCTTTCTTAAGAAGTAGCCAAATAATACGCTACTAAATAAAACAAGTAGCCAAATAATACGCTACTAAATAAAACTTTTGCCTTGAATGTTTGCTTGAAAAAGTTTTCCTTGAAAACTCTAAAAAAAATCGTGCACAAATGCAACAAATTCTTACCAATTTCTAGCAAAATGCACGCACGCACTCTACCCCCCTTAAAGGAGTTACGTCCCGGAACTCAACTCACCTAGTCGAAGAGCTCAGGATACTTCTTTCGCATCTCATCTTCAGTCTCCCAGGTAGCCTCTTCGGTACGCTGGTTAGACCACAAAACCTTGAGCATCTTTATATCTTTATTTCTTGTACTCCTCACTTTAGAGTCCAAGATCTTCACTGGTCTCTCTTCAAAAGAAAGCGTCTCATCCACTTCCATAATCTCGGGATCTAACACATGAGACTTATCGGGTACATATCTCTTTAGTTGGGATACATGGAACACATTATGCACCTTTTTCAAGTTATTCGGCGCGGCAAATCCAAACGATAAGCTAATTTTCCAATTCTTTCAATAATGTCATAGGGACCTATAAACTTCGGGCTAAGCTTTCCTTTTTGCCCAAAACGCATCACCCCTTTCATAGGTGACACCTTCAACAAGACTTTCTCGCCTACTTGATACTCACTATCTCTTCTATTCTGATCTGCATAAGCCTTTTGACGATCCTGGGCCACCCTCATCTTTTCACGGATATATCTCACTTGATTCACGGTATCCTCAATCACTTGCGGACCCAAGGTAACCGTCTCGCTAATATCATTCCAGCACAATGGACTGCGACATTTCCGACCATATAGAGCTTCGAAAGGAGCCATCTTAATGCTAGAATGGTAACTATTATTGTATGAGAGTTCTATTAAAGCCAACATCTCATCCCAAGTCTTAGGATAATCTAAGGCACACGCTCTCAACATGTCCTCGAGAGTCTGAATGGTTCTCTCCGATTGACCATCAGTTGCTGGATGAAAAGCCGTACTCTTAAGCACATCGGTCCCAAAAGCTTTCTGTAATGCTTCCCAAAAATGAGATAAGAATCTTGAATCTCTATCAGACACAATAGTGGAAGGAACTCCATGATGCCTCACCACTTGGTCCACATATACTTTACCATACTGTTCCATTGACCAATTGTCCTTCATCGGAACAAATTTTGCTACTTTAGTTAGTCTATCTACAATCACCCACACTTTGGTGAATCCTTTCGCTGTCTTAGGAAGACCTACAACGAAATCCATTGCTATATCATCCCACTTCCACTCAGGCACTGGTAACGGTTGAATCGTTCCTTGAGGTCTCTTGTGTTCGCTCTTCACTTTCTGGCAAGTCAAACACCTAGCAACAAATTCAGCTACTTCTCTCTTCATATTGTTCCACCAGAACATCAGCTTCAAGTCTTTATACAATTTATCCCCTCCAGGGTGGATAGAATAAGTCGTGTTGTGTCCTTCTTTCATCACTTTCTCTTTCAACTCGGTGCAACTTGACGGTATACACCACCTGCCATTGAATCGGACACTTCCATCGTCATGGATGTTAAACTCCTTTGTCTTCTTTTCCTCAATCAGCTTCTTTATCTTCTCTATTTCCTCATTCCCTTCTTGAGCCTTTAAAATTTCTTCATTCAATGTTGACTGGATTGAAATGGCATTTAAGCATGCCTCTATTCCACCACTCCCAACAATTTCAATGTTGAGCTTCCTAAACTCACCACACAACTTATCTGGAAGTACCAAACTACTTAAACTATGGCTAGACTTACGACTTAACGCATCGGCAACGACGTTTGCCTTTCCTTCATGGTATAAGATTTCAATATCGTAGTCATTAACCAACTCCAACCATCTTCTTTGCCTCATATTCAAATCGTTTTGAGTATACAAATACTTCAGACTCTTGTGATCCGTGTACAACTTCACCTTCACTCCATACAAGTAGTGTCGCCAAATCTTCAAAGCAAACACTATTGCGGCTAACTCTAGATCATGGGTTGGGTAATTCACTTCGTACGGTTTCAATTGCCTAGAAGCGTAGGCTATAACCTTTCGGTTTTGCATCAACACACACCCTAGACCATTTTTCGAAGCGTCACTATATACCTCCAACTCAGCATTCTCCTCTGGCAATGTCAAGATCGGAGCTGTAGTCAATAACTCCTTAAGCTTCTTAAAGGCCTGCTCACACTCCTCGGTCCATATGAACTTTGTATCCTTCTTCATAAGACTAGTCATTGGTTTAGCTACCCTCGAAAAATCCTTCACAAAACGTCTATGGTAGCCAGCTAGACCCAAGAAACTCCTTATATCAGTAATATTCCTAGGTGTAGGCCATTCGCTTACTGCGGCTATCTTTGACGGATCTACGGAAATTCCCTTCTTTGACACAATGTGGCCAAGAAACGCCACTTCTTCCATCCAAAATTCACACTTCGAGAACTTTGCGTAAAGCTGATGCTCCCTAAGTGTAGATAATACCAATCTCAAGTGCTTTTCATGCTCCTCCTTGTTCTTCGAGTAAATAAGGATATCATCGATGAATACGACTACAAATTTGTCCAAATACTCTCGAAACACTCTATTCATGAGGTCCATAAACATCGCGGGTGCATTGGTTAAACCAAATGGCATCACGGTGAACTCATAGTGACCATACCTCGTCCTAAAGGCGAGTCTTTGGTATGTCTTTCTCCCCAATTCGCAATTGGTGATACCCTGACCTCAAGTCTATCTTCGAAAATATTTCAGCTCCTCTTAATTGATCGAATAGGTCGTCAATCCTTGGCAACGGATACTTATTCTTAATAGTCACCTTGTTGAGATCTCTATAATCTATACATAGCCTCAAGCTCCCATCCTTCTTCTTTACAAACAAAACAGGCGCTCCCCATGGGGAATAACTAGGTCTAATGTACCCTTTCTCGAGTAATTCCTTTAGTTGCTTGTTGAGCTCATTCATCTCTGCTGGAGCCATTCTATAGGGTGCTTTTGATATAGGGGCAGTTCCAGGAACTAAGTCTATGGTGAATTCTAACTCCCTTTGAGGTGGCATTCCCGGTATATCTTCCGGAAATACGTTTGGAAATTCATTCTATCTTAAGCTTCTCTTCTTCCAACCTCTGCACACTACACAAGAATAACGAAGCTCCCTTACTCACTTGCTTTACCAAACTTAAGGATGAAATGATCTTAATTCTACCTTATTGTGGTTTAGTCTTGAAAGTCACCTTTTTCCCGTCCTTATTCCTCAATCTCACTTTTTGTTCTCCACTCAGAATCTCAGCTTTATACTCTTTAAGCCAATCCATTCCTAAAATGATCTCTAAGTCTTCCAATGGAAACTCTATGAGGTTGGTTTCAAAGTCTACATCCCCAATTCTCACAAGGACGTTCTCATATACTCTTGAGCAAGTTACTACTTCCCCAGATGGTAACATAATAGGAATTTCAACATCCCTAGGGTTTTCTAAGCCATATTTTGAAACAACTAACTTTGAAACAAATGAACGCTCGGCTCCTGAATCAAATAAAGCTTTAGCATAAGTAGAATTAATAGAAACATTACCCGTAACTACGTCCTTAGACGTCTCAGCTTCTCTAGCACTTATGACATTCAATCTTGCCACTGCAGGTACACTAGGGCCAGCTCCACTCAAAACGGTCTTGTTGTTCCAATTTTGCTTGTTCCCACCTTGATAGTTATTGCCTCCTGAATGGTTTCGATTGCCCTGTCCAAACTGGTTTCCGCTCTTGCCCTTGTCAGTCTTCAACTCAGGGTTCTTGGAGAAGCACTCATACTCTCGGTGACCCAATTTGTGGCAGTAGTTACACTCCACTAGCTTTCCTTCACAATCCTTTCCAGGATGATTGTAGGGGCACTTCTTGCAGAAATACACGCGTTCGTCTCCTTTCCTTCCCTTATTAGGACCATTTCCACCCTTCTGTTGTTGATACTGGCCCCCATTCCTTTGACCATTAAATTGTCCTCCTTGGTGAAAGTTATTTTGAGGCTTGAACTTCTTGTCGTTCCTCTGGAAATTCTGACTAGGGTTATCCTTTCTCTTATTGTTGGAGCTCTCAATTCCAGCTTGTTTCAAATAGGAACCTAAATGAGCAGCTCTATCATACACTTCCTCTAAGGTCCTGAAAGTTGAGCCTCCTAGCCCAAGCTTCACCTCAAGACTAAGTCCAGTCTCAAACCTAATAGCCTTTCTCTCCTCAGTAGGTACTAACTCTGGAGCAAACTTCATTAAACCTACAAACTTCTCATAGTACTGCTCCACAGTCATGTCACCTTGCTTCAACTCATCAAACTCACTGGCCTTTTGCCTCCTCAAGAAATTGGGATAAAATTTCTCCTTCATAGCTCCTCCGAAAGCCTTCCAATCAAAGTCAGGCCTTGCCATTAACGTCTCCTTATGTTGCGACCACCAAAAATCGGCTTCCTCCTTGAGGTAGTACACAGCTATAGCTACCTTCCTATTATCTGGACATGGGATAGCATCGAATAGCTTCTCAAAGTCCCTAATCCAGTTCTCAAGCTTGACAGGATCGCCTTTCCCATCATAAGAAGGCGGTTTACTATCACTAATTCTCTTAAACCAATCAACAGACTTCTTTTTCGAAGGGACTCTCCTAGCTAAATTCGTAGTCACTCGGACCAAATTCCTCAGCTGAGCATCAACTCTAGCGTTTCTGTCAGCCATTAATCTGCCCCCAAAAAAATTTGACTTAAAAATCGCTTATTGAACCCCAATATAGATCAAAACTACTAAGCAAATGCCATTCTGACATTGAATTCTCAATATCCTCTCTAAGGGGCTTTCATACTAACTCTCTTACTAGAGTAGTAGCTCAAAGCAAAACTAGCACTAATTTGTAGTCATACTACACCTTTTAGTCAAAACTGGAATCTATGCAAGTAGAAAATGTCAATCACGTTGCAATCAAACACTTAGTCACATAAAACACATCAAAAATGCTACTAGACCTTAGAACACTTACTAATCTAAACACTTAGTGACTAATGCGATGCAGTGTGCATATGCATATGCAATTCTCTTCCCTTTTGCAATTCAACTTTGAAATACTTTTAAGTTCGAAAACTTTTGTAAAATAAAGGTAATATAACCTTTGAAGCTCTGGTAACCACTTCATAACACCCCCACGACCCCTCCTTATATATACTAGGAGAAATTACGGGAGTGTTACGCCACGCATGATAATACGTAAGGCTAATCAGAGAATACAGCGGAAGTCTTTTAAAATAAACTGGAAATACTTTAATACAACTGAAATAAGAAAGTATGTAAATGAGTTACAAACTCGGAAACTATTCCATAATAGTCCCATCTTCAAAACAAGTCAAACCTTGACCCCAATGGTCAAGTAAAGTCAAACATACAATTCAAAATAACTTAAATACATAAGAAAGTACACGTGTACTAAAATTCCCATCCGGATGCTTATAGTTCCCATGCACATCAAGAACTTGTACCTGAAACTTCTCCTCTAAGCTCTGCTCGCCAAATGGGTCATCACAGGGTCGTTGAGGAAAAACAACAACCAAAAGAAAACAAAGAAACACATACATCAGCAACGCTGAGTACATAACACTACTAAACTAATGCAAATAATGATGCATGCAATCCTCAAACAACTTCGGCTTGCTCTTCTTGACACTACATGCGACAAACACATAACTGAACTTACTAAATACTTTCTTTTATTATTATTTGGCAATGAACGGGCACCGTCATCCTCTTGGAATCATACGGGCTACTATTCCTTGTGTAAGAGATCCCACACCTCTTACTAAAGTTCCATGAACTTTAAATAACTTGACTCGAGAATTTTAAGCTTGTTAGTAATGAAAGAGGGTGAGAGTGAGCCTCTAGACTCAACATCTCAGAGATATTGAATACGAGTGACACCTAGTCCACTCAAAGATCTTGATAATTGGAATTCCATAAACTTGCTTGATAAAATAAAAGCATTAGCATCGTCATGCTAAGCTTTATGCAGGAGTGTAGTTTCACACTAACTCCCCCCTTATGTTCAATACTCATGGGGGATCCATCCCAAGAGTTTTATTGCCAAATCCCATTATGTGAGACACAATCACAATCATAATACATCTAGCAAAAAAATTAATTTCTTATCTTTCTTTAACAAGTGAATGCAACAATTACCATAAATAACTCGATTCTAAATCCTTTGAGACCTTGCTCATCTTATTACTTTAATGACTCCATGAGTCCTTTCTTACTTTCTTAAGGATCCATGATCCAATCAATTGAGTCCTTGCTCAGTGATTCAACTACTCGTGAGACCTTGCTCAATAACTATAAAACTTGTGAGACCTTGCTCAACAAAATATATAACTTCTATTGAGACCTTGCTCAATAAAACATATAACTGCTAATGAGACCTTGCTCAATAAAACATATAACTGCTAATGAGACCTTGCTCAATAAAACATATAACTGCTAATGAGACCTTGCTCAATAAAACATTCTCATGCAAGCCCTAGCTTCGAGAATAACATTGAATAACTTTAATCATGCTCAAAAGCAATAATTATCAATCACATGCTTTTCAAATATAGGAATAACTCAAAAGTTCCATTCCTAGTCTCCTTTCTAAGTTCTCAACATGTACTCAAACAATTATAAGGCATAAGCCTCTCCTTACTCCTCATGCTCAATAAATAACCTTTAAACACTAAAGTCAAAGGTCAAGTGTATGTACCTTGATAACACACAAAATCAACAATTCAAAGGTTTCACTTGCTTTTATTATGCTTGAAACCTATCAAGAACAAAGTACTATCAATTAGTACTTACCAACAACAATTCAAGGCTACTAATAATAAAAATCAGCACTTATAAAATTAATATTAAAGCTGATTTTTCTTTAAAAAATGCTTTAAAAACTATTTTTGAACCATAACTTGAAAACCTTTACTAGTAGGCAAAACCTACTACAAATTAATACTTAAAACTTCATAGAACTTAATAATTATTACTTAAATACTGCTGTAAATTAATTAATAAATAATAACAAATTTTTTTTTTACATGTGGTTCGAAAAACCACAAAACTTGGAAAACCACACCAACCGGGCCACCACGAGCACCACCCGCACCACCACCGGCGAGGCAGTGGGCTGGGCGGCACTCGTTGTGCCCAGCTGCTGCCACTGCCGGCACGGTAGTGGGACGGCCAGCACTCGCTGGTGCCTAGCCGGCGTCCCACCACCGCCGGTGGCCGAAAAACACAAAGCCCAGTTTTTTTTTTTTTTTTTTTTTTTTACACGTGGTTCGAACACCACTGCCCAGCAGCTGGCCCACACGACTCACGTCACAGTCCCGCCGGCAAACCACCACGTGGTGGCCGGAAAACGAAGACCAAAAGAGGGGCAAGGAAGAGAGAGAAAATAAGGAAGAAAACCCCCAAAAATTCAGAAAATTTCAACCTTCTTGCTTCCCTTTGATTATTTGCCAGATCCTCTTATAATTTGCAAAGTAAAACTAGATTAATTTGAAGCTTGAAGATTTGAAGAAAAATTGAGGAAGAAGAACTAAAGTTGAGAGAGGAAGAAGGTGTCTTACTCCTTTGTTGAAGAAAAAGTGGCTGGTGAAATGGATGGGAACTTAGGGTTTCCTTCCTTTTTTTTTATTGTTTGGTCTTTTGTGTAAAAGACTAAAATGCCCTTACTCATCAAATTACCGAAATACATTTGATGATAAAATTGTGAAACTAATCTTCTCAGTTCTCACTAATATTACTAAAATACTTTCTTGAAAAGACTCAAATACTCTTGTGGTAAAATGACCAAAATACCCTTCTGCTCTCAAATACTGAAATTAAATAGCTTTAATAATTCAAAAATGATTAAAACTATTTAATTAAATATCTTAAAAATATGGGGGATTACATGTTCATTTTGACCATCTATGGAGTCAGGACGGGGAAATCTTGGATAATTTGTCCCTATGATTTTCCCATATCCAATTAGGTTTGTGATTCTTCCTAAAAAGAATTGTTGGCGACTTCTTTCAATTCAAAACAATTTTCAATAAAACCTTAACAGTGGGGGTAGTCAAATCTAATACGCGCTCACACCGCGTAGGCGAAATAAAAACACGCCTACAAGTACACTACTTCATAGATTGTGAAGAAAGTGGATACTTTGATTTCAAGTCAGTAATTGGGTGTTGTGTCATTTTTTATTTGAATGTTTGTTTAGCAATAGGTTTGTCATGTCTGCATTTACATAATATGTCATGTTTGTATTTATATAATATTTGTTAATGAAACTATTTCACTTTGTTAATTGATTGAATTTTATAGTTTTAATGTAATACGGAGTACTTAATTGTGTACTAATTGATAAAATATTTGGCTAATGTTATTTTCATATTTACTTTGTTAGTATGAATGCATTAATACTTGTAGACAATTGTAATCATTTATGGTGGCTCAGTTATTATATAATTGTTTTCAACATTTTTGTTAACTTTTTTATGCTATATTTGAGTTTGATATTTTATTTCTTTTTTTTGGGCAATGTAGTTAATTTATTCATGAGGGTAGTAAAATAATGTCCTGGGGGAACACAATAGCTCCCCCTCATTCCTTTATATAATAGAGATATAATTGTGTTCAATATTTTTTTTAACTTTTTTATGTTATATTTGAGTTTGATTTCTTTTTCTTTTTTTTGGCAAAGTAGTTAATTTATTCATTAGGGTAATAAAATAATTTCCTAGGGGGACACCAAAGCTCCCCCCTTCCCTTATTTAATAGAGATATAACAGAGATTAGCCTAATGTGCACGCTATGCGTGCGGTAATATTTTAGTAATAATATTGATATTCAAGCGTTAAAAAATTGGTTGAATGATAGTTTAAGGGTGCATACATTTTTTGATTTAATAAAAAAATAATTGATGTACTATACTATTTAAATACATAGTAATTGACAAATCAATAGGCAAAAAAAATGTTTTATAATTCTTAGGCTTTGTTCTTTTGGACTGAATAAACCTGAACTGAACTGAATTTGTCTCGAACCGAACCGAATAAACCCGAACCGAATCAAGTGAATGAAAACCGTAAGAGGAAACTAACGAACCGAATAATCGAAGTGAATGAAAACTGTAAGAGGAAACTAACGAACCGAATAAACCCGAATCGAATCGAATAAACTCGAACCGAATCGAATAAACCGAATCGAATCAACCGAACCGAATTGAATATGTCTGAACTGAACTGAACTGAATTTTCATTAATTCAGTCCAAAAGAACAGAGCCTTAGTATTTCAAGTTTTAAATTCTCATAAAAAACCACGCACACTTGTCAATCCAAACAACTTAAAATAAGTATATACTAGCTTTTTATACACGCGATGCGTGCGATGATATTTTTGGGAATGACTGTTACTCAGTAGTAAAACAAAGCAAAAACAAAAGTGTGTATCTAAGTTCACCTCAATTTTGTGAATAAGATTTTTTGAAATACTTACAAATAGTGTTTTAAAACACTTTAATAAATAAATAAATATAAGTAATGAAATTGCATCTCTAGCTACTTTTTTTTTGTTGACTTTAACTAATTTCCCTGAAAATCCACGCACACTCATTAGCCTAGTGAACTTCAAATATGTAATCAACATTGTGGAACTGAAATTGCAACCTTTTTTCCTTGATAATTTGTGCATTTGCAAAAATACGATCAAGTTCTTAAAAATTATTTAGATAGAATAATCATTCATTCAAAAAAAATCTCTATTATAAAGGTTGGTACAATTACTTTCAGATAGTTTACACTTATAAACAATTTTATAAGCGTGCATAAAGAGAGAGATATATAAAACAATAAAAGATTATAGAACCAACTTAGAGTAGTAAGATAAATCTAAGTCAACCAACTATCATGTAGCATAATAATTTTAAGTCAATTAGCACTATCAATTAAGTTTCCTCATTTGAGTGATTTGTATAACGTGAATTATGCAATTCTATGATTTTAGTTTACTTGTGAGTGATTACGAACATAAGCAATAAGGCTTCAAAGCATAGTTTTCCTCTAGGTGGTCTCGATCAATACTTTCATTAGTAGAGTAAAATTCATTAGTAGTTCTATTCAATTTTTTTGTTAGATCATAAAAAAAGCGCATGTGAGTCCAATATTGCAAAATTTTGAAATATAAAAAAGGCATATGTCAGTCCAATATTGCAAAATTTTGGAATTTTAAAGCATTTCAAATTTTAAATCTAGTTTGCAGACACAGAATTCCCACCTCTCATTTGGAGAGAAAGAGTAGCCTTTTTTTTTTGCCATAGTATCATAGACTCATCTGATAAGAACAATAATAGTGTATTATTTTCGTTATTTTTTTAAAGCCTTGCTTTGCTTTTGAAATTGGTTTTGTAATTTAGAAAGAGAAGGAGGGGTAAAATAGTCTCTTCCTTTGGGGACACCATAGCTCCCCCCTTCCCTTATATAATAGAGATAAGTAATGGAATTGCATCTCTAGCTACTTTTTTTTGTTGACTTTAACTAATTTCCCTGAAAATCCACGCACACTCATTAGCCTAGTGAACTTCAAATATGTAATCAACATTGTGGAACTGAAATTGCAACCTTTTTTCCTTGATAATTTGTGCATTTGCAAAAATGCGATCAAGTTCTTAAAAATTATTTAGATAGAATAATCATTCATTAAAAAAAATCTCTATTATAAAGGTTGGTATAGTTACTTTCAGATAGTTTACACTTATAAACAATTTTATAAGCGTGCATAAAGAGAGAGATATAAAAAACAATAAAAGATTATAGAACCAACTTAGAGTAGTAAGATAAATCTAAGTCAACCAACTATCATGTAGCATAACAATTTTAAGTCAATTAGCACTATCAATTAGCATTACAATTTTAAGTGAATAAGCGTGAAGTAGCAATAATTTTAAGTCAAAGCTCTAAACATCCCCAAGTGTCCCATGACAAAAAGAGACAAATAAATTGCACTCATCTTTCTCCCTCTTTAATTTGTAGCTACTTGAGAACAAAATGATTTGTAAGTGAATTTTTGTGAATGTTTTTATTTGTATTGACGTTGTAATGTATTGGTTGTAGTTTGGAAGTGAAATTTTTAGTTTTTGTAAAGTTTTCTCATTTGAGTGATTTGTATAACTTGAATTATGCAATTCTATGATTTTAGTTGACTTTTAAATCTAGTTTGCAGACATAGAATTCCCACCTCTCATTTGGAGAGAAAGAGTAGCCATTTTTTTTGCTATAGTATCATATACTCATCTGGTAGGAACAATAAAAGTGTATTATTTCCGTTATTTTTTTAAAGCCCTGCTTTGCTTTTGAAATTAGTTTTGTAATTTAGGAAGGGAAGGAGGGGTAAAATAGTCTCTTCCTTTGGGGACACCATAGCTCCCCCCTTCCCTTATATAATAGAGATATAAACAATAATTTTTTTAGATCTAGTTGGGAAAAGCATTAAGTTTGTATTTTTAATAACAGTTTTATCTAATGTATTATCCTAAATAGTTTTTTAATGTGTCTTTGTTAATTTATGGTAAATTTCATTTTTTTTTGTCAAACGTAATTTATGATTTGCATTGATTGTGTTATAAATTTTATTTGATTAGGCCTTGATATGCAATGTATTTGTTTCCTTATTTTGTTTCATATGTATTTGAATATGACATGTTCACAATTGTATAAGATTGATTGTTTTTTTTTAATTTGCAAAAGTTTTCTTATTATGGTATATGCTTTATATGAATTTGCAAAATATATTTAATTGCTAAGGTAACGTGGGGGAGATTTTGGACTTTTCCAAGGGGGACACCATAGCTTCCCCCTTGGCTTATATAAAAGAGATAAATATCAATTTATCTCTATTATATAAGGGAAGGGGGAGCTATAATGTCCCCCTATAAATTTACTTAACTGGCCATTAGTAAATCAACTATTACCAAAAAAAGGGGGAAAACAAAGTCAAACTCTAATATAGCATTAAAAAATTAACTTAAATGTTGAAAGCAATCAAGTTATAATTGAGCCACAAAAAAAAAACAGTAAATATAAGATTTAATACATTTATGCTGAAAAAAAAAAGAATATTACATTAATCAAATATCTTATTAATCAATTCACAAACAAAATCAAGTATTACTTCAAAACGGAAAATTCAATCAATTAACAAGGTGAAATGATTTAGTTAACACAAAAGGACTATGTTAATACAACATAAGAAATCTTAAATAAATTCACTTAATATTCTTTTATCATTCATCAAGTTTAATTTTAAAAACCTACAAGAAAGAATAAGTAAAAAAATAAAAATACAAGAAAGAATAAGTTTAATTTTAACACAAAAGGACTATGTTAATATAATGAATTTAAGAAGGCGGTTTACTAAATTTAGCCAAAAAATGTTCAATTTTTCATCCCAGTTTATGCCCAAATAGGTTAGAATTTATGTTTGAAAAAAAAATTAGACACGCCTCGCGTGCATAATTCGCGAGTTATTAAACGAGTTTCTTGATAACTTACTTGCAATTAACACTTGAAGGGATAATGGCCTTGTTTGGTAAGGAGAGGTTTGGGGCAAAATTAGAGGTTTGAGCTCATATTAGAGGATTTGGCTAGTCAATCCTCTAATTTGAGTGTTTGGTAAAAAGAGGTTTCAATTTGCTTATTGAGCCAAAAAGCTCTTTTTGAAAAATTTAGGGGAGGAGCTTTTTGACATTAGAGGTTTGGGAATGAGTGGAGCAATTACGTTTATGTCCTAAAATTGTTAAAAATTACATTAATAAATAATAAAATGTACAACAATAGATTATGCACATGTCCTTATTGGTCATTTTACACGATAATGTAGCAATCAACTACTTACCAAACACCTTTATACAAACAGCTAATACAACCAGCTAGTCAACTCAGCTAATATAATAAGTTAACAGCTATCAGCTAATACAATCAGCTAACAGCTATCCGCTAATTGCTAAACAGGGACAATATCTATACTCATGAAGGATACAAGATAACTACCATCAGATACGCCTATCAAAAAGTAGAACATGCTATCCGAAAAACAAATCGAAGGGCTCGTTCGTTATCATTTTTTGTTTCCAGTTTTCAGTTTTTTTGAAAACCAAAAACAAAAATATGGAAACCAGATTAAGTAGTTTTTCAGTTTTCCGTTGTCAGTTTTTAATATTGACATGTTTAGTATAAGTATGACTAATTTTAAATTCATTATACCCGTTATATCATATGATTTTTATAGTCTTAAAACCAAAAACTGAAAAATTACAATAATGCCGAACAGGCCCTTAAAGCAACTAATACTAATGAGTGCGTCTTTTGTGTAATGCGTCACACTCTTACACCATCGTTTCGTTCCCCTCCTCTAGACTTGCCGTCGAACACACTCTAGTAGAAGACTAGACTATAGACTAGCGAAATGAAGTTCACAACAAACCCGTCCAAAAACGAGTCAACATTTACTCCTCTCCTACCGGTGAGCATCATCTGTCGGTTAGGCCGCAGTAATCTTCGAAAACACCAAATTACCTAACCTTCTCACACACTCCTACTATTCTGATTTCTGATCATCAACCTCCATTTTCTCTCTCCTCTCTTCTCTCCTTCTTCCATGGCGGCAGCTATGGCGAGTCCTGCGAGAATCGCACCTTCTTCTCAAACAATGGTGTCTTCTCCAGCTTTCTCTCCGCCGAGGCAGTCATCGGAAGTTTCCTCCAATTCTTCTGAACAACCTGATTCTATCACCCGAGCTTTGAGTTTCTCCAGAAATGGCGATTCTCAGGTATACTTCTTATTTTTCTCCAATTTGATCTCTGTAATTGAGGAAAATCAGTTTCAATTTCTGGAATTTGGCGACTTTGCTTTAGATTGAAGTTGATCACATTCACGGCTACCTAATTTTCGAGAATTTTTAAAATTTTAGCTGTGTTTTGTGTGATTTCAATTTGATTTTGAAGTATAGATTTGCTGTTTTATTTATGTTTGTGATTTTTTTTAAAATTGAATTCCAGTCTGCGGATTTACTGAAGAGTGAGGAGTATCGCCAGCTTTTTCGCCTGCCTTCTGAAGAAGTAAGTCAACTCTATGAACTTACTCTTCTGTTCTACTTTCATTCTATCAAGTTACTTTTAGTGTTGAAAATCTCCTCATATATATTTATCCAACTAACGTGGCAACTGGCAAATCTCAATTACGACATTAAGGACAAAACCTTATTATCGATCAATATATTATGTTACATACAATCTGAAATTGTGTATCACTCAAGTCTGTATAATATCCCTTATTGTATCATCAACTTTGGCGACTTGGTTTCTCATCTTAAGAAGGCAGCCAAGCCTCACAACTCTTCGCATGATTGTGAGTACAAAACATTTTTGCGCATATGCACACAGTGAGCCTATTAAGCCCTAATTATCGAATTCGTACCTCCGTTTCCAAAATCGACTAGATTAGGAAATAGAAGTACAATCTTGTTAGGACGCAATGTTGGGAGAATCTATTTGACTAAGAAATCTACTTTCTTAGGTCTTGATCTTTCCTTTTGAAAACTCATTGTATGAATGTATTAGCCCTTATCTGAACTTATGGCCACTATGGGGACTTATGTGAACTTAATTCAGTTGTGAATAGAACTTTAATTGCCTTTTATATGAACTTATTGGCCCTTTCTTGAATTAATTTGAACTTATTTGTCCTTGAGACATCCTAAAGCTTGTGTATGTAAGGTGAAAAGAACAAACCCCAATAGTTATGTAGCTAAGGAACAATACATGTATTATATAGTATCATAACCACAAAGTGGTATTCAACGAGTGTATTGTGATTTGGGTTGACTGTGCTTTAGTCATCTCAAATCACATAAAAGTCATCTCTTTGTGATTTGGGGTTGGGGTGACTATGCTTGTTATATACAAAACTTCCTATATCCCAGCATACGCCAACAACTATTTCAAACAAACACATGTGACATGCATATGGAAACTAACAGCTAAAACAGAATCCCAACAACTGTAAAAGTGAACGCGAGAGGCAACAAATCCCATGTGTACTTGAATCTAATATCATGTAACTATTGTAGTCTCTTGTGAAAGACCAAGCCACAAACAAGGCTAGTATTCAGCCAGCATAAGGATGTACTTGTGCCACCATCATTTATGGTAGAATATGTCGCTTCTCCTTGTTAGTTTGCACCTTTGGGTCTTTAGCCTGATCCTTTAAGGCCCAACCACCCTATGGAATTTGCTCCTGACAAAAGGAGATTTGCTGGGTATGTAGTGTATGTGTGAATTATTAAGTACCACATTGAATAATTATGGTGGGAACTGTTGTACATAACTGTTGCGGCCTGCTACTCCTTTTGCTCATTGGCTTTGGGATAAAACGCTACTATGAGCCACACATGTGGACTTGTCCCTTCACGTGGTTCTCCCCAGCACTTACATCTCATGCTGTTCCCTTGGATTCGTCCTGACTCCTGTGTGCCTGTGTTGGGTTTGATGAATATTAGTGCTGGTTTCACAAATATGATTCACGAGTTTTTATCTGTTATTCACATTATGAAGGACTTTCAACACAAATCATGCCCCTAGATGCTAATTCTCATTCACTACTTTACAAAACTTGAACCAAAGCTCTTCTAACACTTCTTTTGTGACAGGTTCTTTTGCAGGATTTCAACTGCGCACTACAAGAAAACATTCTTCTTCAGGTAAAAAATGATTTTATTCCATTTTATTTTTCATCTGATCTTTTGTTCATTTTTTTTAATACAGTTTTGCTTCATTGCCATTTTCTGTCTTAGTTATCTCATTTGTCGTCTGCTACTGGCTTCCTGCTGACTTTTACTATTATAGTTAAAAAGTGTCCAAACTTATCCTTACAGTCTTGGTATTGTGGTTGTTTCTGCAGGGTCACATGTACTTGTTTGAGCACTACATATGCTTTTACTCCAACATATTTGGATTTGAAACAAAGGTAACTTGCTACCTCCATGGTACACTATATAGTGATATATGTGTATCTTGCACATGATTAGGTAAAAAGTGTTGACCTCTATGAAATAGCACAAACTTGAACTAGCTAGACGATTTAGAAATCTGGACAGCTGATATATGCCCTCTCCTGGATGAGTTACATTAGTGTCCACAGGTGGTTCTTATCAGGTTAGGGGTATTGATGAGTCCCTGAGGTTTTTAAAAGACCACTATCCCTATTCTCTTTAGAACCGAAAGCCTTTTCTGAGAACACATAGGTGTACTAGAACCAATTACAGTTTACTGTTGATGCTTTAAGGTGAATTGGTCACATTTCTTACAGTTGTTTCACTGTTACCTATTTGCACTGAGGATTTGTTTTTACTTTGTGGTTGCTCTTCATTTGCTTCAGAAAATAATCCCTCTTCAAGATGTTACAGCTGTACGGAGAGCAAAAACTGCTGGAATCTTTCCTAATGCTATTGAAATTGAGGCTGCTGGGAAGAAGGTAACTGATGCTATTCGAAATTTTCATCATTACCTTTGGCCTATGCCCTACAGTCCTAGAGAAAATTGCTAATTGGATGCAATGATGATTTTGATTGTTTATATGATTTTTCATGGTCTGCAGCACTTTTTCGCTTCTTTTTTATCCCGTGACGAAGCTTTTAAGCTTATTGATGATGGTTGGTCAAACTATGCTAATGGTCCTAAAGGGACGTTGGATCTACAGGTATGCCTAAATCTTATATCTAATTATTGTTAATGGACCAGCAGTTGGGAATTATGAATTTAGATTGAGAAGCTTGCTCATCCCATGGTTATGTTATATTGATATGCTTATATGTGGTAGTTCATTTGTGCATGTGTTTGTTAATTAGGTTTAGGTTGTTAATTTGTGGAATGCGAGTATAGGCTCTATATAGTACCAGAAAAAGGATTAACTAGAGCTGCTTGTTTACCTTACGCGTGATCATTGGAAAATATGAATGAAGGATGGGGGTAGTCCTTTTTATTTTTTTTATTTTCCTTTTCTTTTTTTGGGGGGGGGTCTTATTAGCTGCAGAACTTTGTGAAGATAAGTTCGTTATGGGCGTCAATGTTTTTACAGCTCAGGAGGGTAGCCTTGTAAGTTGTAACTTGCAACTGCTTATTTCAAACTTCAAAGTGCAGCAAGGAAGGATCGATTGATTAAATAATCCGAATAGCTAATGTAATTACAAGCATGTGGAAGGATTCTTTTTGCAGCTTGATGAAATCTATGCTCTGGTTCACTTAATCTTTTAGTCTCCATAGGGTGATATACTGACTTTCTATTAATTTTGTTATGACAAATGTGAGAAAGAACAAATATTGAATGCAAAATTGAAAAATAATCAGACACAGATTTAACGTGGTTCACCAACGGAGTGTTGGCTACGTCCACGGGCAGGGAGAGAATAATATTATTGATGAGAAGAATAATCAGAATTACAGAGGTGATTAATTGAATAATCGTCACTTAAGGAAGCTAGGTTTAAAACCTATTTATAAGCAAACCCGAAAAAACGCGATCCGCGCTTCATTAAACCACCGCCAGATCGGGTCGGGCGGTAATTGCCAAGCCAAAACACGTCGCGGGCCCGATCGGGCGAACTCTGCCAGAGTCGTAGTTCGCTACGATGCCCGATCGGGCGAACCCGCCCGATGGCATCGGGCGCCCCACTCCCATAGCTCCTGCTTGGTCGCTGCCCCGCCCGATCGGGCGAGCCTGCCGACGAAAAAGCCCTCTGACCAGAATTCAAGGCATAAAATCCTACAAATCTCCACCTTGACTTGAATCCTCTCACAATGACCCAGATAAACAAATAACAGATGCATTGAACACAATGCCCAGATTCTCCCTGCAACCAGATTTGCCCCGAAAGACAACCAGAACAGATTTGTCCTTTAAGGACACCAGATTAGCCCCTAAAGGCCCCAGACTTGCCCCAAAAGGGCAATCAACAATCACGGACATTGAGCAAGTTCAAACAATGTTGAAACTTACTCTGTGGAACAGGTTTAGTGAACATGTCAGCAGGATTATCAGCAGTACCTACTTTCTTCACCTTAACCCTCTTCTCACTCCTCAGAAAATGATATCTCACATCAATGTGCTTAGTCCTTTCATGATGGACTTGATCCTTGGCTAAGCATATTGCACTCAAACTGTCACAATACACAATGGCCTAATCGTGATGCAAACCAAGATCACTAACTAGCCCCTTTAACCATATTCCTCTTTAGTAGTTCATCAATGCCATGTACTCGCCTTGGTAGTAGACAAAGTAATCGTAGCCTGCAAAGTTGCCTTCCAACTAACAACAGAGCCACCAAGAGTAAATACATAACCGATCGTAGACCTTCTACTGTCTACATCTCCAAAGATAATCGGAATCGGAATAACCAGGTAACTAAACACCGAGCATCATTCCCATAAATGAGACCAACATCAGACGTACCTCGAAGATAACGGAAAATCCTCTTGACTGCCTGCCAATGCTCCTTACCAGGATCACCCATGAACCTACTAACAACACTAACTGCATGTGCAAGATCCGGCCTAGTGCAGACCATAGCATACATCAGACTCCCTACTGCACTAGCATAAGGAACCCTACTCATATACTCCTTCTCCTCAGCAGACTTGGGTGCAAAAGCAACAGACAAATGATTATTGGAGGCATTTGGAGTATCTATAGATTTAGCTGTTGACATGCCAAACCTTGACAAAATCTTCTGAATGTAGCCTTTCTGTGACAAGAAAAGCTTCCTCTGATCTCTTTCCCTATAAATCTCCACCCCCAAAATCTTTTTCGCAACACCCAAATCCTTCATCTCAAACTCAGCACTGAGAAGACCCTTCAACCTCTGAATATCAGACTTGGACTTTGCAGCTATAAGCATATCATCTACATACAAGACCAAATAATCCATGATTCATCATCCAGCTTGTAATGGTACACACAACAATCATACGGACTCCTGTTGTAACCCAATTCAATCATATAGATGTCAAACCTCTTGTACCACTGCCTAAGAGACTGCTTTAGCCCATACAAGGACTTCTTCAATCTCGCAAACATAGTCTTCTTTATCGGGAACTTGGAACCCATCTGGCTGAGTCATATAAATCTCTTCTTCCAACTCCCCATGTAGAAAAGCTGTTTTCACATCTAGTTGCTCAAGTTCAAAATCCTGATGTGCAACTATTGCTAGTAGCACCCTGATGAAAGTATGTCTAACCACTGGTGAGAAAATCTCATTATAATCAACTCCTTCCCTTTGAGTGAACCTCTTTGCAACAACCCGAGCTTTATACTTGACCCCTCGAAGGTGAAGTCCCTTCCTTCTTCTTGAAAACCCATTTGCGAGGTGACAATTTTTCTCTCCTTAGGACGCTTGACTAGGTCCCAAGTCCGATTCTTATCCGGAGACTCCATTTCATCTCCCATAGCGGCGAGCCATTGAGCGCGGACTCACTACTTGAGACGACTTCTTTGTAGGTGGATGGTTCATGAATATCTACCTCCACCTCCTCGAATCTGCAAGTGCATAAGCAACCATGTCCTCAAAACCATACCTCCTAGGAGGTCTCACACCAACTCTTCTAGCTCTATCAAGTGCTATACTTGTTCGATGTGCTTGGATGAGGTGAATGGTTGACTAGAAGATTCGATTCGGTAGCACCATGTTGATCTTCTCCACCTTGGTGCCGTAATTCACTCCCCATCATAAGTGATTTTCGGCTCCACCTCGCTTATCAACATCACTACCAACAGACACTACCATAGACTTCACGGTGGGGTTAAGCTTAGAATTTTCATCAAATATTACATTTCGCTAAGTATTACTCGACTCTCGAAGGTGACCGGATTCCATAGCCCTTAACTCCATTCCCAAAACCCACAAATACACCCTTCTTTGCTCTAGGTTCTAATTTACCCTCACTTACATGATAATAAACAAGTAGAACCAAAAACTCTCAAAGAGAGAATAATCTGCGAGGCTTACCGGACCACACCTCATAAGGTGTTTTACAGTCAATACCAAGTGTGAGGTCCACGGTTGATTAGATAGCAAGCTGTGCTTACGGCTTACGCCCAAAATCTTCTAGGTAACCCAAAGACATTAGAGAGCATGCACCTCGCTCTCTCCAACAAAGGTTCGATTCATGCGTTACGCTACCCCGTTTCTTTGTGGAGTATTCCCGACGGTATGATGGCGTGCAATCCCTTCATTCTTGCGAGAACTCATTAAACTCGGACCAACAAAATTCCAGGACCATTATCGGTTCGCGATCTTTTGATCTTCCTTCCAACTTGATTTTCCTCTAAAACCTTCCACCTGCTTGAAGTTCATGAAAGCCTCACTTTTATGCTTCTTCATAATTACCCAAGTCATCCTTGAATAATCATCGATCATCGACACAAAATACTCCGTAACCTCCAAGAGACTCAACTCGGGAAGGACCCCAACAATCGAGTGAATATAATCAAGTGTGCCCTTTGTAGTATGCATGACCTTTGGAAACTTCTTGCGATGAAGCTTCCCAAACACACAATGCTCACAGAACTCTAAGTCCCGCACCTTGTGCCCACACGGAAGATCCCTTTTGACAGAATTTGCATCCCCCTTTCACCCATATGTCCAAGTCTCCTATGCCATAACTTGGTCATATCCTCCCTGGGAACCTCGGATGATGCAACAAAGAAGAGAACCTGTCACAGATAGAACCTTGAAGAAAATATAAGGTACCCCTTTTAATACCTTTCGGAATTACCTTAGAACCCTTGTAAACACTCATAACTCCACCTTCACCTTGAAAACCGAAACCGCTACCGTCAAGAAGACTCAAAGATATCGATTCTTTGTCATCGAGTGGAACATGCCTAACTTCGTTCAAGGTACGTAATGTACCATCATGGGTCCTCAATCTTATGTAGTCTATTCCAACTACTTTGCGGGCAAGACTGTTGGCCATAGAAACACCGCCCCCATCTATCTCGCTCATAAGTTGAAAACCACTCCCCGCAGGGACTAATATGATACGATGCCCCGTAATCAAGAACCCACACATCCCTATAATGTGACTGATCATTAACAACTAGGGCCAGATCTTCCTCGAATTACCATCGGTTTTCGCCGAGCGCGAGAACCTTCATTCTTGTCCTGCTGCTTCTTGTTATTAGGACACTCATTTTTCCAATACCCCTTCTCTTTACAGTAATTACAGACATCATTAGGTTTAGGACACTTAGAATTCGAATTTTTATGGTTCGATTTATTTTTACCAGATTTTCCCTGTCTCTTACCCCCAGTGACAACTAATCCAGATGTCTGATTTTCTGTACTAGAACCAGATGCCTGATGACGGACTTCTCTAGTATGAAGAGCAGATCTTACTTCTTCTAATGACAGACTATCTTTCCCAACAATAAAAGAATCCACAAAATTCTCATACGATAAAGGCAAAGATACTAACAGAATTAAAGCAGCATCCAAATCATCTACTTTAACATCAATATTACGAAGATCTAGCAAGATAGTATTTAGTTTATCTAGATGATCCCTCGTAGACATATCTTCCCGCATACGCAGCCGAATGCACGTTGCTTCAAAAGCAACTTGTTGGTTAGAGATTTCGTCATGTATAAACTCTCTAACTTCAACCACGAGACCCGGCCAGCTTTCTCGCTCCGCAACTTCGTAATTATGTCGTCGAAAGACATAGCATAATTGTTGAATGCGCCTTCTCCTCCGTAACGGCCATCTCAGCGGTTTCTGAATCCGATGACTTCTTTGCCAACGGTGCCCACAACCCTTGTTGCTTCAGTAAAGCACGCATCTTGATCTGCCACAGACTGAAACTATTTCTCCCAGTGAATTTATCAATTTTCACATTCATCCCAGACATCTTTCTCACCCGGATCGAACACAAAGCTCTTGATACCAATTTGTTATGACAGATGTGAGAAAGAACAAATATTGAATGCAAAATTGAAAAATAATCGACACGTATTTAACGTGGTTCACCAACGGAGTGTTGGCTACGCCCACGGGCGAGGAGAGACTAATATTATTGATGAGAAGAATAATCGAATTACAGAGGTGATTAATTGAATAATCGTCACTTAAGGAAACTAGGTTTAAAACCTATTTATAAGCAAACCCGAAAAAACGCGATCCGCGCTTCATTAAACCACCGCCCGATCGGGTCGGGCGGTAATTGCCAAGCCAAAACACGTCGTGGGCCCGATCGGGCGAACTCTGCCCGAGTCGTAGTTCGCTACGATGCCCGATCGGGCGCCCCACTCCCATAGCTCCTGCTTGGTCGCTGCCCCGCCCGATCGGGCGAGCCTGCCCGATCCGGTCGGGCGTGCCGACGAAAAAGCCCTCTGACCCGAATTCAAGGCATAAAATCCTACAAATTTATTTTCTTGGAGTTAGATGATGGTCTTTCTTTTGTTCTCGATTCTTTCTCCAGCTGAAAAGTTGGGGAGAGCATACAGGTGGTAGTGCGGCACTGTTTGCTATATTTAAGATAACACGTTTAATTGTCATTACAGGGGTCGTTCAGTACCATCATGAGTATTCTGCTTCGAGTTTTCAAAATTATTGAAATAAGGTTTCTAAAAACCCATGGTTTTAGCTGCTAGTTTCAAATTTGACATCAACCTAATCCAAATTGTTCTGAAGACTCCTGCTCCAGGCAGGGTGAGAGGGGTTACATGTAGCCACCTCGCCCTTAAAATAGCAGATTGGTTATTTTCAATTAACTCTTGATTAACACGCAACAACTATATGGTATTTAAAAACAAATAAGCATACACAGCTTAAAGAGCCATTGTAGTTGGTTATAATTAAACTGACAATGAACAATGAATATTTAAATCAACTGAAATTGGACACTTGGGAGATCTTGCACATTCAAGATAATCTTAGTTCTTAGATCAATCAGAACCATGTACACACTTGCATATAAATGTTGGTGTTTGGAAAGGATAAATTACTTGAAATGGCGTACATTTACTTTTTCTTTTTTACCTTGCGGACACAGATTATATGTGATTTTCTTCTAGCCTCTAGGATCAAAATATTACGGGTGCATTCTCTACTCCTTATTTTTCTAGAACTTATTGTAACCTATTGGCACTTATATGAACTTATTGGAACTTTAAGCTTATTTTATAAGGTGTTAGAAACTTGTTGGAATTTATTGAAAATTATTTGAACTTATTAGACTAAAAGTCTTCACCCTACGTCTATCATGTCAGCTGCTATATTACTCATATTACTTTAAATGATGTTACTAGGTGAGAATTTTGGTTTGGATGACTAATTGAAACATGCTGAACACCATTAGCTGGGAGTAATACTGAATCTTAGGGCTATTCAAGATGTGTGCATTTGTATATTGACTCCAAGTTCTTCAATATATTGTTGTATATTGAGACTTTTGGCATCCTGTTGTATTTTAGGATTCTAAATCTGAGAGAATATCCCAGTCAAATGCAGAGACTCCAGCTGAGAATGCCAACAACTCTGATTCCTCAGTTAGTGACTGGGATTCAGATGAGAGGTATATTAGTAAGCAACTCTTAGAATTCCTGTTTGATTTTTGCAGATAACTGACCTTTAAATTTTGAGTTGTCTTAGGAACATGGAAGTGTCTACAGCAGAAGAAATTAAACTCCCTCCAGATCGCGTGCATGATAATGCTATGTTAACTGTCCAAGAAACTCCTCATGTTTCGGAAGAGAAACAAGATGACACAGAGCTTTCTACTTCTTCACGGTCTATCAATTGGAACCTGGAAACTGAGGAAGCTCCTGAAAGTAAAACATTCTCTTCATTATTCTTTTGTTGATTCCTGCTGTATGCTTCACATTGTTCTCGGTCCTAGGTTACAAATAAAGCTACATCATACTATCCATAAAAGACATTGATGTTGGCAGATAGATTATAAATTGTCCAATTTGTCAAGAGCTGATTCAGGTTGCTCGATTATTTGGCATAGAAGCTCTTGTCAGTGAAGTATCTAGCATTATGTTTAATTGTTTATATTACTTAGATTAATAAATAGAAGTGATCAGATAGTGGAAGGCCCAAATATGTTAAAAAAGAAGTTGTTGCTGGCCTTGTTTGCATTTCGATGATCTTTATTGGATAGGCGAATTTGAGCAACTGAACTCTGTTTTCATCTCTTATGGTTATGCTATATTTCTGTACTTCTTAGCAGTGCCGCACCCTATGTAAGTTCACACTCTAAGATCCTTCACATCTTCTGACATTGCCTTTCCTATGTGCAGTACCTAAATGCTACACCAAGGTTGCAGAGTCCAAGTTTCCGGTATGCTCATGTTCTTCTTATTGTACCATGTAGGAGTATTTGTTTAAACAAAATTTGCCAGGTGCAAAAATTAGTTGCCAGTTGGGCAGTTGCCACTGGTGTAGTAATGGTGTAGTTACAACAATTCTCTCTGTGGCTTGCAGATAAATGTTGAGCAGTTCTTCAATCTTTTTATTTCTGATGATGCTGTTGGGTTTGTTAAATCCTTCCATAACAAATGCGGAGACAAAGGTATCTCTCTCAGTATTTACAGACATTGTAAAAAATATCTAGGGGACCTTTGTGAAGGAAATCTGATTATTGACTATGGGAGGGACTAGGGAGATAGCATTTTCAAGAGCTTGACTGTCTAGAAATAGATATAAAAAGCAAAGGAACTCGGAATTTTACTAGTTTGAAGCATGTGCTTTCTTTATGTATTCAGATCTTAGGTGCACTTCATGGTCGCCTCATGACAAGTTTGGATATACTCGTGTGAAAACTTTTCAGCATCCTATTAAAATATATTTTGGTACGTAACATCTCTGTTGAACCAGAATCATGTCAACATATAAATTGGGATGGCCTAAGGTGCTAATTTCTTTTCTGTTTCTTAAGGTGCAAAATGTGGTGGCTGCAAGGAGACCCAGAACTTTCAGGTTTACAAATGCAGGTACGCTGCACGTTTTTTGGAAACTCTTTTGTGTCAGCATCACCAAAGACTGAAATGGAGCTCCGTCCTATAAGGCTGTTGTTTCTTGTGGCTTGACATGACATGTTGGGAATTCATTTCTTGAACTTAACTTATAAAGGGGAAAGGGCTGATGGTAGTATGCTGATCGTCAGTCTATATGTTTTTCTGGGGCCTCTGCATATCAAAACTGTGCCTATGAGACAAAGGCAAAAGTGCAGCATATGAAATCTTGTTTTAGGCTCATTGGTATTACTTTAGTTTTGTCGATGCTGAGTTTTACACCGCAATAAATGATTCCTGATGTATGTCAATTATCAGTAATTTACTAGGGCATCATTTTGATACTTATTTTTCTTCCTCAATACCTTGTCAGACATCTGGTTATCAAGACTTCCCAGGAAGTGAGTGATGTCCCTTACGCAGACTACTTTATTGTTGAGGTAAATCTCTGTTCTAGTTCCTGCTAAAGACAATGGTGTCACATGTCCGTTATTAAAGTGACCATCAGTCTTTATAATTACATCAGTGATCCTGGAGTTTTTCACCATATATATTTAAATATAGGATTAATAATCTATGTCTACTCATATATCTGTAGAGATAATTAGATTTGAACATGATCTTTAATTGTGTGGGTGTGTCTTGAATGTCTTGACCTTTTTTCTCCCACAAACCTCCTCTATGCTTCAAAATTAATGTCTTGTTTCTGAAGTTATGGTGTTAGACAAATATTGTTGGAGGATACTAGGGCATAGTGCAGAAAAGAGTGCTCCATAATAATCTTAATGGCCTGCATGTTCACTCATGGTCAGAAGTTGCTAGGAGCATCTTTGGGGTGAGGGTTAAGCACTCGCATTGTGAGCATTATCTATAGTGCCTTCTGGGATGGCCTGCCAACATCCTCTATGTTTCTGTAGAAAATCTATGGCTACAGTTGTCAATTGACCCAAGTGGACCTTAGGAAGATGCTCAATTTCTGTTCAGATTTGCCTCTGAGGCCCTGTGCCACTACTTCCACTGAAATTCGCACAAGCTGGTGTTGTAAGCTTTGGAATTTGCTTGCTAGCAGCTTTGCCAGGACTCAATTTTATAGTTGAAGGGAAGCCATCTAATAATGAAGATGAGTAGCATGTTAAAATTCTGAAACAAATTAGACAACTAAGGAATCAAGCTCTATTGAAGAAATCTGGAAAATTGATGATAATGATAAAAAAGCTCATAGATAGTAAGCAGCAACGCAACATAACATTATTATAGGTGGCTTTAGATCTTTAGTAATCCCTGATATTTTTAAACATGTACCAGGTTTACCAAATTGCTTAGAGTAGTTGAAGGAAGTGGAAAGGTTTAGAGTTTTCTTGAAGAAGCTATAGCAGTGCCAACTGCCATAGCGCAAATGTTCCCTTTCCAGAAATCTATAATAGGTTCTAATGATAGCAGATAAGGATCATTATGGTTTTTAGATGTGCAAATGTCCTATATTAGTTCTCCTTTGTTGAAAGCTTCACTATATAACTAAAAAGTTTACACCATCTCTCTCTCTCTCTCTTGGAGGTTGGGCATGCGTGGCCCGAACAATATAGAACAAATAACAAAGACCTCAAGAGTGATTGAAATAGCCACAAAGTGTCATAATTTGGTAATAATGGAATTGGGAAAGAGACTCTAAACTTCTGAAGAGATGAGGTGTTGTTTTCTGTACTTGTTGGTTTCTTCCATTATCATGAATACCACCAGATTGCTAAGTACATCCGCTGTTGTCCTTTTTTTTTTTTTTTTTTTTTCCTCCAACCAGCAACCTTCTGTTATTAAACTGCTCTTCAAATGCTTTTCCAGGGACTCTGGGATGTGCAGAAAGACAACGATCAATCTGAAGGGTGTCTTTTGCAAGTGTTTATGAATGTGGCTTTTTCTAAGAAAACCATGTGGAAAGGTTTGTTGATGAACTTCTCTTTTTCTCTCCCTTTTCCTCTCGCCGTGATAACTAACATAGGGCAACATTTTTTTTTTGGGTGGGAGCAGGGGGGTTGGTTGGCGGAGTGGGGGAAGGCTGTCCTAGGATGTCCTAGGGCAATCATTAATTAATTCAACTATTTTTGTAGCAGTTTTCAAGCAAACATTCATTTGTAGTGCTAGGTAATAAAATGCAAGTCACCTTGTATTTATAGATTGTTAACCATTATAAGTTATGACCCTTGCTATAGTATTATGCACGATTGTTGCATAAATTAGGGTTGCTCCATTCTAGTTTGATGTGACTGAGGAGTTATACAGTTGCTTTACTCTTGCTGACTGACTGACAATTAATTATGCTTGTCCTGTTTTCCAATAATAAGGCTTATGTGTCCACTGTAATTTGTAACTATCCACACTTTACAACAATTGGGAGTTGGACTATTGATGAAGTAAGCTAGTTTCCTGATAGAGTGATAGAACTGCCAGAACCGGACTACTATAATAGGTTCCCTCGGCCCCCAAGTCAGATGTGATAATATGAGTTAATTAGCTGCAGATTGTTTACGATGAATTATCAGAGATGAGAACTGCCCTCCTATATGTTCTTCCAAATTGTATCTAGTATCAACAGTATGCTTATCTTACTGATCGCTGTCTCAACCATGTTCTTATTCATTGTGAAGGAGCTGGGTACGTTTGTTTCACTCTAAATCCGTTCCGTACCCAAAATTGTTCAGCCGTACCCAATCTAAACCCACGTACCCACCCATCTCGATTCGTTTTGGGGACGAATCCAAGTCGAATCCGTACTCGTCCCCGGTACGGGATACGGTGTCTGGGAGGAGTACCGGTGCTTCATAGTATATAACCTGGGGTATCTTTTTAGCGAATCCTCATCCTTTAAGAACTAACATTTGAAACTGTTGTAAAATCAGTCTTTATGAGCTTAATCTACTTTATAGAAACTGAGGTGTATCATGTTTCCTCAATTTGGTCGAATAAGATGGATTTAGTTATAGATTGAATTGAAATTATCAATATAATACTTCCTCCGTTCTTTTTTAATTTGCAATAATTTCCTTATTTGGAAATTTCGTATCATTTCCTTATTTTTCAAGTGTAACATTTCCTTATTTGGTAATATATTCTCTCTATCTCTCTCCTATCACATGGTTCCTACTTTTTATCTATCTCTATCTCTCTCCACTTCACATGGGTTTCTCAAAAAATGTGCCAATGGGGTATGCTGCAATTATTATGGAACGGAGGAAGTACAATTTAGTATTATGTGTAAAAAACTAAAAAAACCCCTTTTTGTATGTAGTACGGTGCTTCTGGGGGATCAGATCAAGGTTTGGTCTTTGTAGGGTAATTATAGTGATTCTTGGCTGTCTTTTACTGGTTTCTCTGTCTTTACTATCTTTTATTTTTTATTTTAGGGTTTTCCTCCAATTTCTTACCTTGTCGCTTGTCAGACTCTTCTTTCACGTGTATTTTACCAGGAATTAGTTTTCTCTTATTTGCATTTTGCTGCAAATTTTCTTTTATCTCTCATATAATCTTTTAATGCTTATTGCATATACTTTGCTTTATTATAGGTAAAATAGAGCAATCAACAATAGAAGAATGTCGAGACGTTTTCGCAAACTGGATACAACTTGTATTTTCTCTTTCCTTGTGTTGTGCAACTGCCTTTGTTCTGAAGCTCCTTAGAGTTTTGTCGTTAGTGAAGAATCTATGTTTGATATTTTTTACAGGCACATGAACTGTTAAAGCAGAAGAACATTGAGAAAACAGAAGGTAAAAAAACAAATACTAATGTCAAGCACGACCTTGCACTTCATGTATTTACAATGTTCAGAATTTGGCATCAGTTTTTGCATCAATTGGTCTTATTTTAATCATGCGTGAACATCTGGCGTGCAGAAGATGCTATACTTAATACACTTCAGGATGGCCAAGTTGATCAGCGAGTTGCTGAACAACCTGCAGAAAACCTGGAAAGGAGTGCTGAGCCTCAAAGGACAAACGATACTGTAGCCAACTCTTGGGGAACTCCTGAACAAATTGGAAATAACTTACGTGGGAATCTGCTTCCTGCTACTACTACGATTCTGTCTACATTGAGAGCAATTGCAGTAAAGTTCTGCACATCTCTGAGAAGTCAAGGCAACCTCCAACTATTTTTGGTGTTTGCGTTTTTTATTATCCTCCTCTTAATGCAGGTAGGATAAGTTTCACTATATACTTTTTCAATTATATAGTCCATAAACTAGAGAACTAATCTAATATTTCTATATGAAGTCCAAAAACTTGTCCGCTACGCTATGGACCTTAAAAGTTAAAACCACCCCACTGGTCCTCCGTGTTGATTACTTTACTATGTCTCTCTGCAGCTCAGCATTGTGGTGCTTTTAAGTAGACCACAAACAGTTCATCTAATTCCTCAAGCAGATTACATGAGCTCTGTGGGCCAGGGGGGCGATAATAGAGCAGCAGAAGCAATGGCGTGGATGGAAAAACGAGTTCACCTGCTTAGGGACGAGATGCTCGTCGTTGAGGCCCAGCTTGAAAGGATGAGACATGAACATATTTTGTTAAAATCACAATTGAAGGACCTTGAGGGTTTATATAAGCAGAGATGACAATACTGTGATCCCCTGTATATTCTTTTATCAATCCCATCATGGTATCATATATGTAAACTAAACTTGTATTATTTACATCTCTTACTTTTGGGTTTTGTGATTCAATTATAATTCTTTTTTGATGTCAGGTTCTCAGTCAATAGCTTTATTCTTGCCACTGAAGAATTGATCTTGTATGTATTGGGTGGCGTGGATGACACTTGCATTTTCGTAAACACGTGAGAATCCTCCTTGACGTTCTATCTTAAATGTAATATAGACGTGCTATAATCAAGCTCAACCTCATGATCTTTTGTATACCCCCCTAGACTGTTATGTTGCATCAGTGGAAGTTGAATCTCATGATATTTTGAGGACTTGTGGTCAGTTTGTAAACAAATACAACTGTAAAAATTTGTTTGGAACAATTCGGGAGCATCGAACGAGCTAGGCACGCAGCTGGCCGCCGAGAGCTAATACATCCTGCAGTGCACAGATTGGCAAATTAACACGAGCTGATGAGTATCCTGTAATCGGCAATTTAGACCATCTGCGACTTTCTTCCCCTTTTATTTTGTTGCCGCTGTTTGTGCATGGATTTTCAATCCACATGCAGGATTCAATTATCTTTCCTCGTTGGCCAACTGAATGATGGCTCAGTGTGGGTTTAAATTCATTGTCGCATGGCAATAGAGACCATTTACTTGTACTTCAGATGTTCTTGTTTCATGTCCTGATGCAGATCCCTTTCAAATATAGTCATATGTTTCTGTTGTATTTGATAGCTTCACGTTCGGTTTGTTATATTTATAATCTTGTATAGTATGAGCACAGTTTAATAGTATAGCAAGGTTAAGAATAGGTGCTCGGATTTAACCTCTATACGGAGCCTTGGTTTGACCTAATCACCTAATGGTTAAGACTGATCTGTTAATTACTCGTCCGCGAAAAGTTTGAGTGAATGTTAGTTGTTTACATACTGACTAGCTCTGGTAAAGTATGAAGGAACGTAGAATGGAACATTTGTGCAAAAACATGGGAAAGTTCCGAATTGTTGTTACGGTGGCAAATGTGACCTGAGAAATATAATGACTGTAAATAAAATATGCTTAGTTGTTTGCCCTGTGTTTTTCAAATAAACTTAACTCTTGTTAAATAAATGTTTGCGCTCATCATTTAGTCTGAATTGGTTTCTTTTTCCTTTGTGCGATGCAAATCAAAATTTCTGAATCATTATTATGCTAAATTTAATTATACTTTTATTAACGTTAATGTAATATGACTTAGACGCTGACCCATATGAAAAATTTACAGTCGATGATTAAATTTTGTAAGGATATCTTGGGTGGGGTTGTTCAAAGAGTAACGTTCAAAATTTTCATCTACTCGTCTACTTTCTCTTCTTCTTCAACCGTTTTACTAACTTTTTATCTTGTGCCATTATTTTAACCGTAAACAACCAAAAATTGAACACATTTGCAAATTTGATGTGATGACAGAAAATGAAGATGCAGAAATTGAAAAGTAGAATTAGCTTGAGGTCCTTAAGTTTATAGCTTCCCCTAACAAACTTTACTTTAGAGGCAAAGAATGTGATTGCTTGGAGTGGTCAATGGTGTATGCCTTATTAAAGGGATGTGCAACTTAATGTGATCGGAGACGGAGTCGTGCAGCAATTAAGGAGGGAAATGACAGATAGGTATAGGCAAGTAGCCAACTAGCCATAGAGATAGGTTAGAACAAACTTATTCTCAAATGACGTGGGGATCTAAATTGTTTATCGGGTTTTCCAAATGATGCTCATGTTTGTTTTTTAAGTGTGAAAGATGGGGCAAAGTCAAACCACATCAAGCCGTGTATATTTTAATGACATTTTACATTTCTAAAATCATGAAATAAAGTGGTAGAAATAGGAAATTTCTAGGATCGGATCACGTGAAAACCACTATTTATGCTAAAAACTGAAAACTGCAACATAAAAATAGCAAAACGATAAAATGAGCAAAAAGTTCTTAAAATGAGCAAAAATATAAAATGAGCAAAATAATATAAAATGAGCAAAAATTTATAAAATGAGCAAAAGTTTTTTAAAATGAGCAAAATCATAAAATGAGGAAAAAAACATAAAATGAACAAAAGTTTGTAAAATGAGCGAAAGTTTACTAAAATGAGCAAAAGTTTTTTAAAATGAGCAAAAATATGAAATGAGCAAAAAACATAAAATGAGCAAAAATCTGCAAAATGAGCAAAAATGTCGGTTTTCAGCTTAAGATTAGTTTACAGTGGATATATATGTATATATATATATATATATATATATATGTATATATGTATATGTATATATATGTATATATATGTATGTATATGTATATATATATATATATATATATATATATATATATATATATATATATATATATATATATATATATAGGTAGGATCCGCTGAAAACTAAGTTAAGCTGAAAACTGAAAACTTGCTCATTTTACAATTTTTGTTGCTCATTTTACCAATTTTTGCTTATTTTACAAATTTTTGCTCATTTTATGATTTTTGCTCATTTTAAATAACTTTTGCTCATTTAAGCAAACTTTCGCTCATTTTACAAAGTTTTTGTTCATTTTATGTTTTTTGCTCATTTTATGTTTTCGCTCATTTTAAAAAACTTTTGCTCATTTTACAATTTTTTGCTCATTTTAAGAACTTTTTGCTCATTTTATCTTTTTGCTCATTTTCAGAAACTTTTTGCTCATTTTATGTTGCAGTTTTCAGTTTTCAGCATAAGGAGTGGTTAAGTTAAGCTGAAAACTGAAAACTTGCTCATTTTACAATTTTTTTGCTCATTTTACCAATTTTTGCTCATTTTACAAATTTTTGCTCATTTTATGATTTTTGCTCATTTTATGTTTTTGCTCATTTTAAGAAACTTTTGCTCATTTAAGCAAACTTTCGCTCATTTTACGAAATTTTTGTTCATTTGATGTTTTTTGCTCATTTTATGTTTTCGCTCATTTTAAGAAACTTTTGCTCATTTTACAATTTTTTGCTCATTTTATGTTTTTTGCTCATTTAATATTTTTGCTCATTTTATGTTGCAGTTTTCAGTTTTCATCATAAGGAGTGGTTTTCACGTGATCCTATATATATATATATATATATATATATATATATATATATATATATATATATATTGAAAACTAACCTTAAGCTGAAAACTAAAAACCGACCTTTTTGCTCATTTTGTAGATTTTTGCTCATTTTATGTTTTTTGCTCATTTCATGTTTTTGCTCATTTTAAGAACCTTTTGCTCATTTTAGCAAATTTTCGCTCATTTTACAAACTTTTGTTCATTTTATGTTTTTTTGCTCATTTTATTATTTTGCTCATTTTTAAAAAACTTTTGCTCATTTTACAAATTTTTGCTCATTTTACAAATTTTTGCTCATTTTATATTTTTTGCCCATTCTATATTTTTGCTCAGTTTAAGAACTTTTTGCTCATTTTAATAAACTTTTTGCTCATTTTATGTTGCAGTTTTCAGCATAAGGAGTGGTTTTCACGTGATCCAATTTTATATATATATATATATATATATATATATATATATATATATATATATATATATATATATATATATATATATATATATATATAATTGGTAAGATGAATAACCTACGAATTGCCCTCCCACAGGGCCCAACCTACAGGCCCAAGCACTCAGATGTAGAGAGAATGGTAAGGGAATTCCTCCTCCAAGTGCCCTACACTTGGTGGGATTCAAATCCTTAACCTTGAGGTCATGAAATGGAATCCACACCAAGTGAGCCAAGCCAAACTTAGTTACAGATTTATATAGTACGATATAGTATTCTTTTTTCTTTTGTTTTTATTATCACTGTATCTTAAAATGGTGGAAATTATATGAAAATATCTCGAGTTTCTTGATTCGGGTCAAATATTAACCACATATAATCATATGCTAAAAAACTTAGCTTATTCTCTTTCGCACACAAACTTTAGAGAGAGAGAAAGTCTCCATATATAATCATATCTAATGTTCTACCAATGCTAGTTTTAATCATCATATTTGCCCAAATCATTGTCTATGGTCTCACAGGTAATATTACAGTTTATTCCTTTCACTTGGTTTTGCATAAGTAAACATGCACTTGTTCTTGAGTTCTCAAGTTTTAGCTCTTATTTTAACCCTAACAAACCAAGAAACTGATTGTCTTTTGCGAGAAGAAACAATTTACTCAGATATAGATGTTTGGTGATAGTAGTCTCACTAATTAGATGCACTAGTTTATCTACTTATAATCCATGAAATAGTGACCTGAACTTTTTTGGTTCATCATATTTTTTCTCTAGTTTGGTAGGAAACGAACAACATTCATTACATAGAGCATATACTATGTAACATATTATCCTAATAGGTTCAAGATATACTGTATACTTTGTGTAAAATTCATATTACTTTGTTATGTCAACTAACCTAACACAATCAAAACCGATTCTCTATAATCTCTATAAACATTGATAAATGCACAAGTCGGTAATAAATATTTTTGATCGTTAACGATTAAATGTTTTTTTCGGAGGAATGAATGATTAAATGTTTTGATGTAAAGTACTCCGGTACAATCGGATTCAACCCATTAGGTATAACGATTTTAACTCCTTTTCAATTTACGAAAATAAATCCTGACTTACATTATAAAAACTAGAAAAAATAATACTATCCACTAAATTTTATTACAAGGCATGTTATATTGAATTCATTAGAAGTTAGGTCCAGTGGATAGAAAGATTGCCTGCCGAGGTCGGGGGTTCGATCTCTTACCCGGCGTTATCTTTGGGGTGTTTCAAGCATGTTATGCATGCCTTACCGAACCAATGTGTTGGTGTTTCCATGCGCTAAGAAATTTTTATAGGGTTAAGCCAAAAATGACTTAATTTCCTAATAAAAAAAAAATTACAATTTGTAATATTTTTTTCTAAAAAAAAAATTCTGTACCATAATGTTAATCAATCTTCTTACGTTTTCTCAACTAGGATTAACCTTTTCCTTTAAAAAAAGGATGAACTTTTGTTAAACTCTAGCCGGGGGTAGTTCACATGAATGCTTCTGTCTGACTTTTTCTCCATGGTTTTGCATAAATAAACTTTAGATAATGTTTGATTGGACATTGCTACACCTACCCACCGAAAGAAAGAACCCACTACTAATAGAAAGCATTAAAAAAATAAAAATTATGTTGAGTTGAATTCCATTACCACAACCCTCAACAAGTCTTTATAAATAGTGGGTAGACAAAGTTTTTTCCTGTTTGATTGGTTCACATGCAATTAATAATAATTGTTAGCGACTTAGGGTCCTATTTCATATCCAATTGGTTGTAGGTTGTGAAATAAACTTGTCACGAGAAAGGTTTTTAGTCGTTAGCTAGCCAATGAAGTTTAATACTCCCATTTTTCATATCCAACTGCAACCCTCCAAGTGACACTTTTTAACTATTGTTGTTTAAGTAACGGTAAATTATATTTGGGCCCATATGATTGTCAAAAGCAAGAGAAAATGTGAGAACTATTTCACAAAAAGAATTACTAACATAATGTCAACTAACTTAGTTGATAAAGTTTTGTAGAGTGATACTCAAAATCAGGGATCGAATCCCGTCTACTTTACTCCATTTAGTTGCCCATTTACGCTTAAACAAAAATTAATGTGGCCAAATTTACCACAAAGAGAGATGGTGAAAATATTTCGAAAACTCAACATGGATAATGGTAGAAGTAAAAAAGGAAAGAAAAAGAAAAAAAAAGGAGCATGGTATAACTTGTGACTTCCCTGTATTTCTCTCCTGTATCCATTGGACAGCAGAAGTATTACGCTTTTATTTGCCCCTCTATACAGAATTGCAATTTACAACTAAGGGCATTACAAACTCAAAGTAACCCTCTCAAAATAAAATTAAAAAGAAATACGAAATACGGAAGCTCATTGGGGCGTGGGAGGGAAGGTAAGGGATGGCATCAGGTTGCAAAAACTCCATGGTTCCTCACTTCTTCCTTTCAGAAAGAATGATACAAAAAACGAGAACCCATCTCGATCCCCAAATTTGCTCTAGTGGGACTTGATTTCACAACCTTGCGATTGTATGATACAAGTTTTGTATCACAAGACTATACTTTGCTTGTGGTCACAAGTACGTAGCCACATGTACACTTGTGTGCCTAACTGAACTTGTAAAACAAAAGTAAGTTCAAATGGCTTACCATGAGGGTAAAATTTTCCCTTTACAAATAGCACAATTGTTAGCAACTGACGCAGTCTAATGACCCATCAAACCTACTTCAAAATTACAAATATACCTACTAAACCATACCATCTATTGCTAAAAAGTATCACCACAAAGAGACCTGATTGCCCAATTTGATATGTCTAGCCTATTTGATTGACATATAAATACATAGCATATAGAACACCAAAATGAGAAATGAAAATATGAAAAAGCTAATCATAATCTACATCATGCTTTTCTATATATTCCAAAATCCCCTAATTTCAGGTGATGTAATTGTGTCATCTTAAGATTTGTTTTTACTAATTTCTCCCTTTATACATTGCTAAAACTAATTTTCTCTAAGATATCCCTCCTACAACTATATTAACATCGTTTCTTTATTGGGCTGTATATCTAAGGGGTAGAGTCCATAACCTTTACATTAAAAAACAACTGTCCATATACCATATGGCCAGGGACTCTATCTGAGTCAGGCAGCCCAATATTATCTTCAACAGGTTTCGAGTTGCGTAATGGGGCCACACTTTCACTTGATGTGCCAACTCCTTGGTCTGGAAGGTTTTGGGCCCGTACACTTTGTCATTCTGATCCCACTGGCAACTTCAGGTTAGTAATTCTGAGCATCACTGCCTCTGACGTTTGTTATTTGTCTCAAACAGCATAACATCATGCTTCAACTTCTAGCTAGCAACAACAATATGATCAATGATAAGTTGAGGCAACTGATGATGTACTCAAATTACTCGAGTTGACTCGAATCTTTTCTCACTTTGTCCCTAAATAATAGGCCACATTTACTTTAATGATCAAAACATACCAACTTTGACAATAGATTTGTTATATAATATTGATTACAATGTGAAAAATAATAAGATCAAAGTTGTCTTGAGAAAATTTCGTCTCAACTTATATATAATTTCTACAATCATGGTAATAATGAAAAAAATGAATTGTCATAGTTGATATACTTTGACCATAAAAGTCAAATATGGCTTAAGCTACACTAAATAGCACCATCATTGTTGTCCAGGTGTATGACAGGGGATTGCGGTTCTGGTGAGATATCATGTAATGGAAAAGGAGGAGCTCCACCAGCAACCCTAGCAGAATTTACCCTAGCAGGAAACATGAACAAGGACTTCATCGATATCAGCCTTGTCGATGGCTTCAACTTACCCTTATCAGTGGTCCCACAAGGCCGGACTAATGAGTGTCCAGCCACAAGTTGTGCAGCCAATTTGAACACTCGATGCCCAGAAACATTGGCTGCTAAGGATCCTAACGGGAGTACGATAGGTTGTAAGAGTGGATGTGTGGCTTTGAACCAGCCACAATATTGTTGTACTGGGGAACACAACACACCTCAAACATGCCCACCAACAAGTCAGTCACAATACTTAAAGAGTCAGTGCCCTCAAGCTTATAGTTATGCCTATGATGATCCTACAAGCACTTTTACATGCCCTACGGGTGTAAACTACCTCATCACTTTTTGCCCTTGAAACCTTTTGGTTAAAGCTATGTTACTTGGACTCTAGTGTTTGTGTCAGACATGGTTACGTGTCCAAGTGTCTGACTCGGCTATTTTACAAAAAAATCTATGTTTAGTGTCAAAGTGCCCATACCTTTGCTGGAGCATCGAGGAGCCATCATGAGTAAAAACTAGTTCTTCAAATAGTGATTCACTGACTTGTATTTGCTTAGCGGACAATCTATTATGCAAAGCAAATAAAAAAAGAAAGAAACGTTTATATTATACGTTCTCCGTTTCTTTTTACTTGCTGCATAGCTGTTTGCGCACTTTCAAGAAAAAGGAGAAAGAGTGTTCTAATGGACATCTAACCCCTTTAATTAACAAAATTAAGTCACCACCAAAGCTTAACTAATTACCCACAACAACCTACCTTCCCTCCTCCCTCCTGGAACTACCATCGTCGCTAGCAGAGATGCAACCCCCACCACCACCGCCGCCAGTGCAGATGCAATCCCACCACCAACCATACCCAACACCGCCGGCCATCATCACATCCACCTCCTCCTCTGATTCAGCCAGTCAACGTCGCGACACCCTCCTCCAAAACCAGCCACCAACCCATACCCTCTACTCCTCTAGCCCAGCCAAACCACCTCTTCTCCTTCTCTTCATCGCCTCTCTCTTTGTGGTTTTCATTGAGGCAATTGCAGGTTTATGTCTGGACAGATTGTAAGAAACCTACTGTACATACCCTTGCCTGAGATGATGATGTTGTTATCACAACCTTTAGCCGGCTTTCAAGGGTCGAATACTCAAATTTAACCATGAAAGTTCCAAGTCTGGAGCTTTCATGGTCGAGTTTCGCCGGAGAAAGTTGCTGAAAAAGAGGTGAAAAAGTTGCCGGAAAATTGATGTTGGAGTGGAGGCTGCAACGGTGGTGGCTTGGCCGGGGTTTGAAGGGGTGTGGACTGTGGAGAGAGAGTGGAAAATAATTGAGGAGGGTGGATTATGAGTATTTATTGTTTAGATTAGTTAGTTAAGGGTACTTGTGGTATCCGGCTATAAAAAGTTGCCATTTTAAGCTTGGTTGAAAGTATTGTGACATTTCCCTAGAAGGAATACATTGCAAGTATAAAGAAACGGAGGAAGTAGTTCATTACCACTGCAAATTAGCTCCTCTCATGACACAAGGTTCCTCTTCCTCACAATCTCAATACTTTTATTAATAGAAGGCCCTTTTCAAAAGTCCAAATAGGAAAAGCAGGACTCCATCCAGGAGCTTATATCTTACTTTCAAAAGCATCTGCAACAACAGAGTTCTTCCCCTCTAATCTGCACACCCCAACGGTCCCATATATGCTATTCTTTGAGAAGATTGCATCGAGCCACTTCAGGCTTTGTATTACAAAAAGAGCATAACTGAAAATATGAGATAATCAAGCCGAATTAAGCTGTCATAATTAGGGCATTGCAGAGTAGTGCTAAAGAGAGTGTGTTTGGGAGAACTAGACTTCCATCCTACATATGTGGGTGAATAATGAATCCTTGTAATGAGCACACCAGGTGGCTGACTTTAGACACAAATCACTATTACTAGTATGTATCCAGCAAAGTTCATTGCAACCATCTTAACTTCACCTCTCCATATCCTCTTATTGTGTGGGTATTACTAGTTTACAATCACAGCATAAACAGTGAACATAATCTTTTTTTGTTAAATCATACCTCTCAACAATTAGACCCTTGAAAATCACCATCAAACTCGAGAAATCATAGCATATAGTACTCGACTGAATGCTAGCAAAGTTTGAGTACCTCTCTTAGTCCCTTTTTTCGAGCAATATTTTCGCATATTTTCATTGCATCTGACAATTTTTTCTATGATATCTTACTATTTTAGCGCTCCTTCAATATTATAGTATTCTACCAAAAATCAGCATTTCATATGAGAAAATCTCTCAACATTATATTAAAAGTTGGGTCAAGGATCTTAATGAAATCTGCTTTTCACAACAAGGGCAGAGAACCTTTCATTTTAATTTAGATTGAGGGGGTAACCCAATCGTTTTGGTAGTTAATTAGAAGTCAGTTTTTGAACTTGGATGGGTAGTTGTATGGAGCTTGGGTTGAGGGAGGAAAGATTAGGACAACACTGCTCTTTTATTTTCGAGGCATGGTGAAGGTGTTGGTAGTATTGAGCTTAATTCAAATGGACTTAGTCTTTTGTATGGGGCGCACTCCCTGCCAAAGTTAATATGAACCTAACTCAGGTTAATATCAGATGAATCCAGGTTAAGATAGGTTATGATCTGTCTCGAATGCTATGAAGGAAAGTTAGGTTAAGAATACTAGCCAGAGCATTCTCCGTAATTAACTTTTCCATGTAAAGATAATATACACAAGTTTGTGGATTATCCTAAATTCATATCTGCTGTAGATCATATACTTTACTAACACCCTGGAATAGCACTACCTCAGCAAATACATCCACCTAATAAACTACAGCCAGATCACCAAAGACATCTGAACAAACAGGACAGCACAAAACAGAATCTACTGTGAGCTAGTTGAGTTTTCAATATGCCACAAACATGCAACATGCCAGGACAAAAATCAGCTTCAGTATACAACTTAACATTGAATGGAGATCTTTTGTAGGACAGACTCCAGCATGCCCTTAGACACTGATCTATTCAAACATCACAGTAAACAACTTTGTCCATATCTTTTCCTAGAAACAATTTTATCGATAAATTATTATCTCATAGTCTTAGGATTTCACTCCTGTACCACAAACTTATCCCATCAAACACCAGCTGAATCTGAGGAAAGTTACTTCCCCTCAAATTCATGCTTGGTATCAGTCATTTGCGGACCAAATAGACCTGAAGCACTAATAAGCCAAGTAGAACGCAGCATCCAGGAACCATGATCATAAGAAAATCGTTGCAACTCCTCACATGCTCTTATGAGTTTTGCATACCACAAACCAGCACTAAAAATAGCTCAAGGCAAATTGGAGCATAGGCTCTAGTCTTAAAGAGCAGGCATGAGGCGCATGCCTAATTGAAGTGAGGCACAATAAATAAAGATGGTGTAAAATAGGTTGTGGTGTGCCTTAGGGCACTTTTCTTGTGCACCTCAGTGCTTCTCATCCAAAGCGGTTTAAAATATAATCCGCCTAACCCAATAAATGTGTGTTACCACTATTGCTAGCGCTTCACCGCCTAGACATACTTCACGTCAGGTGCACTTTTTATATACATTGCCACAAACCCAACTGTTCCTCCTTTGGAGTAAATGGAATCCTTCTTGCCATCAAATATTCATCAATGTCTGGAAAAATCCTAGCATCTATCTAGTTATACGCTCAAATATCAGGTTGTTGACCACTAGCTTGCAGGCTTACTCTATTACATGACATAAGTTGGTGCCCTATCATCACGTGACACATTAAGCTTATGACCAAAAGAAAATACATTAAGTTACAGTCCTCTCCTACTTTTATATATATCTAGCAGTATGTGATAAGGGGATATTACTCCATTCCTTCAAAAGTTGAAACTTAAAAGGAAAAACAGTATTCATACTTTCAGCTATCATAAACATGCATGAAGCGACCTTTAGAAAAGTAATGTAGGGGGATCCCCTTTATTCATTCCATTCAAATGATCCCAAAAGAATAGAAGCACTATCTCTAGGACTTGACTTAGATTTCTGCTTGTCTGTCAAATTGATCCAATTATCATGGAGAACAACATAATCCATAGCTATTTGAAACGAGATTAGTTTTCGATACCTTTACAACATTCACCAAATCATATATACACTCATAAAACCATTTAAGACCAACTTTTACTCTCTACTAATAGCTAACCTAACTCGTGTTCAAATCGACAACTCTTAAGCATGAAAAGTCTCAACCTACATGAAAGTGGGAGCACCAGCAAACTTGAAAAATCCTACTCTTCAGTTCGATCCTAGCTCATTCACAAGAAACAACATCACTTGTTCCTCTCACCACAAGTCCACAACGGAGATTGCTACAAATCAATAACTACAAAGTCACGTCAAAAGGACATTCCCCACCACATATTGGTGAAGACGAAAAGCAACACATCTACAACAAGAAATCGGAGTCCACACTAGCCATGAACTCCCCCGAGATATGAAGAAATGAGATGTTTGGAGGTGAATAGGCGTTACCATGGGCATTGATATGTGAATTACCTCACAAAAGGTTACATAATTGATAATACACTACCATTACCATCTATTACCGCCTAACGAGACGGGGCCCATAAGAGGAATATAGTCAAAGAGGACAAGAACAGATCAATTCAACACCAACAAACAAGTTCTTAAACATAACAGCAATAAAGGCAAAGATGGATAACTATTCAATACAGTAAAAAGAAAAACAGCACAGAATCTGCAGAAACTAAACCAAAAGAAAGACTGAATCCAATTACATGATTACAATAATCAATAGAATGGTAAAGACATATTCCCACATAAAACCTCAATCACTCAAAAATCCTTAAAACCCACATAAAAATTGCAAATTTCCAGAACACAAACTAACTATAAACAACAAACAACAAACATGATGAATAAATCATACCTGGGTTTCCTTCATTCACCAAAGATTACTCAATCTAAGCAAAATTCACCAAAAAGGGTGTCCAAAAAAACACTGAAAAAGAAAAACAAAACTGAATACATAAGAACAGAAAGATGGGTATGTTGAAAAAATAGAGGAAAAAAATTGGGTGTCATTGGGAAACATAAAACATGCAGTTTTTGTTTTCTCTCTCTTTTACCCAATTGTTTAATTTAATTGGAAGATTCCCCAAAAATGCTTTGTTGTTAATGAAAATTTTATGAGCTTAAATAAAATAAACACAGATTCTTGAAAAAGGGTCAGTGTTAGAGTTACTATGCAAGCATTAAAAAAATGTCCCCTTTCTCAGAATCTGACGCATCTTCCCACATTGCATTCCAAGGAGAGAGAAAACCCAAGTTGAATGCTTTTAAATCAGATCCAAAAATTTACTAATATTTCTCAGATCAAAAGTGCAAACTTACTAATAACATAACCTCTGTTTTTCTCTTCTTCTTCTTCTTCTTCTTTCACTTAATTTCTGGAGTTTTTTTTGGTTAATCAAACTCTGGCATTGCAAAACGACGCCGCTTTTGATGATTGGGAGTGAAGAAGAGAAGACATTCTATGATTCAACCATGAATATGATAGCAGAAGCCAGAAGGAGGAGCTAAAGTGACAGTGATTTAAATGCAGCTACAGATTTTGAGAGTGAAAAGTAAGTACAATGGGCAAAATAAGTATTAATTTGAAGTATTTATCTATATATGTTTTTTTTTGTTTTTTTTTTATTTTTTATTTTTTTATTTTTTATACTATAGTAGTAGTATTTTGATTTTTGAGTGTCACTGTAGCATGAATTTCTTGCATTTGTCAATTTTCAAGTTTCTAGTTATGGCAAACTCAATGTGGGTAGGGAAAATACTATTTGTGTCCACTTGTGTTATTATCTAGTCCATTTCATTTTTTTTTAAATTAAAGTAATGCATGTGGAGTTTTAATGGAGAAATGAAAATAAAGGTTAAGTGTTTTTAAATGGAGTACTCTCATTATATTCATTTGTTTTTGAAGGAAAGAAAATGGAGGTCAAGTGTTTTTTTTTTTTTTCCGAAGCTGACGCTTAATTTGAAATGTATGAAATAGCTATTAAAAAGGTTCAAAATAGACAAAATTAATTTAAAGATATGTTTATTTTAATGCACACCAATAGATATGGAAAAAGGTTAAATAATAAATAATTTTTATGTAAGTGGTTGATGTATATTTTAACATTATATTTCATGGACTTTTGCTAATTCACAAGATTCCATCCGGGGTTCACATGATTACATCTAACTTTGCCCACCATGCACCCTTAAACTTGTGATTTGTGCACATTACATGAAAATGTATTGTTAGTACTAGTTAAATGATTTTGATGTTGTGGAGTAGTTCAATGATCAAATTAGTTTTTTGACACATATTAGTTGTTTGACACATTCGCCCATTAAGTTAATTGTTACTGTTATTAGTTTAATATAAAACATAACAATGTTGAGCTACCCTTTTACATATATTGTGCATCATTTAAGAGTTTAGAGGTAAATGATACTCAAAGTTGTGATTCGTGCAGATTACATGAAAAATGTATTGTTAGTAGTATTTGTCAAATGATTTTGATGTTGTGGAGTAGTTCAATGATCAGATTAGTTGTTTGCAAAGCCCCTTAACTTATTTGTTACTGTTATTAGTTTAATTGAAAAAATACCAATGTTAAGCTATCCTTTTACATATATTGTTGCATGATTTAAAAGTTTAGAGGTAAATGATATTCAAAGTTACATATCAAGAGTATTTGTCCGTGAAAATTCCCTTTCTGATAAAAGAATAATAATTTATTGAGTTATAGTTTTAGCTTAATTTAATTGATTAGCTTAATTACTTTAAGCGTTTATTAGTCAGCAGACCTTACAATAAATTAAAGAATGAGAATTAGTATGTTCTAATTTAGCGAGGCAATAGTTTGAATCATCATGTTAATCTTTGCAGAGGTACTGAAAGTCTCAAATTGCACACAATTGTATATTTGATGGTGATAGTAAACGAGTTGTCCTTCACATGAATGTGACTAATCACTAATGTATCTTTTTCAAACTAAGAAAAGGTACTAGAATTGGATAGCATTAATATGTACAAATAGTAATACTGGTTTTAGAAGAAAAGAGATGTTTTCCAAAGAAGCATCAAATTATAACAAACGCTTTTATTTTTGGTTGCAGAAGAGGAAAAACAAAGACATTTTAATTATAGAGGTAAAGCGGCAGATAACCATGATCACATGAAAATATTAATGAAACAACAATCTGAAAGAAACATTCAAATCAAAATAAGATCCTTTTTTTTGTTATACTTAAGGTGTTTGGTAAATGACTTTTGACTTTATTCCAGGGTTACATAGTGAAAAGAATAAGTGTGCGATAAATGACTTTTTAAATAACAAGGAAATGAGATTTTAATCCAAAATAGATTAGATTTTCTATATTGGCTCGGCCTTTTCTTTCATTTTGCATGTAACAACTAACAACTGATTCACTAAACACATTTATAAAAAAGGTAATAGTCGAACGACCAACGCATATAACTAGTTAAACTAACCAACTAGCAACTTCCATTTGCCGAACATCCCATGATTAGTCTTAGGTGTCATACAAAAATTCACTTGGGTCATGTAGATTAGTCTCCCTTATCGATAAAGGTATAAAGGATCAGTATGAAAAGTCGGCTAACTAGTTACTACTTGGCCAATAATATGAACAAATGTGATCTTAGTTCAAGTAGCGAAGCCTATAGCACTCATTGGAAGTCCGAAATGCCCTTATTGATAAGAGATCCCATGACTTCAAAATCAAGGATGAAAACAAAGACTACTTATTGTTAGTTTTTTTTTCATCATCACTAGACCTGCTTATTGAAAAGGTACGATCTAGACGGGTAAAAAATGGTAGGTCGAATCATTAGCGAGTCACCTTGTTAGTAGGTCCAAATGGTTCGAGCCATGCTGATTGTGGGATACTAATCTCATAATAATAGGTCGGGCCAATAGGAAATAAGGGTAGAAGAGCCAGAGATGGGCAAAGGTAAAACTCATTATTTTAGCCGTTCTTTCAAAAAAAAATTTTTTTGCAAGAAACTACCTTATAAAAACCCTGTAATTATTGGACTGCCATGTTCATTAACCAGCTGTCCACAACTAACTATCACAATGAAACCAAGCTAATAGTACTTACAAGATTATAAACTTGGAACATATAATCCTAAATCAACCGTCATCATGATGATAATATACAATAGAGTAATGTAATAAACTAAGATTCACCATGTGTGATTAAGGAATGAAAATGTAATTCTTGAATCAAAAGGTAGACAGTAAAAAGTGGTGATGACTGAAAAGAAAAGGAAATAAAAAGTGATAAGACTTAAGAACTGGTAAATACTAAATAGAGGCTTTGGGTTAAATTGCCTCATCACCAATTAAATGCTGAAAATAAGAGGGGTTAAGGGATGTTGTACAAAGAAGAAGGTGAAGTGAATTGTAGGAAAGCTAAATTAGGTAAGGACATGAAGGGATGGATGACATTTATATAAAAATGACCATCCCAGGTAATTTATTCATAAATTGGGGAGTTTTCAACTTGTGTGTTACTTAAGTTTATGGTTGCAGACATACATACATGCCCCTTGTATTGTCTCTTTTCTTTGAAAGACCCACACCTCAATGACTCACTTTACTCAAACTAACTGCTTCATATCAATACCTAAAATTTTATAACACATGTTTTTAAAAAAATGAAAATGTAATTTAATATTTGAGATTTTTTTTTTCTATTTCAAAATGTTATTTCTAGCAGCTTTTGCATGGAAACAAGAAAGACCTAAATGTTATAGTACAATTTATCTTTTAGCTAGTGAAACAATGCATAGAATACAAAGATCATAGTTTAAAACAATTATTTATCAAATGGGGAACTAATTTTTTTTCTCCCTTGCAATTTGATTCTACCTCAATTCCTAAATGTCAAACACTTCTCTCTTTTACGTGATGAGAGTTGTTTTTATAGGAGTGTTTCACTTATTTTAGAATGGAGGAAGTATTTAGGTTCCATCTTAAAGTCAATCAATTAATAATGTAAAAGAAATACATAGTATTAATTGTTGAGCTTAAGTTAGTTTTGTCTCACTAAGAGGAGAGGTAGCACATAATTTAAGCAAAAAATTATCCCAAAAGGCTAAAAACTAGGAAATAATAAGAGTAATAACCGATCAATTTATAGGTCACCTTTTACTCCCTTAAAAACGATAGACTCAATCATCACAATCATTGAACAACGAAGACCTCTATAACAATTAACATGCGACTCTTGATCGGTTTTACTTGTTTTTATTTATATGGTTTGTAAGAGCTAATAAAGCTCAGTTTAGTGGTTGTCTAGTTTTAATCTATCGTTTTAGTGGTCTTTATTAGGTTGTAATCCCCTTTTTAATTAATGTAAATTTCTCCAATGTCAAAAAAAAAAAAAAAAAAAAAAACAATTTGTGACAACACTCATCTTAGACACACATGTAAAATTTTCCTTGAAATATTCTTGTACGAGTTGATTATATGATAATGTAATAATAACTGATCAAGGATATAATACAATTTTTGTGATAAAGAATTTAAGATGAGACCAATTTTTTTTTTTAGTCAAAATCTTACTGAGTCTGAAACAGATAGTTTCCTTCATCATCTCCTCTTCTTTTTCAAAGTCCTCTTTTTATCTTTTTTTCACATCGAAGTCACATTCAACTTTGCATAAGACTAAAGTTATCTATGAGTTTTCTTTGTGAATAAAGATTGAATCAGATTTCCACAATATATTACAGGCAGAATAAGAACTTGGCAGTAAAAGGGAATTTTTTTTTTTTTGAAGGAGCTTATCTTTTAAAGATGTATTTTTCTCTTTTCTGGGCATTGATTACTTCTTTTTGGTGTATCATCATGAGGAATTGTACTTTGCACTTCACAGATAACCTTAAGAATTTATTTCTACTTTTCCCCGGGAAAAAAAAAGAAAAAAATTATTGCCAAAATGTGCTAGTTCCAAGCATATGATAATAAAGGACCTTGCTAAAGAATGTAAAGTACTAGATTGTGAAAGAGTCTCTATCGTAAGATGATAAGATCAATTGTATTTCAATTCTATAGCGTGACAATAATAACAAGGAGAAGAATTTAGAGTACGCCAATTTAAGGTAATTACACCATCAACCTCTAACATATTCCTTAGTAGACTTGGACATGTTAAACATATCATTATTAACAAAAAAATCTTCAACTATTTTTTTTGTTCCTAATGAAAGAGATGAACTCGAGAGTGCTTAAAAGAGAACACAAACCAAGTACATAAAATGCTTACTTCAGCATAATGCATGCCTTTAGAGTCCATACTCCATACATTGTTTTCTTTCTCCTCAAAACTCGCCCTATGCCATGCTCGTCGTTGGTTGTTTGTTGTCCGAATCGCGAATGACACTCGCTTCTCTTGCCACTGCCATTAGCCATCGAAGTTTTGACTCCACCATCACAGCATTAACCAGCGATGCCCTCCGTCACATACGACTCTTTCTCGATTTTGGTTGTTTTTGTTTTTGTTTTCTATGGATTGCAAGAACTCCTAAAGCTCATTTAGGTTCGTTGGTTTGTTTTAGATTTGGTTGTATTAACATTAGGCTGTACTTCCTCTTTTAATTAATGTACGATTTCTCGTTGTCAAAAAAAGAAAAAAACTCGCCCTATTTGGTTAGGAAATACCCTGAATAATACACTTGATATGGCTACGAACATATATATAAAAAAACACCCTTCCATATGCATTGTGCCGAATTAAACATACCTTAGATAAAAAAAAAACGTACATAATAAATGGTCTACTCAAATAATGGAGCTTGTTCGCAACTTGTATTTCACAAGTCATGTGCTTTCCTTTCATTTCCTATTTCTACAAGTTTTATAAGCAGGACTTGAGAACAAATTTGCCATTGTCTTTCTTAACCTTATTTGTGAAGAGATCATTTAACCACATTCTAAGGTGGGCATGTACTCGTACTTGTGTCCTCATCTCAATAATAAATATGTTGCTGCCCTACCCTTTTGGAATTACCAAGGTTAAAATTTTGTTAGAGATGGAAAGAGAAAGTAGTAGGACTTGAAACTTTCATTCCTTTCTTCCTTCCTGTTGTACCTATGATATATATTTCCAAAACAAACACTTCCTTAGTCCCTAGGAAAAACATCAAATGTAACACATACACAATCATATTTTTTTTTCGCTTTCTTTCATTATTAGTTTAAATTTTTGATAATTCCCTGCAGGATTGTTATTATTATTGTAGTGCACATCCAACACAAATGGAAGTAAACAAGGGTAAGAGCCGTGGGAGGCCCCGGTTCACGTCCGAAGATACCGGGGATTCGTCGTTCGAGTGCTCTGGTAAGCACTGCAGATCATGTGCAGCTGCCATAGTTGCTGATTGTGTTGCTGTGTGCTGCTGCCCTCTCGCCGTCGTCAGTCTGTTAGCTCTTGCCTTTGTGAAAGTACCATACTTAGTAGGAAGAAAGTGTCTAAGGAAAAGAAAGAACAAAAAGAGGAAATGCAAGAAAATTGGTGAAGTGGGTAGTATTGAAATCAATAACAGGGATATTAACCTCATTTCAGGAAGATTAAGTCAGAGTAAATCAGATATTATCTTTGAATTTGGAAAAGATGGTGAATGTGATCAAGAGTTGGAAGAAAGAAGAAGTTTTTGTGCTGCATTTGAAGCTGATAAAGTTTTGTTGGAATTATATCAAGTTGGTCATTTGGGTTTTGGTAGGGTATCTTTTACTGGAATTCAACCTTTTGGTAAAGAAAATTAAGGGTGAGTTAGTTTTCTTTAGTTCAAAAAAAGAAGTACAGAAAGGCTCTGATTTTACCCTGAGAAGTGAAAAAAATTCAGGTATTTTTTACCCTAGGGAAAAATCTGAGTGTTTTATTGTTATATTGACTTTGTTATGGGAGTGGACTGATGAGTGAGAATTTTAGGCTTACATAGTGCAGTGGTTGGTTGCTTTGATCAGTATTTGTACTGTCCATAATTGTAATTGTTATGATCATTATATGTTGTGAAAAGATATGGAATTTGCTAGAGTTCTTTTATTATATGAAATTGGGGAGACAAACTTTATTTTCATGGAAGAACAGCACTTTATTGCTAAACTTTGCAATACAATTGTTGTAACTTGAAAAAAAAAAGATGAGAATAATTTGAGGGAAAACAAAAGTAAAAGAGAACATCAAAGAAGAATGAAAAACAGGGGAATTTAGAGGAAATGATTATGCAACATCTATTTTGGGTTTGAGCGTGGGGCAAGAAACTTATATGAAAAGATATATATTATCAATCTCAACTGATAGTAGCATTAACTAATTTGGTAAAATAGATATAATTAGACTATGAGTAGAGCTTATCGTGGGTTGCGGCACACCCTAAAAAAAGTTGTACTATGACCCTATTCTTTTGGACTTATTTTTAGTTTATCGCAGTTCAGTTCAGTTTAGTTCCATGGTTCGATTCTTCTCTGCATTTAAGTTTCTCGCAGTTGATTCGGTTCAATTTCTCGATTGATTCGGTCACCAATCCGATCCAAAAAACGGAGCCTAAGTCATTTACGAATCTGAAAAAGTTATTTATAAGAATCACCCATAATGAAAGTAAAGGGAAAATCCTAGAATTTCTACCATTTGTTTCAAATGAATAAATTTTGAAATGATAAAATAAAGCAAAAGTTCATGCACAATGTGCGAGCTATATTCAACATGGGGTATCATTCACAGAAAGTAAGAATCCGCTATACATTATCTTTGTAAGAATTATTTTTTGTCTTTGTAGATCCTTCAAAGAGAAAGGAGAATACTCAAGTATGTTTGATCGACTAAATGTGTGAAGAATAATACCAAGCTTGTTTTTACTTTCTATTATATTGTAATAATTCAGTTAGTCATATAACTAACCCTTTGGTTATGTTTAGTTTCCTCTAACAAACTTTAAATAACTTTTCCTGAGCTATCATTTAGTAATAAGAAAATATCTCTCTGAGGTTTTCTCTCTCTTTCTCTCTTACTGAGATTTCTCTCAATTACTTTTCTCATTCTATCTTAACTTATATGGTATCAGAGCACGTAACGATCCAATCCGTGCTAATTTTCTTCTCAATCTTTACAATTTCTTTATTGTTGCGAAAGATCTGAAGAATCGAAGTAAATTGAAACTTCTTGTTTCTTGAAAATGGTGGAAATTTCTCAAAATTCTAATAAAGGAACAAACAACAGTGGAGATCAGAACTCTCTTTCTGGTAATAATGTGAGTATCGCTTATAATGATCCTATTTTCATATCAAATTCTGATCAAACTATTGGAAAATTAGTTGCTGTTAATCTGAATGGTAACAATTTCATCAGTTGGAAGTGAAATGCAAGGCGAGCTTTAATAGCTAAAAACAAATTAGGTTTTATTGAAGGATCAATTGCTAAACCTAATGAAAATGATAGTAATTTTAATCGATGGATGCGCTGTGATTACTTAGTCATATGTTGGCTAGTAAATTCTATGAATGAAGATATAGGAGAGAATTTTTCGTTTGTTGAAAGTTCAGCTCAGCTATGGCGAGAAATTTGTGAATGTTATGGACAATCTAATGGTCCACAAATTTACCAATTGAAGCGTGAATTGGACAATCTTCGTCAAGAAAATCAAACTATCATGATGAATTGCAGAATTTGCGAAGTTTACCTTCTTGTACTTGTGGAATCTTGACTAAGTGTACTTGTAGTTTTCCAAAGAGATTGTCTGAATTTGAGTCTGAGGAGAAGTTAATGCAGTTTTTGTTAGGGCTCAATAATGGATTTGATACTGCAATTAGCCATATTCTTGCTGTGGATCCTTTACCTTCCATTAGTAAGGCTTTCTACTTAGCTCAACAGGTAGAAAAACAAACGGAGGTTAATGGTATGAATGCTAGCCATAACCTGGAAGTTAGTGCTCTTGCAGCACAGAAACAATATCTTACTAAGCCTGGGTTCAAGAAAGACTGGAGGAAAGATAGGGTTGATAGGAGTTGTGAGTATTGCAAGAAGACAAGACATACTAAAGAAACCTGTTTCAAGCTAAAGGGATTTCCTGAGTGGTATACCAAGAAGTATGGTACAAATGGTACAAAGTCAGCTGCAAATGTGACTGTTGATGGTGCATATGTGGAAGATAATCCTCTGGAGTCATTTGATTATTCAGCAGCTGGTCCTTCTCATGATGTGCATAACAATTATGGTGCTAGAATTGTAGATCCTGTGATGTTGCAGAATATTATGCAGGAAGTTATGAAGGCCATGAAAGGAAAGCAAATTGTTGGAGATTCTTCCAATAATCAGTCTTATGCTCATTTTGCAGGTATTACTTTGTCTTCTTCTCATAATACAAGTACTTGGATAGTTGATTCCAGGGCCACAGATCATATGACCTATGATAATTCAATTTTTGTGCATAAAAGAAAGCTAACTAAACCTGTTGAAGTTGGTTTGCCTGATGGGAGTTGTTGTTATGTTACTGAAGTTGGAGATGTGGTAGTTACACCAGATATTATTCTTAAAGATATGTTACATGTGCCTGTGTTTAAGCATAGTTTATTGTCTGTAGGGAAATTAGCTCTTGATGCTAATATTGAAGTATTGTTTAACTCTCATGAATGCCTTTTTCATTCTGTCAATCACACTAAAAAGGAATTAAGCTGAGAGGCTTATATCTTCTTATGTATCCTGCTCATCATAAGCCTCCTGATTCTTCATTGCCGAATCATCCTATTTCTACTAATACTGTTACATCTGTTATAGCAAAAAACCCAATATCTCACAACCATAAAACCAATTCTTCATCAATTTTTTTTAATTTGCTATATGCCAGACTTGGACATCTTTCAGCATCTTATATGAAGCATTTAAATATTTGTTCATGTACTGATCAGGAAGATTTCTTCTGTGAAATATGTGTATTAGCTAAACACCACAAATTTCCATTCCCTAGGAGTCAAAGTAGAGCCAACCATATTTTTGATCTCGTTCATATAGACCTTTGGGGTCCTTATAGATCTAAAACCATGACAGGTGCATCATACTTTCTTACGATTCTGGATTATCACAGTAGGTGCACTTGGACATATCTTCTTCATAACAAAATGCAAGTATTTAGGACTATTACTTCATTCTTCCTTCATGTTGAAACACAATTCAATACTAAAATTAAAGCTATTAGGTCTGACAATGGGACTGAAATCATTCAATCTCAATGTCTTTCTTTCTTCTTGGATAAAGGGATTCTACATCAAACTAGTGTTGTTGGTAGGCCACAACAAAATGGGCGTGTGGAGAGAAAACATAAGCATCTTCTAGAAGTGGCTAGAGCCATTAAATTTCATTCCAACTTACCTACAAAATTTTGGGGGGATTGTCTGCTCACTGCTACTTTTTTTATTAATCTAATGCCTTCTTCTGTTTTGAACTGGAAATGTTCATCTGAAATTTTATTCACTAAGCCCCCTGATTATTCTAGGTTAAAAGGTATTTGGATGTCTTTGTTTTGCATACAACATGGATAGACACAAAGACAAATTCTCTCATAGAGCCAAGGTATGTATTTTTCTAGGGTATCCATTTGCGCAAAAAGGCTACAAAGTATATGATTTAGAAACCCACACATGTTTTGTCAGTAGGGATGTCTTCAAGAAAATAATTTTCCATTTCACAAACAATCTGACCAAGCTAAAACTGGTGTTAAGTCTGATGTTCATTTTCAGTCTTCTTTAATTTCTTTTGATGATCCTCTATCTTCTAATATGCTTAATTCTTCTTCTACTACTCTTAGTTCTAATTTCAATTCTTTTTCTCCTAATATCACTTCTTTTTCTCCTAATATACCAGAATAACAATAAATTCATTGTCTAAAGTTCTGGTAAAGAGAGAATAATCCTGCATTGATTGCACAAAACCAAGTTGAACAAGAAATTTGCTTAGCTCCTTATTCCATGCTTGTTTGAGACCATATAATGAACGTTTTAGAAGACAAACTTCTCCAGATTTTGCCTTATCATAACCAAGAGGAGGTCTCATAAAGACTTCTTCATCCAAATAACCATGTAAGAAAGCGTTATTTATATCCAACTGACATAAGGGCCAGTTCTGAGCTGTTGCAAGAGAGATGACTATTCTAACAGTAGGTAGCTTAGCTACAGGAAGGATTCATCCAAACATCTTACATATCCAATTATTCTCAGCTTGCAGATTTGCTGACCAAGGCTCTTCCAGGCCCACAACATCAACTTCTTTCTTCCAAGCTTGGACTTGTTGCTCTTTGCAAGTCCAGCTTGAAGGGGGGATGTGAAGAATAATACCAAGCTTGTTTTTACTTTCTATTATATTGTAATAATTCAGTTAGTCATATATCCGACTCTTTGGTTATGTTTAGTTTCCTCTAACAAACTTTAAATAGCTTATCCTGAGCTATCATTTAGTAATAAGAAAATATATCTCTAAGGTATTCTTTCTCTCTGTAATCCCCCATAATTTTAAAGGATTTTATAAATATATTTTAGCATTTATATATTTATATTTTAGTTGAAATGATTTTATTATTTAAAGAAGGTTGACCATTTTAAAAGTCAAATGAAATTATTTTAAGGATTTAAGAAAGCTGTAAATATTTTAATTAGGCATGCTTTGAAAAAGGTTTGAAATACGAATTTGATTTGGAAAAGAAGTCTAAGTGGACTTGAGGAACCCAAATTCTAAGTAGATTAGGAAAGAGGAGTTTTATTGATGCTAGGAGTTCTAATTTATCAATCCTAGTCGTCATCAAATTCTATTCAAACTCAATCTCCTTTTCCTAAGCCCAAAAGGAAACCCTACTTAAGCCCAATTATTTTTACCACACAAGGATTTATTTTCTCTTTCTTACCTCAAAATAGCTGGTTTTCTCTTTCTTCCTCTTCCACGTGATTTCAGTTTTTTCTTCCTCTAAAGTTTTTCTTTCTTCTTCTTTAAGTAACGCTTTCTTCTTCGCTAAGAAACGTCACAACCACCGCCGAACACCAGTGCACAGCCGCCGCTGCTCTTCCTTGGTCGGCGCATCATTCCACTTTTCTCTTGTATTGGTTTAATTCTTTTCTTCTTCCTCAAGTTTCCATTAAAGACTATGTTTTTATGCTTTATTTTAATGTTAATCATGATTATTGATTTTAAATTACTGTTTTAATAAATAATCTTGATTCATATATATTATATATTATAAGAATAAAAATTCAGATTTGTTTATTATTGTTAGATTGAAGTTTTAATCATTAAAGCATGGATTTTTAGGGTGTTAATTATTAGAAAACCATAATAGCATGTTGTATACTATGAGATTGGTTTAGATTATGAATTTAAACATGTTTGCATATGTTTAAAGAGGGTTTTATGATTTTATAAGTTGCTGGAATTTCAGAAAATATTTTATTTAGGGAGTTTTAAGAATTTTAATTACTAGTATGGTAGTACTATGCTAGGAATTAAAAATAATTGAAGTTTTGATAGTAAAATCAACTTTTGAATATGTTTAAAGGGGATTTTAAATATTTTAAAGTTGCTGTCTATTTATTTAAGAGTATTGATTTTAGTTATATTTGATTTCTAGGCGGAGAGTATTACGTAGGAGACTTTTAAAGGGCTAAAAAGTGGCCTGCCAATTAGTTTACACAAGGTACGTACATGCTTGTGTGATTATATGATTAGTATCATGATTTAAGGAGGAAAAAGTTGTAGTATCATGTATAAGAACTTTATAAGTTCATATGTGATTTCTAGTATGATTGATTTCTATATGTTTTATGCCTGTAAGCAAGCATGTTAATTATTAAATTTATTATGAGTAAAGAATTGTCATGTTTGTATGGATTTATTGATGCAAGCATGTGGATGGGAACTTTAATTATTAATTCACATGGGGGAATTAATATGTTATTAAGATTGATTCATGATTATTCATGTGTTCCCTTACAAGTATTATTTTCACTACTTTATGCGGACCGTGGGCCTTATTTAGTAAGTTGATAAGTATGCCTTTTAAAGGTAAGTTTATTGTTGGCTAGGTTCAACAAATAAGAAAGTTGAGATAAAAAGAAAGTAAGTCTTGGGTTGTAAGTTGTGATCACTTATTAAATCCTAAGATAAAAGAAGTTCAATTGTGAATGTTGAATTGTATTTCTGTGTTGCTTGTATGTGTGTCATAACAAGTAATAACTTGTAAAGAACGTAAAGTGTAACGAGGATAGTTATAGACTTTAGACTGGTGCACGTCTAGAGTTGGACATTAGGAGTTGGGGTACATGGTGAGCGAGCCATGGCTTTTCACGGGAGATGGATTGATCACCATCCCTATTACAAGTTAGCAAAGGTTCCTCGATATCGCAGGTCATTTTCTGGAATACTTGATAGCTTCCGTATTTCGTCTTCGTAATGAAGGCAATAGTAGATAAGACAACTCAGGTCCAATAACTATTCCATTTGAGTAATAAAAAGATGTTTAGAGTTAGTTCAGTTAAAAGTTGTCTGCAGAATGTTATATGATTATATTATTATTTATCCCTGCATGTTATTTATTTAGTATCATGTTAGAAAGCTTATGCATTATTATGTAGTACTCAGCTTTGCTGATTACGTGCTTTGTTTGTATGTGTTGATCATGGTTTTGCCTTATTGATCCTGTGATGACCCAATTGTGGTGAGCAGATTCTTTAGAGCATTGACATTTACAGGTTCGCAGATGTTGCATCATTGAGAATCTGGGAATGGAGAGCTTGTGTAATCTAGTATATCATATTTTCTGAATTAGTAGGAATGTACTTTAATAAGTTGTCTGAGTAGACATATTTAGAATGTTTGATTTTAAAGTATTTATCTATTTATTTATGATAAAGTATGGAGTTTAGTTAGATGTTTTCCGCTGCAAAATTCTGAATAAGCCGATACATTATCACACGGGCGATAATGCTTTGGTAATTCTCAATGTTTTATATTAAAAAAAGTATTTCTGAAAAGAGAGAATTATCGGGGTGTTACACTCTCTCTTATGGAGATTTCTCTCAATTACTTTTCTCATTCTATCTTAACTCATAAAATAAAAAAGAAACCCAAAAGTCTAGGCTTCTTGAGTTTCTTGTGTTTTGATCAATGGATGATATTGAAAGAGAATATGTGTCCATCAAGAGTTCTATTATTAAATACTCCCTCCATTTCATAGTATAAGTCATATTTCCTTATAAGGTATCCCACAATATAAGTCCTATTCCTATTTTCAATCAATTATTCCCAAAAAACCCTAATGAAAATAATTTAATTTCTAAAATGTCCTCATAATTTCAGCTCCCAATGCACCATTATTAATGAAAAAATGGGATCTTTTACCCCATTGAACTTCTCTACACATTCAACGTCTAGTTTTTTTTTATTAAAAAGAAAAAAATAATGTAAGTGTTTCCCAATAAAATTAAATCTATTTATCTATACCCATTAAAAAGCCACAAACCTGGTTACTATTCTTAAGAACAGTAATTTGAGGGATTTGTCCTTGCACACTTCACATAACCCCATTCATGCCATTCCTTTGCCACGTGCTCTCTGTTGGGGAACATTTGTTTCCTCTGTCAAACGCGTGACTCGAATTGGCTGCAATTCACAACTATTGTTCGCCTACCTTCATAGTTCATCCTCCTCCATCTCCCAAACGGTTGGTACAGTTGAACCCTAATTCATTCAAACTATTTTTTCACAAAATTAAGCGGCCGACATGGATGGTGACGGAAGATGTTCAATGAGTTGCAGCGGCAAGAGGTTGGGGCTCGAGATTACGGTCCATCTTATCATACCATTGAAGTAGCTGATCAAAGAGGCTGCATTTCCCTAATAAAGCTCCTTCACGAATCAGCTACTGAGGTATATATTTTCTTTTCATCCCATTTTAATTGTCGAATTTTAGGGGTTTTTGTATCATTTTTGCTTATATTTCTGGATCTGGAAGTTTTTGGATTAAAAGCTTGAAATTTGTGACTGATTCTTTATGTTTTTAGGGTTTCATTATAATATAAAAAGGAAGATTTGATTAAAGCAGATGATCTCACCCTTTTTCGTTTCATGAATTCCTTTTGATGAAGTGCGACTGAGAAGAATCAGAGGGAAGTCCAGACCAGAGGGCTTTGATCCGAATTAAAGCAAAGTGGTACTCTTCTAATTTGATATTTTTACTTGCAGTAACTGTCTCTCGTAATTTGATAGATCTATTGATTTAAAAGCCTTAATTTTTCATGGTTTAGAGTCTAATTTAATTTCCTTTCCTTTCCTTTCCTTTTGATATGTGTATGTACACAATATACACCCAATCACTCTGACTCTGAGGAGGGAAGAGATTGCTATTATTGTTCTTAATATCAAGCACTGCTTCTATGATGTTGAAAGACGAAGCACTGTAAGTCTCTCTTTCTTATTACTGATATTTATCCAAAGATTCAAATATTTATACTTTGGAGTAGAATTTACCTCACCAATCATCTCAAGTGCTCTTTTTCCACTCATTTTTATGCTTAAATTAAGTGGTCATTCTGCATCTTTTCAGGTTTATGGGTAATGAGTTTATATATGTGTGTAAACTAGCTATTGTGAGTTTGTGCAGTTTGACAACATAAGGTTAATTTTGTTGTTTGTCATGGAATAAGGGTTTATGGTGAAAGGTGATAAGAATTAGTCTGAGTGGAAGCACTATGAGGTCCAAGTGAGGGATAGTTAATAGTAGGTTTACAAGAGTACTGGAAGAGACTGTGAACATAAGGGTTAGAAGAGGGATACTGTGTTTTTTTATTAGAGAGATATTTTGCTGAAGATAGAGAAGAGAGTTTCAAGAGACACGAGAAAGAGTAAGGCAAGATGGTTAAGTGGCATAGGAGGGAGTTTGAAGGAGGAGAGACAGAAAAAGGCACACCGTGATGGACGCAACAACGACGATGACAACGATAATGTCAACAACAACAACTCTCAATCGATCGAAGAATGTTCTAGATCCTCCTGGGTGCAGGTTAGCAACACAAATTTTTGTTGTAAATTGTACTTGATATGAGGAGTATTATAGTATATCTAGATTTTTATCGTGGAGTTGACTAAAATGCACAGTAGTGTCCAGGGAACAAGCTAACTATCAAAGTGATCAGCAGAATTCTTCTTATGCTGATAATCATAATTATCAAAATCAAACTTATTCTCATAAATATGGAGGTGCTGAAAATTCTCATGTCCCTAAATGAAGACATCATCAGTTTTTTTTTTCCATTTATATTCTTGAGTTGTATGATTACATGATTATCTTATTTAATCTTGAATGAAATATAATCACTAAAATTACTTAGCTATGAAATAACGAAATTAATGTATTTTTATATAGCTTTTTAAAAGCAGATTTGATGAATTGTGTAAATGAAATGTAGTAATTGACTAAGAGTAATCAACTCACATTCATACAAGTATCTTCTCTTTCTTCCTTTCAGGTTTTTTTTGTTTACTCTTCTTCCTCTCATGTCGTTGATGTCGATTCTCATTGTTTATTTCGAGTTTTAGGGTTACAGTTTGATGAAGTTAGATTAAATGTCAAGGAGGATCGAATTGTTGTGGTTCTATTCTGCTGACGCTTCTCCTCTGGAGTTGGTAGACGTGTTGTTACTTTTGCTGCTCCTTCTATTGTCATCATGTTCTCTGTAATTCTTCTGTATTCAAAGCGAATTCAATCCGTCAAGGTCCTAGATAATTTGTTGTGGCGGGAGTTCTTTTTCGTGTAGAATTGGCATGGTTTGCCTTTATGTGACTTTTGTAGGCTACACTGCTAGCGATTCTGCTCCCCGCTAACTTAGTGCCTACTTTTTTCTAGGTCATCCATGGCTTTATGGTTTTCACCGGGACATCAAAATCCCTCAGGATATGATAGTTTACAGGCTCCTAAGAGCTTACATATGCTCGTCTTCCTTACGAAAAACAGCTCTGGGGGGTAAGTCACTGCATTTAGTTTTCCTCCTTTATTTAGTGGAACTTCAGTATGAGTGAACTTTTGTGAAACAAAATTCCTCTAATTCAATATGTTGTTAATCGATTTTCACTATCTGCTGTTTATAGGCTCTTGCAAAACATTAACAGTGCCTCAACTAGCTTATGTAAAGGAGCAGTTTAAGATGCTATCTCCAAGCAAAAACGGTTACATGTCAATGTAAAATTTTAAGACAGTGAGTTTAACGTGTTATTATAATTTTATTTGCTTTTATTCTAAGGCCTTCCCATTCCTAACTCTACTTGAACTAATAGGCTGCATTGAGGATTGCTACGGATGCTATGAAGGATTCTCGATCTATAGAATATGTCAATCCGGTTCGTGCTATTTCATTCATTCATTCATCTGTAACTTACATGTATTACGCTTTTATTCATATCTATTGCTTTTGCCTTGTAAGAACAAAATGACTTATACTTGTTTGGATAGCAATCATAGAGGGAAAGCTAGGGGAAGGAAGGAAAGGGAATGGAGAGGGATAATTGAGCTTGCATTTTCCTTCCAAATCTTTCCAACATTGGATGGATTTGCTCTCTGATGAGGGGCGAAAATGAATATTTTCGATTCTCTTCCCTTCCCTTTCCTTCGCTTTTCCTTTCCCCATGTTGTATTCAAACAAAGGAAACAAAACTATCCTTTCCCCTTCCTTCCAAATTCTCCTATCCAAACACACTCTTGAAGTAGCTCATGACCTAATGTTTTGCGCAGGTTAGCTCAATCCAATAGAGAAAGATGGACTTTGAAGAATATTTTGTTGCTGCCACAAGTGTGCATCAACTTGAAGCAATGGATACCCGGGAGCAACATGCACGGCGTGCTTACAAGCTGTTTGAGAAGAATGGCAACCGACAAATAATGTTGAAGAATTGGCCTCGGTATTCTTCTTCTTCTTTTTTCTTTTCTCCTGTTTCTCTCATATACTCGTGGCCCTGAAGCTTTAATAAATAATGGAATGTTATCCTAGCATTTCTATAAATACTTAGAGGTGGCTTATGACTCAATCTTGATGAACTAATCTTAATTTTAGGCAATTTATGCCTTTCCAGTGACTTAATTGCAAGTTGTTGTGGTTCTATTCTACTGACGCTTCTCCTCTGCAGTTGGTCGACGTTATGTTGTTACTATTGCTGCTCCTTCTATTCTCGTCATGTTCTCTGTAATTCTTCTGTATTCAAAGCGAATTCAATCGGTTAAGGTCCTAATCCAACACTCTGATCTTTTTTAAAATTGAAGTAATATTAAGATTATCCATTGTTACATCGTTTGTTTTTGTTTAAGTTCTGTTTCCATGGTTCTAAATTTAAATCCTAATGTATTCTTCCATGGCTCCATTGCTACATCCCTCTATTTGGATTTATCTAACTATCTCTTGATTAGTGTTTGTGTGTTTATTGTGAGGTAGGTGTGCAATCTCAGTTGCAGTTGAGTTTTGACAGTCAGCTATATTGTACAAGTTTTCCTCTTTTCAGTTAGATATTCATGTATACAAGTTTTCCTCTTTTCAGTTAGATATTCATGTATACAAGTTGCAATTGAGTTTTGGCAGTCAGCGCGATAGAAAAGACACGTATACAAGTTTTGTCATCTTCGCATGGCTCGCCGTCCGTGATTCTTGCCGTTTGTTTGTTGTTGCCTCCCATGTATTATTGATGTCTTATATATTTTGGGAGACGGGGTTGCTCTCATGCCTTTTCTTGTTCCCAATTATAGTTTAACTTTGTTGCTACATTTAGGGTTGTATCCTTATCATCATTTATATGAGTAACTTATGTCAACTTATTGTCTTAGAAATTTAATCAGGTAATGCATGGCTAATAAAAGAACAATGTGCGAAAATCAGTATCCTGCCAGTCGCGCTTCCCATTGGAGTATTCGACTAAGTGAGGCTGACAAAAAAAAATCAATTATTCTCGGGTAATTCAATTTGTGGGAGATGTGCTCTAAGCACAATATTTAGTGGGAATTGGTTCCCTGCTAACTTTGGGAATGGGGGACTGCTTATTGTTTTGGGTAGCTAAAAAACATGTTTTGGGTGAATTATGAAAGTTTAGGTAGCTTTGTAGTATGTGTTGTATTTGTTGCTAACCAGCTACTCTCATAGAAACTTCTTCACGAGATAGGTATATGCAATACTCAACAATGAAGTGCAATCCAAGCACATCATCAGCTACAACCTGAAAGTAACAAAATCCTTTTTCCTTTTATATGTAATTCATACTGGTTCAGTTTGAAATCATAGTGGGTAGCTTATTTTGAAATATTCTACCACTACTTATTTGCTTCCTATAAAAAATCACTGCAAAAGTGTAATGCCTTAGTTAGTGATTGTTAGCATTTATTATTCTTGTATATGTAGTGTTTACTATTAGCTTTTTTAGGTAATCTTAGGCCATATTTGGAATAAGGTATTATTAAACGGGTTAGTAGGGACTAAAATAAAGAGGTTGTAGATTGCTGGATGTTTTGGTGCTTGATGGAAGTGGTGGCAATGAGGGATAATAAGCTGCTCCATTTCCAACTTGAGGGATTAGAAGGCTGATGTCAGAGCCTCACTTTACTCGAAGGCTGACGAAAATTACCAGTTAGTTAGAAGACTGGTGATGTTGGAGGGTTATAATATTAGAGCGTGGAATTTATCTAATGAGGCTATAGATAAGTGAATGGGGGAAGAGAGGGGTATCCAAATATTGTTCTACAGTTCTTATTCACATTTTTATTCTATTGTTCTTCCGCTACGAACTATTTTTATTCTTCAATTTGCTTGTTCATTTGAGCAATATGAACCTGATTATTACACCTCTTCCCCTAACAGGTTCACTTGCAGCAGGAAGAAGAAGAATAAAGGTCATGTCAGAGTTTGTTGCAAAAGGACTATTAAAAAAAAGGGGTAGCATGGGGATGCAACAAGTACTTAGGCAGTTAGTTACAGAAAAGTAGTATAAATAGAATAAGAGGGAAATGTAATTGGCATTCAGAATATATTTAAAGAGTAAATCTAAGCATTAGGCTGTTGGTTACATATTACAGGGATTGATTTGCTTGTGATGCCCAAAAGCACGGAGCTCTGTCTTTATTCGTTCACGCGAGAATTTGTCTTTGAGTGAAATTTTAAAAGCTTTTGTCTTCGAGTTTTTTTTTTGGGGGGTTTTCAGTTTTTGATGTGTACATGACTTCTTTTTTGCAGGTTTATTCTGAAGTGATGTCTAATTGTCTATTATAGAGCTGTGTAGAGGTCAGTTGAAAGTGGCACTAGCTTCATGCCAGCTTCCTTGTCGCGTCTGAGTTGTGCCAGTGCCCTCTTGTCGCCGCTACTACTCTGGTATGGTGTCTATTGGTTCTAAGATTTTCTTTTCCACTGTCATGCTTATTTAAATTCCATTTTTTCTTTTATTTCAATTCCATTTTTTCTCTATTTGGTTGTCTTCTTGACCTATGCTAATATCCTCACGAGCAAATGATATTCGAATAAAAGTAATTATTTTCATAGTCGGATGGAGAGAACCTTCACTCACGATCAGCCTAACATCTTTTGTTACTATATCATGGTTAATACTTTTATATAACAATGATCCAAGGGCGTTTTAGAGGAACATAAAGGCTTACATGACTCCTTGTCCCTGGCAAAGACCCTTATTGATTTTGTAATTCAACAATATACATATAATATACTTAGCTTATGTTCTTATCTGACTACCATGTTAAGATGCCAATGTTTTCCCTAACTCGATTGTTGTCCGCGATCATTTTTGCTACCTTCAAACAACTATAAGAACAAAATTGCGAGTATAAGCATCAAATATCTTAGTGTATAGCGTAAAGATAAATATATTAATTACATTTAGCTTAATTCGAATATCGGAAATACTATAACTGATAACAATAATTTGGCTCAAATAGTTACACTATTGATTTTATTTATCAAATTTTTCTTTCTTGGGGGACGGCGCTAAGGCTTTAGATTATAACCCCGATGGCTGACATAAATTGCAGATCTAAATTTTATTTATCAAAGATATAAGGTGTTGCTACGGCTTTAGATTATAACCCTGATGTGGATGAACTTGCTACACATCAATCTGGTCATCTCCTACCCGTTGGTCCTGCTGATGAACCACATAAATAGATCGTTGCACCGTCCAACCAAGAAGCCCTTTTGCTTGTTGTTTTGCTCTGCACCACCCTGATGCTTCCTGTTATCAATGTGTCCTCTCAATTTAACGACTGCGTAATATAAACTACTCTCTTTTGCTGCTATGCATGATATAGTGCTTGTAACAGATATAGTAGTTGGACAACATTTTAGAGAAGCCACAAGACCTTGTGCATGTTTTGTTACCCAAAAACTATTTGGACTAACAAAGCATTTATGTGATATGATCTCATAGCCGGATTAGCTTGCCTACATGTTTATATAATTTCATTGCTTTTAATTCATTTCACCAATATTTACATTAAGCCATTCATAGTAGTTTTAGCTTTCCTGGGGGGCCGTGCGCGATAGAAAAAACCCAATTTAGTGTACAAGTTTTGGCAACACCTTATATCTTTGATAAACAACAAATACTACGGATGATATAGGACTTTCTGATTTCTAAGTTGGATATTCATGTGGCATTTTTCTTGATGTTGGAAATTAAAAGTGATAGATGTTTTAGGGATTATGCGGAAAGGAGTAGTTTAGTTTAGGAATGTTCATGGAGATGTTCAACAAAAAAAGTATGTATTCTTTTAACTTGTCTCATATATTGAGAATCAAAGTATGCATGTTTTTGAAGGTAAAGGTATCATCATGACACATTTAGTGGTCGTTTGGTTCAAGGTATGAAATGGAAAGGGAATGGAAACAAATAGAGGAGAGGAACGGTAACAAAAATAGTTAGCTTCATTAGGTGTTTGGTTCAAGCCATGAAATGGAAATCAATTGTGAGCTTCAACACCCCCAATCTTTTCTAAGAAATCAATTTTGAGCGGTCAGAAATAGCGACTTTTTTAGACTAGAAACACAGCTTTGTTATTTTTATTCAAGTAGTTGGCTCATTAATACAACCTTTTTCTAACTACATATAGTATCTGATTTGTCTCTTTTGCTTGAACAAGCCAATTTGTTGATGGCAATTCTTAGTTTGTCTACCTCCTCAAATTTCATTAGAGATCTGGATGTGCGTGCAGGAACTGAGTTGGTCTTGAGCACAAAAATGTGAAAGCTGCTATTTTTTCCAAGTCATGGAAGAGTGCAGGAGAAATCTTCAAATTTAACGTAGTAATCATTGCAAGAGAGTGATTACATTTGGTCCTACATTTAAAACGCCTCATTCTCCATTGTATGAGCCTTTACGCCTTTTATAATCTATCTATATATAATCTATAATTGAACAATATGATGTTTGAGCTCGGCTTGGATGGCACATAATTTAGAAACTTGCTTATGAATTTTATTTACTTATTCAATGAGTTTTGATTTTGTTCGTGGATGTATTTGACTCACTTGCAACACATTATTGTGGATAAAAATCACATTAGCTAAGAATTACTCCTTATTACTCCTTTCCTTTTATTTGTTTACCCATTTTTTTGGCACAAAGTTTAAGGACACATTTTAGGCGGTTCATAGAAGGGAAAGCAATAGAGAAAGGGTTCGATACTTAATTAAAGGATTTGTGTGGGCCAAGAGAAGGAATCTGACTTTATGGTAAATATAATAATATAGAATGACTGGTCTCATGCTAAATAAGGAAAGGGGTAAAATTCTATAATAGATAACCTAATCCTATTATACTAAAAGTGAAATAGAACAATATTCTATTAGATTGGGTTCATTAAAGTTACCTAACTCAGATATATGTACTTTAAGTCGTTTTATGATGAAATGAAGTTTTTTCCCGGGATTATTGCAAGCAACATGCGCAACTGATCATTGGTCCAACGTCTTCATTGTCAAGTAGAAAGATTCTGATCTTAAAGCTAATGTTTAAGAAATATTTCGGACAAGATTGTATGAATGAATTTTCCAGTCTTATCTGAATGTTATTTATGCAACTACGTGTTGTCATCGTTTACTCTCATTATTCATGCATGTGTATAATTTTATATTATAAATTGGAGATTGCAAATAGAGAATATTGATTTTATGTTGCTTTGTTATTGCTATAAAAAATAGAGGATATATTTTGATTAAATATAATAAATATTGTTTTTTTAAAAACAAGGAAGTATGTATAATGATTTTACTATTATTTTTCTGGAAATAAGTATGAGCAAGTAGCTTTTCAGCTAATTGAAAGTATATTTTGATTCAATAAGGAATCCAATTGTAGATTATGTGAGACGATCTCAAAAGTGTTTTTTTTCCTGCAATTGTGTATTAATCTCATAAATGCATTAAATAATATAGATTGAGTATAAGGTTTAACAACCAGAAGACAACAAGCCTAAAGATCGACAAGATAAATTCCCCTGACTTAATATTGGGATGATAATTCAAACCCTAGCAAAGTCCTGAAATTCGTGGGGATACTCCACTGAGTTACGACCTATTCCTCCAACAAGCATTAGCTATAGTAAGACAATGATGCACTTAGGATTTGTTAGTTACGAATAACATAAAGTCTTAAACAATATGTTATAATTCACAAATATAAACTAAAATAACATTAATCAATGTTAGTTGATATAATTTTGCTAAAATAATTAAACTATTAATTGATTAATTAATTTTTACTACCTTGGGGGAACGTGCGCGATAGCGCACGGGCCAACAACTAGTTCAAATAAAACAAGATTCCACTTATCTTAATTCCCGTGTAAAAACAGAATCATGACTTGTATTATAGGGACGGAGGGAGCACTCTTTTAGGTATTTGTTTAGATATAATTGGGGTTTGGGAATAAAAAGATAGAGTTCCAACTCCTATGTTTGTTTTGCAGGAAGGGGAATAAGGAGTGGAATTAGGACTACGACATGCGGATAATGTGGATGAGAACTGAAAAGGGGATAAAATAACTTATTTGCTATTAATGAAGAGGAAGAGAATCAGAATTAGTAAGAGCTAAACTAATTCTATAATTTCTTCCCAATCAATTCCTACCACTTGCCAAATAAAGTATAAAGTCAGGCCCGGCCTTGGGGCATCGCCAGAGAGGCCACCGCCTAGGGCCCAAGTCTTAAAGGGGCCCAAACATACAATTGCAGAATATAGGTTGAAGTATATAAAGTTCACCATCCTAAAATCATCTGGTCATTTCCTGGATTACATTTATTCTGTTTCAATGCATGGTTCTCTAAACCTTGAATGGGGTCAAGTACGAGATAACTTTTAGCTTGACTTATCAAGTTTTTACTAATTTATTTCCAACTTTTAACTTCGAAAGAGTTGTATTTTCCTATTCGATGCCATACTCAGTTCCAACAAATATTTTAAGTATGTTGGTTTTAGGCCCTTCTTCCACCCTTGTTTCAAGAAATATTTATCTTACCTTATAAAAAATATAGAAATATATTCTTTAGAATGTAAAAGTGCCTATCTGGCTAATATTTTATTCATTTACCTGGTTTTGTATTTAGATGGCTATAGAAATTCTTACTTTCATGCTGACATGGTTTTCTTCATTACGAAGTTAACATTAAATCCACTTTCAAAAAAAAAAGTTTAACATTAAATCCCTAACATAAATGTAATTCTCAATTGCCCATCCTTTTAAATTTATCGTTGCTGGCCTAATAGTTCCAATGAAATTCATTATTTCATATATATTCACTCCATTTCTTTTTAATCTACACATTTTCCTTTTGAATCTATTGAAAAACATTAAATGCTTTGCATTGGAATTATATATTATTCTATTATTTTGTATAAATATGAGTAATTAACTAGAACAATATATTTCTTATCTAGCGCCCCGGGGCGTCCGTTAGCGGGATCGTTCTTTCAAATCTACACATTGTTGCTTTTCTATTCTTGGAAACATATCTCATTTACTTTCTCCTCTTTTTCCACGCATGTCATCCACTTCTTAATAATTTAACCCCTTTTTAGTTTCTCTCTCTTGCTTTTGTACTTTCTCTTTGCTTCTCCACCCAAAATGAAGTGAGTAAACTAAAAAGAAACGAAGGGAGTAATTGCCAAAACATTTTTTCATAGATAATTTTTTGGTGCATTTTCATATATATACATATCAATTGAAAAAATCGAGCATAGTTCAGATTTTACCAAGTATCTTAATACTTTAATATCTTATATATGTGTGAATTGTGATTATTAGTTTCGAAACAAAATTATTCTATTTTTTTATTAAAGGGCCCTTCAATATTGTTTCGCTCAAGGGCCTATAAGATGGTTTCGCTCAAGGGCCCTTCAATAACGATACGGGCCTAACAAAAGTAATAGGAATATACCTGGCCAATTCCCATTTCTGATTCCACACTCCAATTCCTAAACTGCCAAATATCAAACCCCTCTATTGCATCAATAATCATCTTTATCATATCAGTTTTCTACCACATCTCTCTATTGTATAATATATCCACCTAAGTAACCTATTATTTGTTGTTTAATAATTTAATCTATAGATGTTGACATAGACAATGGACTTCAAATTTGGGTCCAAGAAATATTCTCTTTGCTCCCCTTAATCTATATAAATAAGCGACAAAATGAACGTCTTTATTTATGGTGGTTCTAGCATAATCAGAATTGTAGGTACTGCCAGTTGTTTTGCGTTAGTTCACATTTCGACAGATTCAAAGGACCTTCATAATTTCTAACGAGTAATGGGAAGGTTATGGACGTTAAGCAGTCAATTCAAGGCTAGAGACGTGATTTAAGCAACACAGCGTGAAAAAACGAAGAATAATGATAGGGGCCCGAAAGTTGCCCCATGGCTAATACACTCATCAGGCCATCACTACTAACAAGTAACAAGTCCGCTACAAATTTCAAGGTTGTTTTTGAAATATGTTGGGACATTTTTCAGAAACGCACAAACCAATATATAGTACTTCATTCTGTTTCCAATTGTTATATTTCCGCCTCGACAATGATGTAGAATATGTCGGTTTGTGTTGAGGGACAAGGTGATTCAAGAAGTTTGTGAGCATGGATGAGGCGATGAAAGTTTTCATGGTTGGGACGTATGTTATCCGGTTTTGCAAATCGACAGTGTGTTCGAGAGTTCAACTTGTTTGACTATCTTTCTAGCTTGGCATTGATCTTAATGATCCTTGCCTTGACAACTTCAAATCTGAAGGCGGCACTCCAGTTGCATCTGGGGGTTTTCAGCACGCCCACTCATCTGCATTTCTCCTACCTCATGGAGAAACCTGAAATACTCTCGAGCGAGAGTAACAAGTCACAACGGAACGTCACTCTTCAAGAGATCATGAAGCGGTAGCAGATTGGTGGGATTGCTCAAGCGGCAAGGCGCGACGCTCGCCGTTAGTTGTTCACTGTCCGAATGACGATTCGTTGTCCAGATCATCCGAATCGTAAACGTCATCCGCTTCTTCTACCATTTCCATCAGCCATCAAGGTTTGAATCCACCATCACAAAAACTGACCAACGACGCCCCCATTCCTACGTGACTTGTTATCGATTTTACTTATTTTTGTTTTAGATGGAATGTACGAGCTCATAAAACTCCTTTAGTTTTATTTGTTTGGTTTAGGTTTGGTTGTATTAGCATTAGGTTGTACTTCCTCTTTTAATTAATGTACGATTTCTCGTTGTAAAAAAAAAAAAAGACAATAACGGGCAATTTTTCTCAAAGGCTTTTTTTTAGAGGATTTCTCAAAGGCTGAAACAGCTCAAATTAGAGACTTAATGTTTAGTTTGTCATAATACATGTTGATTTTCATAAATATCACATATGATTAACAAGTGGAAATCACCAATAATGTGCTCGCACCCCAAAAAAGAATTTAACTAGATGATATATACCTACACTATACTAACACTATTTTAACCTTTTACACTATTTATACATCAGCTTTGACCATATATTATTTTGCTAACCTATAAAGAACAAATCATAGTATGTAAGAGATTACAATAATCTTGATGTACATTCTCAGAAATAGTATTTATTTAGAAACATAACTAATAAGACAATTATGGTCAGAACTATAAGCTTGAAAGCCTAAACAACAAATTTTCGTTCGGGGATACACATGATATCTTTGAAAGAACAGATCTAGTCACATACCTACCCCCCCCAAAAAAAAAAAAAAAAAACTCCCAAAATATTTAACCCACTAACCTAAGCCAGATTGATCTATGAGAGGTTTTGGCCATTCATTTTTAACAACCAAACTTAACCCATCTAAATATAACCCAAATTTAAGTTACCCTGACTTTCAAGTTCACAACAAAATCCATTTTAAAAGCTACTTGCAACGTGAGATTTTATAGACAACTGAAAATTTATTATATTGAAACTAGGGGACGACGCACAATGTTACCTAATTTTTAAATCTTTTATAAGATAATAGATTTAAGATACTAGCGCATAAAAAGAATCATTATTAAGGTACAAGCCACAAAATATTCATAATTAAGATACTATTTGGAGAAAAAGTACGATATTTTACCTCTGAGTTTGATATTCTAATTATCGCCCTCCAATTGTTACCATATATAATCAAGATGCCACAAGCAAAAGCAGGGCTTCCATAACTTTTGAAAGCATGTGAATAAGATAAGGAAAACCAGAAGTGCCAATACCTCATATAAATATACATCAGTGCCTTCTTTTAGTAAAATAGTCAATGACTTGCACAATGTATAAACAACTAGTAAAACCCATCCCATCTTGCGCTATCAAAAATCATTTGTCTTTTGAGTTCATACTTCTGATAATCTGGATCTCAAATAGCTTCTTACGTATCATCAGAAACCAAAAGGAGAGATAATTCCCAAAGACACACAAAAGCCTTATAAGCAAAAGTAGAGGAAAGAAGTGTTGCAAAACAGGGAACAAAGTCTCTAAATCACTAATTCAAAAAACTCTCTAACAGTTAAGATAGAAAGCAACTCCAACACTTGCAAAAACGCCTTGCAAGCTGAGGTGCAAACTCTTCTCCTTAGTCTGCAATAGATCATTCAAAATGATTTAAGCTCCGTTGAGCTCTTAACGGATTCTAAAGGAAGTATCCAACTGCTAAAGGACAAAGGTAATACTATTGCGGATCTCAGACGGACGATGCAACATATTATCAACTTGGCGGCTTCCCTTTCTTTATGTATGGTTTGTAAGGTCTCCAGAGACCAAGTTCAAGATGCTCATGACTTAGCTAGGTTCTATCGTTCTTCTCCTTGATGTGTTTGTTCTAGTTTAGTTGCAGCTCTCGTCAAAAAAATAAAAGAACACTTACAAAAGCACAGGCCCGATGAAAAATCATAGGTTGATGCCCTCAAAACCTTGCAACTAAGCTTACAGGTCGTCTCTGGATAAGGCGCAACAAGATCTGAAATAATACTATTTCATCTAAGAGACCGTACAAGATATGATAATAAACTTTATAAAAGGTAGACCTGGCAACGATTTCTTTTAGCTTTAGCTACAAAGCAGATATATAGAACTAGCATTCCTCTAATACAACAAGTTCATGTATCCAAACAGCATGATAAAACCATAACAGAGACAGCTCTTCCTCAGATTGGTCTTCCTTGCAAATATTTACTACATGATCTCCATGATAACTTCGACCTAAGAGAAGCATTAGATTTATAATGTAACTCGGGACAACCATTTTGCTTGAAATTTCTCTCCGAAAACAATGGTATCCTTCAATTAGCAGCCACCATCATCACACTCAGGACAAGTAAGCACTGAAGAAGGCTTTAGTTTTATCTTCACGACAGAATACTCGGACACCGACTATAGGATGAATCCTTGTTACCCATCAAATCACTCCATGACGCTTTACAATTCGTAATAGTGAAAAGTCCATCAAAAAGGTGAGACAACTTTGTGCTCAAAAAATCATCTGCAGGTGCCTTCCATTAGTTGCTTGGTCCAGAGTTTTTTTTTTTTTTTTGGTCCAGAGTTTATTGAGCCAACAAATATGGTGGTTTGAATTTCTAAAAAATGGCTATGTTAACGACAGCTTATTCGCTAAACTAGGATGGAGAATTTTCTTTAACCATAACATTCTATGGCCCAAACTAATATGCCAAAAATATCTTCGTAAATCTTCCTTTTTTTGTATATAAACCGAAACCTGCTGACTCTTATCTTTGGTAATCCCATCCTCAATACCCAAAAGGAACAGAGCTATTTGTAGGAAATTAGTTCGGGCTCCAACACATTTATCTCTGAATTAAAAATTGGTATTCTGAACAAAGTCTTCTAAAAACCCTAATTCAAACCCCAGATATTTCTAATATTAATTTAAAAGATAGTGGTGTTATTTTGCCATCCCGCTAAATGTCATATTCCGATGTTACAACAACTTGCCCCTCCTAATATTTCGAAGGATTTCAGGCATTCCATTCCTTGGGCTCCCTAATACTCCTTGCCGGGGTGTAACTAGCTCAGGTGATTTTGCTATCAACTCCCCCACCCAGCTTGCTCATGGTAATCAGTCGACTACCTTTCGTCCTTGGCCTTATCATTGGATTTGGCATATTGACATCATGCCTAAGATCCTAATATTCCTCTAGCCAATCATTCCACAAGCTCCATATTATTGCAACACACAGGAGAAATGAAAACTAATTCTCCAATAAAACAAACAAACCAGACACTTAGACACTTGCCATAATGTTCCTCAATGATAACCACGAAGCACGTAAACCACAATCTACATCTTATAACAATTTTTTGTATATAAACCGAAACCTGCTGACTCTTATCTTTGGTAATCCCATCCTCAATACCCAAAAGGAACAGAGCTATTTGTAGGAAATTAGTTCGGGCTCCAATACATTTATCTCTGAATTAAAAATTGGTATTCTGAACAAAGTCTTCTAAAAACCCTAATTCAAACCCCAGATATTTCTAATATTAATTTAAAAGATAGTGGTGTTATTTTGCCATCCCGCTAAATGTCATATTCCGATGTTACAACAACTTGCCCCTCCTAATATTTCGAAGGATTTCAGGCATTCCATTCCTTGGGCTCCCTAATACTCCTTGCCGGGGTGTAACTAGCTCAGGTGATTTTGCTATCAACTCCCCCACCCAGCTTGCTCATGGTAATCAGTCGACTACCTTTCGTCCTTGGCCTTATCATTGGATTTGGCATATTGACATCATGCCTAAGATCCTAATATTCCTCTAGCCAATCATTCCACAAGCTCCATATTATTGCAACACACAGGAGAAATGAAAACTAATTCTCCAATAAAACAAACAAACCAGACACTTAGACACTTGCCATAATGTTCCTCAATGATAACCACGAAGCACGTAAACCACAATCTACATCTTATAACAATTATATGTGCTGTGCATCACTTTCCTTGGAAAATCACCCGAGAACATTGTCACTTTGCAAATGTATTCACGTGAACAAACAAACCTAACTTTCACACACTAACTTTTGGCAAACAAAACCTCAAACATATTTGAAACACCACCTTCAAATTACAGCGCGCATAAGCCTTTCAAACATGTAGATTGATAAGCCTCCCTATAATTTGCAAATTTCACTTCAAACACAAATGATTCATGAAAAGATCCCCATAAGAATTAGCATCCTGGCCTCTTAGACATACATTTAATCTCAAGTCAATACCACTAAACAATCAGACCAACCCAACGAATCAACGACCACGAAAAAGAGCTTATAGTCTTTTACAAATCCCAATCATGAGAAAACCACTCAATTCAGTCAATTCATCCGACCTTGTTCAAGCACTTACTCCACTAATTCACAACAAGAGAAGTTGGTATTAAGAAATTGCAGATAACCCCGTTACTGAATGAATCCTGATTCCTGACTAAATGCACGTTAAAGAATTTCAACCAAGAATTCAGTAACTCATCTCCAAGACTGCCAATGCTCCATCCCTCCCCCTTCGCCTTTAAAAAATAATGAAAATAAATTAAGGACTCGATCAGAAACTCTTTAACAGAGCAAATCGAAAAGTTGCCACGAGTACTCCAATATACATCCCCCTTGCAAACATAATTGAAAGACAAAAGCTTAAAATCCTGTTAGGAGAAAAAAAATCAAAGTTCTTCGAAAAGTATCATAAAAAAATGCCTCAGCTAACTCTTCTCAAATAATCAAATCTCAAACTTCAAAGCCCTCTAAGTTCTCATAAATATACAATTCTATCAACTGACAACACATAAAAACCCCAAGGACCTCGACATGCCTAAAAGGAAAAAAAAAAGTAACATATAATCCATAACCCACAACAAAAAAGCTTTGTTGATTCTGTCATGATACCATAAAAATGAATAGCTCACGTTATTCAAGATCCGAATGTTGAAGAACAACTGAACATACTAGATATGGCTCTCAAAAAGCTTATCCTAGCATTGCTTGTCCCGGAACAAAAAAATGTCCGTTTAAGATCAATGTAGACTACAATAAACCCATAGTACATTATGTTCAACATTTAAACAAAATATATCGACCGTTACAAAACAAATATCTCAATCAAGCAAAATGCTCCATATCTACACGATACATAATTTGTGTTCCATCAACACTAAAATCAGTTTTCTTTGAATTAATACTTAACCCAAATCATGTCTTACTATTATCAACATATTTCCATCAAAAGCCATAGGAGAGATATCCAAATCTCAAAGACCCGAAAATCACTACACCCAAGGTTGTCAAAATCGCGATTCTACTTTAAATCGGAAGGGCTTGTCAGAATCGGATCGTAAAATCGAATCGTAAAATCGTAAGATTCTACTAATTTTGCGGGAATAAAATTCTATGATAAAATATGTAAACTGTTTACCTATTTTTTGAGTGAACAACACTAAAAATTCAATTTTATCCGTAATAATAACTAGGAATGTGACCATGATAACTTATATGAATTATTAGGATGTAAATGATAATATTGTAAGTATGTGGGTAAGTGTGGCTTAATAAAGTAAAGGGAAAAAGAGTAAAATAATTGTAAAGAGTGAAAATGTTGACTTTTTCCTTTTCTCACCCTTCTTCTGCTTGCACGCAACCAAGCCAAAGAGAAAAGAGGAAAATCAGAGTTTTCCATCCAAAAGCACCGACCTACTCCACTATTTTCCTAAAACTTCTAGAATCAAACTAGCTCAAGGTTTTCGAGTTTCTAGAATCCCCAACAATGGTTATAAATACCGATGCTCATCACTTGAACCACCACTCACGCACAACTCACAAGTCTCCACTTCAAGTCCTGCCTGCCTCAATATCTCAACGGAAACCACCAGCAATGAAGGCCCTAAAACCTCTCTCTCTCCTCTATTTATAATTTATTGATGAGATTATTAATTTTGAGATCGAAAGAAAGAAATAATACGCAGCAAAACACGAAAAGAAATTACCTAGGGATGGTTGAATCTGAAGATTTGAAGAACCGAAGAATTGAAGAAGAAAAAAAGAACCGAAGGGGAGAGAAAGAATACCCAGCTAGTGAGCAGCATGCATGTTGCATCATTTAGGTACTGTGAGGGTGAGAGAAAATGGGACTGGCCCGTTTTTTTCTAATCCCCAGCTACGTAATGGGCCAAATGTCAGAATCGGTAAAATCGTTAAAATCGTACGATTTTAACGATTTTACCGATTTTGATCGATTCTACATGCGATTTTTTTCAAAAGCGATTCTAAGTGCGATTTAGATCGTTTAGCGAAAATTGAATCGTAAAATCGTACGATTTTACGATTCAAATCGCGATTTTAACAACCTTGACTACACCTACTAGCTTCCAAACCTCTAACTACTACAATATTCACCACAAGTCAAAACACATATTACTTCCTCACAATAATATATCCTAAAAAACATCCTATTCTAACATAAACAATTCTTAAGAACTCACGTATCTAGCAAACTAGGCCCTTCCAGTTCTCAGAAATACACAGTTCTATCAACTGACAACACATAAAAACCCCAAGGACCTCGATATGCATAAAAGGAACAAAAACATATAATCCAAAACCCACCACAAAAAGGCTTTGATAATTCCAACATAAACCATAAAAATGAACAGTTAAGATCCCAATGTTCAAGAACAACTGAACACACTAAGGTTGGTCTCTCACAAAGCTTATCCTAGCATTGCTTATCCCCCCACAAAAAAATGTCCATTTAAAGATCAATGTAGACCACAATATACCCATAGTACATCATATCCACCATATAAACAAAATACATCCATAGTTCCAAAATCAATTTCTCAATCATGCAAAATGATGCATAACTACATGATTCATCATTTGTGTTCCATAAACAACTGAAGTCAGTTTTCATTGATTTATTACTTTCTCTAACATATTTCCATCATAAGCCATAGGAGAGATATACTTCCAAATCTCAAAGACCCGCAAATCTCTACTCCAACTAGCTTTCAAACCTCTCAACAGTTACAAAATTCACCATAAGTCAAAACATACATTACTTCCTCACAGTAGTTTATCCTCAAAACAGCCTATTATAACATCTCCACTTAAAATAGATTCCTTTCATTTCCCATAAACTACCTCATTTAACATCACATACCAACTCTTAAAAATCCACGTAACTAGCGAACTAGAGAGACATACGCTCGCTTGAAAGCTCTTTCAGTTTTCAGAAATATACAATTCTATCAACTGACACAAAACCCCAAGGACCATGACATGCCTAAGAGGAAAAAAAAACAGTAACATATAATCCAAAACCCACCACAAAAAGGCCTTGATGATTCAGTAATGATACCATATAAATGAACAGCTCACGTTATTCAAGATCCCAATGTTGAAGAACGCCTGAACACACTAAAGATTGTCTTTCAAAAAGTTTATCCTAGCATTGCATATCCCCCAGGAAAATGTCCATTTAAATATCAATGTAGACCAAAATACAACCATAGTAAATCAGGTTCAACATTTAAACAAAATATATCCTTAGTTCCAACACAAATTTCTCCGTCATCCAAAATGCTCCATAACCACACGATTCATAATTTGGGTTCCATCAACACCCCTAAAGTCAGTTTTCTTTCAATTAATACTCATTCCAAATCACTTCTTACTATTCTTAACATATTTCCATCAAAAGCAAGAGAAGAGATATACTTCCAAATCTAACAAGTAACAACTACAAAATTCACCATAAGTCAAAACAACTCACAATAATTTTATCCTCAAAGCATCCTATTATAACAACTCCACTTAGAACAAATTCCTTCATTTCTCATAAACTACCTCATTTAACATCAGATATCAACTCTTAACGATCCACATATCAAGCAAACTAGAGAGGCATACCCTCACTTCAAAGCCCTTCCAATTGTCATATATATATATATAACTCTATCAACTGATAACACATAAAAACCCCAAAGACCTCGAAATGCCTAAGAAGAAAAAAACAGTAGCATAAAATCCAAAACCCATCACAAAAAGGCATTGATGATTCGTCATGATAACTTATCAATCAACCGCTCACATTATTAAGATCCCAATGTTTAAGAACAACTGAACACACTAAAGATTGTATATGAAAAAGCTTATCCTAGCATTGCTTATCCCTACATTGGAAAATGTCCATCTAAATATCAATGTAGACCATAATAAACCCATAATACATCATGTTCAACATTTAAACATAATATATCCATAGTTCAAAAACAAAATTCTCAATCATCCAAAATGCTCCATAACTACAAGATTCATAATTTGTGTTCCAACAACACAACTCAAGTCAGTTTTCTGTGAATTAATACTTAACCCCAATCACGTCTTACTATTCTCACCATATTTCCATCAAAAGCCATAGGAGATATATACATCCAAATCTCAAAGAACTGCAAATCTCTACTCCAACTAGCTTTCAAACCTCTAACAATTACAAAATTCACCATAAGCCAAAACACACTTCCTCATAATTATTTATCCTCAAAACAGCCTATTATAACAGCTCCACTTAGAATAGATTCCTTTCATTTCTTATAAACAACCTCATTTCACATGATATATCAACTCCTAACAAATAAACAAAATATATCCATAGTGTCCGAAACGAATTTCTCAATCATGCAAAATGCTCCATAACTACACGATTCATATTTTGTATTCCGTCAGTTTTCTTTAAATTAATACTTATCCCAAATCACGTCTTACGATTCTAAACATATTTCCATCGAAAGACATAGGAGAGGTATACTTCCAAATCTCAAAGACCAGCAAATCTCTACTCCAATTAGCTTTCATACCTACAATTACAAAATTCACCCCAAGTCAAAACAAATTCCTTTCATTTCTCAGAAACTACCTCATTTAATATCATATACGAACTCTTAACAATCCACATATCTAGCAAACTAAAGACATACACTCGCTACACAAAACCCCAAGGACCTTGACATGCCTAAGATCCCAATGTTGAAGAACATCTGAAGTCACTAGAGATTGTCTCTTAAAAAGCTTATCTTATCATTGCTTATTCCCAGATAGGAAAATGGCCATTTAAATATCAATGAAGACCAAAATAAACCCATAGTACATCATGTTCAACATTTAAACAAAATATATCCATAGTTCCAAAACAAATTTCTCAATCATCCAAAACGCTTCATAACCACACGATTTATAATTTGTGTTCCATCAACACAACTAAAGTCATTTTCGTTCAATTAATACATATCCAAATCACTTCTTACTATTCATAACACATTTCCAACAAAAGCCACAGAAGATATATACTTCCAAATCTCAAAGACCCGCAAATCACTACACCTACTAGCTTTCAAATCTCTAACAAATACAAAACTCACTATAACTCAAAACACACATGACTTCCTCACAATAATTTATCCTCAAAACATCTTATTAAAAAAACTCCACTTAGAACAAATTCTTTTCATTTCAAGTAACTACCTCATTTACATCAAACTCTCATCAATCCACGTATCTAGCAAACTAGAGAGACCAACGCTCTAAAGATGGTCTCTCAAAAAGCTTATCTTAGCATTGCTTATCCCCGCACAAAAAAAATGTCCATTTAAATATCATTGTAGACCACAATAAACCCATAGTACATTATGTTCAACATTTAAACAAAATATATCCATGGTTCAAAAAAAAAACTCAATCATCCAAAATGCTCCATAACTACACGATTCATAATTTGCGTTCCATCAACACAACTGAAGTCAGTATTCTTTGAATTAATACTCATCCCCAATCACATCTTACTATTCTCAACATATTTCCATCAAAAGCCATAGCAGAGATATACTTCCAAATCTCAAAGAACAGCAAATCTCTACACCAACTAGCTTTCAAACCTCTAACAATTACAAGATGCACCATAAGCAAAAACACACGTTACTTCCTCACAATTATTTATCCTCAAAACAGCCTATATATAACAGCTCCACTTAGAATAGATTCCTTTCATTACCTATAAACAACCTCATTTAACATCATATATCAACTCTATAACAATTAAACAAAATATATCCATAGTTCTTAAACGAATTTCTCAATCATGCATAATACTCCACAACTACACGATTCATGTTTTGGATTCCGTCGGTTTTCTTTAAATTAATACTTATACCAAACCACGTCTTACGATTCTACACATATTTCCATCAAAAGCCATAGGAGAGATATACTTCCAAATCTCAAAGACCTGCAAATCTCTACTCCAACTAGCTTTCAAACCTCTAACAATTACAAAATTCACCATAAATCAAAACACATATTACTTACTCGCAATATTTTATCCTCAAAACGGCGTATTATAACAGCTCCACTTACAACAGATTCCTTTCATTTCTCAGAAACTACCTCATTTAACATCATATACAAACTCTTAACATTCCACATATCTAGCAAACTAGAGACATACGCTCGCTACACAAAACTCCAAGGACCTTGACATACCTAAGAGAGAAAAACACAGTAACATTTAGCCCAAAACCCACCACAAAAAGGCCTTGATGATTATGTCATGATACTATATAAGCTCACATTATTCAAGATCCCAATGTTGAAGAACATCTAAATTCACTAGAGATTATCTCTCAAAAAGCTTATCTTAGCATTGCTTATCCCCGCAACCCATAATAAACCCATAATACATCATGTTCAACTTTTAAACAAATATATCCATAGTTCAAAAACAAATTTCTCAATCATCCTAAATGCTCCACAACCACACAATTCATAATTGTGTTCCATCAACACAACCAAAGTCAATTTTCTTTGAATTAATACTTATCCCAAATCACTTCTCACTATTCTTAACATATTTCCATCCAACGCCACAAAAGAGATATACTTCTAAATCTCAAAGACCCGCAAATCACTAAACCTACTAGCTTTCAAACTTCTAACAACTACAAAGCTCACCATAAGTCAAAACACAAATTACTTCCTCTCAATAATTTATCCTCAAACCATCCTATTATAACAGCTCCATTAAGAACAAATTCCTTTCATTTCTCATAAACTACCTCATTTACATCATATACCTACTCTTAATAATCCACATATCTAGCAAACTAGAGAGACAAACACTTGCTTCAAAGCCCTTCCAGTTCTCAGGAATATACATTTCTATCAACTTATAACACATAAAACTCCAAGAACCTCGACATGCTTAAGAGGAAAAAACTCTTAACATATAATCCAAAACTCACCACAAAAGGGCCTTCATTATTTTGTCATGATACCATATAAATGAACAACTCACGTTATTCAGGATCCCAATCCCAATGGTGAAGAACAACTGAACACACTTTAGATGGTCTCTCAAAAAGCATAACCAAATATTGCTTAACCCCGCAGAGGAAAATGTCCATTAAAAGTTCAATGTAGACCAAAATAACATCATGTTCAACATTTAAACATAATATATCCATTGTCAACCAAATTTCTCAATCATGCAAAATAATCCATAACCACACAATTCATGAAGCCCGAATTTCATAGTGTATACTAGCAAGTCGATACTACAATAGTAAGTAGTAACAATCAATTCCGAAAATACAAAAATTTCAACCAACCACAATTTACATACATTCCAAAACCCCCGCATAAACCTAAACCCCAAAAAAAGCATAATAATCAAACTACGACAAAAATAATCACTTATCTTTAGTAGAAACACCATATTTCTCCTGCAATTTAGTGATTTCCTCTTCCTTCTTCTTGAAATCAACCTTCTTGTTCATCTTAGCAGGTTGATAATACAGCACAATGAGATAACGATTAGCGACATTAAACCCAGAGAGATGATCGACAGCAGTTTTAGCGTCGTAAATATCCTCGTAAACTACGAACGCAGTTCCTCGAGTATCCTTATTAGTTCCGACACGAATTTGTCGAATTGCTCCGTACTTTCCGAAAATGTCGTACATTTCTTCGCTGGTGATGTTGAAGGGAAGATTTCGAACGTAGAGAACTCTGTTAACTTCTGGAGGTAGACGAGTGTTGGCTTTCCTCAAACTAATCGACATTTTTTAGGGTTAGGGTTCGTTGATTTGAGGTTTGATTAAGGAGATTGGGAATTTTCTAGGGTTAGGGTTGAGAATTTTTTCCGACAAGGTTCTAACGTTATGATTTGGGGGAAGAACTGGTATTTAAAGAGGGAAGATATTGAAAGTCCGTTAGAGTTGTGATTGCTTTGTCGGTTAAAATTATAACTGGCAAAATAGACATACTCGAGACCCGTTTTCACCCGGAATAGAACCGAAACCCGAATAACCTGACAACCCAAACCGACCCGAAATAAATAGACCCGAATATAATCATACCCGAGTGGCCCGACCCGAATTGACTCGATAATGATGACCTGAACCCTGCCCGACCCGAAAAGTTGTCATATTAGTTATTTTTAAACAAATTTAAGGAAGAAATTTATCATGAAATACTATACTTTTTTTTTTTTAAAGAAAGAGAAATCTCATTAAATGAAGGCCAAACGGCATCTACAATAAGTATTAAAGAAAAACAAGATATAATCAGACAAGATCAAATCATATTCACTTAGTTTTATTAGTCTCATATGTGTTTTATTTATTTGCTAGATTTAAAACCCGACTTAACCCGACCCGATCTAACTCGAAATTTTAATGGATCCGAGAATGACATGTATCAGACCCGAACGGACCCGACCCGACACAAAGGTGACCCGATAATGACCTGACTTGTAATGACCCGACCCGTAATGACCTGACAAGTACCCGACCCGATTGTCACCTCTAGTTAAAATAAGCGCGTTAAAAACTATGCCCGTTAGAGTTGTGATTAACGCGTTTAAAGAATTGCATTTGTTTTGGATTGACCTTTTTGCCCATTGGACCTTTGATAAATGTATAATTTGCTCAAACAAGATTACGATGATATTTTCTTTCTTAAGGATAATGAGAATTCCCTTGGAGCCAGGGACACAGGGCGTGGAAGGAGGACCTTACAACCATTTGGGCAACCTTCATCCTTACGATTAATAACGCGTTATCTATAGTATGATTTATGAATGAGCTCATTGTTTTCATCTATATAAATATATTAAAAAGCGTTCCTAAACAAGGAACGGTGCCACGTGGCAATAAAAAAAATTAGAAATTGCATAGTATAGGCTTTGATCCCGTGACCTCATGTTTATATACTAAAGTCTTAACCACTACACCAAGTGGTCTTTAGTGCTATAATTTTAAAGTACAATATTAATAAATGAAAAATTTTCTTACCCGGAGCATAGCCCAGGCCTAATAACTAGTTTATATTTTATAAACTTGTTTATTTTTTATAGGTTGGGTAATTTTGAAGTAAACTAGATAAATTAACCTCTAGGTGAATTTTATGTGAATTTATTTAATTGGATCGGATTTAAAAATTGCATTTATTTATTAGTTTGTTTGACTAAGTGAACTATAAAGCAAAAGCTTGTTAATGAACTTGACTCAATAAACAAGCCAAACAAGAGTAAAAATTGATCATGATAATTCCTAAACAAGTCTAGCTTGAACATATCTTTGTGCTCGACGGATACATTGAGCTCGATCTCCATTTTTTTTTTTTCGAGAGAGAGCTCGATCTCGACTTAATTAAATTAAATGAGCATGATAATAGAAAGTAATCCCGCTATATTTTCTTTAATCCGACTGACTTGGTATATTGCATGCAAAATAAGTGCTTGTTTGGTTATAAGTAGGAAGTATAACTTCTTAGGAAATCCTAATGCTCATGAAAATATATTTCCTAGGAAATGGGCAAAGGCTACACATACATTTGGTGTATGTGGGCCAAACATACACTATGACGTGGCAATGTATGACTGGCCATTAATTTGGGCCCCAAAAATGAAATTTTCATTCAAATTCAAATGAAAATTTCTTTTCAAATTTCAAATCTGATTTGTATTTTCAAGGCACAATTAATGCTTCCCAAATTACCAACTACCCTATTCTCTCTCCTCTCATTTTTTTTGTCAGTAAATTTTTTTGGTCCAATTTTTTCTCTCTTCTCTCTCTTTTAATGTTCTTCAAGTTCTTATTACCACTCAAGAATCGGAACAAAAAACTGAAATTCGGATTCTTTCTCTCTTCTAATGTTCTTCATGTTCTTGATTTTTTTTACAAATAAAACGAAATTTTTTTAAAAACCGAAATTTCTTTCCATCTTCTCTCTCTTCTAATGCTCTTCATGTTCTTCATTTCAATATTTTTTGCAGAATTTTTTCTACATTGTAGATTTTTTGTATAATGTTTCATGAATCTAATTTTCTGAGTTTTTAAAATTTTGTTTGTTTTTACATAAATTCACGACATATAATTTTTACATAATTTTTTTTTAATTTGTGAGTTGTTCTTTTTTGTTTAATTTTTTGTTCTGAGTTGGATTTATGAGATGTTCTTCAGAAAATTTCTAAATTCTTTATAAAATAAGAGTTGTTCTTTGACATTTTTTTTTTGTTTTTAATGATTTGTTCTTTATCTTTGTTTGAAAGATTTGATATATGAAGTTTTATTTGTTTGGATTTGTATGGATTCTTTGTTTAAAACTAAAAAAAAATCATTGTAATTTTCAGTGTTCGTTTAACATCAAAGTTTCATTTTTCTTGATAGGGTGATTATTGATTAGTAATAGAAGATGGACATTAGATTAATCACAATGACAATTATTTAAATATAGGTTCTGGTTACTATTTAAATGTTTCTTGTAACTAAAAAAATCAATTATTTACAATTGTTTCGAATTGAAATGTTATTAATATAATTGAATTTTTTTAATATATATAATCTATTTTAATTTCAATTTTAATTATCATATAATGGATTGTTTATACTTCTTGGATATTAAACATTACATTATTGATAGGGAAAAAAATATTACAAGTTACAAAGTAAAAAGTCCTTACTACAAAATTTTTTTAAAAAAAGGGGGGGGGGTGTGTGGAAGTAATAGCAAGCATGGAATTCGAACTCGAGACCTAATAGCCGAAAACACGCTTTTATGTTTGCAGTTGTAACCAAGTTGACGGGATATTCGACCGTGCTAATAAGTTGATACATTAAGTAGTTATAGCAAACAACATCATTATATGGAAACCATAGTATAGATCCTTGTTACTATTTAAATGTTTATTATTACTAAACAAATCACAAACTTACAATCATTTCAAATTGTTATGTTATTAAAATAATTGATTTTTTTAAAATATATAATCTGTTTTAATTTCAATTTTAATTATCGTATAATGGATTTACAAAGTAAAAAGTCCTTACTACAAATTTTTTTTTAAAAAAGGGGGGGGGGATGTGGAAGTAATAGCAAGCATGGGATTCGAACTCGAGACCTAATAGCCGAAAACACGCTTTTATGTTTGCATTTGTAACCAAGTTGACGGGATATTCGACCGTGCTAATAAGTTGATACATTAAGTAGTTATAGTAAACAACATCGTTATATGGAAACCATAGTATAGGTCCTAGTTACTATTTAAATGTTTATTGTTACTAAACAAATCACAAACTTACAATCATTTCAAATTGTTATGTTATTAAAATAATTGATTTTTTTAAAATATATAATCTGTTTTAATTTCAATTTTAATTATCATATAATGGATTGTTTATACTTCCTGGATATTAAACATTACATTATTGATGGGGAAAAAGATATTACAAGTTACAAAGTAAAAAGTCCTTACTACAAAATTTTTTAAAAAAAAAAGATGGGGGGGTAGTGGAAGTAATAGCAAGCATGGGATTCGAACTCGAGACCTAATAGCTAGAAACGCTCTTTCATGTTTGCAGTTATAACCAAGTTGACGGGATATTCGACCGTGCTAACAAGTTGATATATTAAGTAATTATAGTAAACAACATCGTTATATGAAAACTAAAATACAGGTTCTGGTTACTATTTAAATATTTATTGTTACTAAACAAATCATAAACTTACTATCGTTTCAAATTGTTATGTTATTAAAATAATTGTTTTTTTTAATATATATAATCTGTTTTAATTATCATATAATGGATTTTTTTAATACTTCCTGGATATTAAACATTAAATTATCATATAATGTTTATAGTTTTTACTTAAGAGATAATGTTAATATTAAAGAATAAGATCACATGTATTAGTAATGCTAATGAGTAGTGAATGAATTGTTTAATGAAACAATTTACTAACCTCCTTATATGATTGGAAAAAAGGATAATAAAACGAAGAATAGTTAGAGATCTTCTTACAAAAAGTAACATAGTATCAAAAATCTAAGTTTTATTATAAATATGTTGCTTGAACCTTTTGCTTCATTTGTATTTGTATTCACATAACGCTACATTTTTTAGTAACTGATAACTATTATTTGAATTCCAATCGTTATTCTTTATAACCCTTCGGTTTTTTATTTTAACCCTTCAATGTTTACTTTTAACCATCTGGCTTAAGCTTTTGTCGTTATTATTGGGTGGTTGTATAGTAGCATAGAGTATTTCGAGGATTACTCCTTAGTTGGTAAGTATTTATTTATACATTATATCAATTTTAGGTGAAACAATCGATCGAGTTTTAGTATTTGTATATTACAAAATTAATACACAAGTAGTGTCTTATAACAAAAAATCATCTAATAATAGTATTATGGAGCATAATTTATATTTTTGGTGAAACAATTGATCGAGATTTAGTAGCTCTGTTAATATTAAGGAGCATAACTTCAATTCTAAAGGCTAACAATTGATCGAGAGTTAGCAATTGTGTAAAACAAGATTAATAATTGTTGTGACTTATAGTAAACCATAAACAAAGTATTTAAACTTTTAAGTTTTATTTAAAAAACATTATAAAACTTTTGCTTAAATTGCATTAGTATTTGTTAATTTTGACAAAATATTGTATTTAACAGCAACAGATTAGTGAGAACTTAAGCTTTCGGTTTATAACCAAACATCAAGCTTTCCAATCCATATAACATTTGAAGTCCATTAATATAATAATAGAATTGAAAGTAAAACATATTTTATATACCTTTGATAACTAGTATTTGAATTTCAATTATTATTCTTTATAAACCTTGGCTTTTTCATTTTAACCCTTCAAAGTTTGATTCGAACCATCCAACTTAAGTTTTGTCATTATTATTGGGTGGTTGTAGTAGCATATATAGTATTTCAAGGGCCAGTCCTTAGTTTGTAAGTATTTATTTATGCATAATATCAATTTTTGGTGAAACAATTGATCGAGATTTAGTATTTGTATATTACAAGATTAATAATTGTAGTGCCTGGTTAATATAGGTCCTGGTTGCTATTTAAATATTTCTGGTTATACATTAAGTACTAGTAAACAACATCGTTATATGGAAACTATAATACGGGTTCTGGTTACTATTTAAATATTTATTGTTACAAAACAAATCACAAACTTACAATCGTTTCAAATTGTTATGTTATTAAAATAATTGTTTTTTATATATAATAACAAATATTTTAAAAGTTAATAATATTAATACACTAGACTTCGAATTATACAGCTGAATGTAAATTACTTTAACAGGTTGCGGATACCATTTTAAATGTTTATGTTACTAATTAATACAATTACTATATAACAATTTGCAAACAATAGCAATGTTTGTCCAATTTAAATGTTACCATCCGCGTATTAGTGTTTTATATCATATGAGGGGATTTATTCTTTTCATTTCTATCTTATGAATTACGACAAAACAAATTGCAAACTCCTGTTAAGAACCGAATTTGAAGAGAATATTTGCAAGACGTTTACAGTCAATAAAATTCAAACATATATTCCGCGAAGTACGGTATCAAAGATTGAATTTGTAGCGTCTTCAGCTGGAATACTGACTCGTGAAGCTCGAATTTAAGTTCCCAACTGAGAAGCTATATCTACATATACTATATCTACATTTTTCCCGAGTTAGGTACGTTATTCATTCCTTATTCATTTAGTTTGTAAACAACGATATACGTAGACTAAAACTTAATCAGGAACTTTTTATTATCTGATTTATTGCATGAATCCATAAGTTAAAGTTTATTCCTTTACTCTATATACAACTATATGAACACTAAAACTTCATGAGCATTGATTTACCTTTTTTAAAATTCAAATTTCGTCTATTAACATAAATATACTCATGACATAGTAGAGGCTCTTGAAATTATGGTTTAGACAAGATGATTGAAGTGTTTAGTATACGTAATCTAGTCTATTAAATATGCATATTGTTAAAAGATGATTTATACGAACTTCTTTATGTCATACAAATACAGTGAAATGGATAACGATGCCGACAATAGTCGTCCACTAATAGATCTAAACCAAGTTCAAGAAGACCCTGAGTTGATTAACGAAGAAAACAATGATCAGAATATAAACCATAATCTGAATAATGAAGAAAATGCTGATCAAGATATAAATGATCAAGATCAACAAGACCCCGATTTGAATAGTCATGAAAATAATGCTCGGAAGATGAATGATCAAGATGAGAGTGCGCCAGCGGTGGGAATGTGTTTTCCAACCGGGGAAGAATTTGCAAAATTCTGTCATGATTATGCCTTTAAAAAAGGGTTTACGTTTTTCACAAGAAATGCTATTTTGATGGATGCGTATAAGGAATTAGGAGTCACTCGGACGGCGAGTGGGGAAAAAGAGACATGTTACCATATGATGAAGATAATCAGACTTGTATGTAAGAAAGGAGGGAAAAAACAAACAAAGGGTTCTACAGTGACTGGATGTGAAGTCATGGTTCATGCAAGAATGATAGATGGTAAAATGCAGATACGAACATGTCAATTGCAACACAACCACCCACTTCATCCAGAGTCAAGTCGTCTTATGGTGAACTATAGAAGCATTGATCAGCCAACATTTGACAGAATTATAAATAACGATCGTTCTGGTATATCCATAACAAAAAATTTCAATGCATTGTTAGTTGAAAATGGGGGTCATGAAAATCTTACCTTCAATCAGCGAGACTTGAGAAATGTTGTGAACTTGGAGCGTCGTAAGACGAGGTTTGCAGGAGATGCTATTGCGCTTGAGGCATACTTTCAGAAGCAGTATAACCTCAACAGTAACTTTTACAGCGCAATTCAAAGGGATTGTGATGGAAGGTTGATGAACGTGTTTTGGTCTGATGCAAGGAATAGGGCAATGTGTGCAGATTTTGGCGACATAATAACATTCGACACAACCTTCAATAGCAACAGGTTAGATACTTTTTTATTTGATACACATACTTGTTATCATAGTATCACATGCAGTTATATTAGTAACATAAAAGGTTAGGTACATTGTTTGTTAGTAACAATTAGTAATTACATAGTGGGATCATCATCGTTTTTTTAAATGCATGTAATAAAAGTGTTAAAACTAATGAAAACAAAACTTACAGATACCGAATGCCTTTTGCACTATTTGTCGGTGTCAACCATCATGGGTGTTCCATTGTTTTTGCATCTGCTTTGATTTCCCATGAGGACACATAGACGTTTGTATGGGTGTTCAATCAGTGGCTTAAATGTATGGGCAAGGCCCCAAAAGGTATACTTACTGACCAGGATAAAGCTATTTTGAAGGCAGTGGAAATAGTGTTTCCAGGGGTACCACACAGATTGTGCTTGTGGCATATTCTACAAAATGCATCCAAGAACTTAGGTAGTAATAAAAAATGGAAGGAAATTGAGGTTGCACTATTAGTAGTTGTCCATGAGTGCCTAGACCCGGATGAGTTTGAAGAAGCATGGGAATGTATGCTGCAGAAATTTCAGATAGGTGGAAACACCTGGATTAAAGACTCATATGAGCTGAGGGATCGATGGGCCCCGAGATATTGCAGAGGCAATTTTTGGGCTGGAATGTCATCCACACAAAGAAGTGAAGGTATGAATCGTGTTTTCAAAAGCTATGTATGCATTGATACCCCGTTGTGTAGATTCATAGAGCTTTATGAGGCGGCAATGAAAGATTTAGTGGAAAAGGAGAAGAAAATTAATTTTGAATCTGTGGATCAACCTCTTCCGGTGGACAAGACCATACTTCTTGAGTATGTGTTCCACACCAAGTACACAAAGGGAAAATTTAAAGTGGTAAAAGATGAGGCACTAGGGTTAAAGCATACAAATATCACGAAAACCGGAACACTTGGTACGGTCTCCTTTTTCAATGCCGATGAGAAGATTCCAACACCAATACTGAGGAAAAGGTGGAAGCATTACAATATTACTATCAACAAAAAAAGGTGATTTCTCATGCTCTTGTAAGTTGTTTGAATTTAGAGGTATATTGTGCAAGCACCTTATTCGTGTGATTGAGCTCGAGGATATAGAATTTATCCCCGAAAAATATATACTGAGTAGATGGAGGAAGGATTTGGTGAGGCAATACGAGGACATTCAGGTTTCATACTATGACCCAGATGAATCAACAAGAGTCCAGAAATTGAGAGAATTATCACAACGACATAAGTACTTGATCACGTTAGCCATACATAGCGAAGGAACTTTCACAATGTACCAGGAAGCAACAAATACAATTCGAATTACTTTAGAGGATTCAATGGGAATGGAACGGACTAATGATGATGCACATGGATGGTGGGATCAATCAACGCGCAAAGTGTATGGGCGTCGTAGGCTACGTCCAAAGGAACACAACGAAAGACACCTCAGAAAGAGTGTACAACCCGTAGAAAATGGCACAAAGGACCCTATCGACAAAAGATATACTGGCAGGGGCAGCAAAACCAGAAATCCCAACCCATCAGAGAAGAATGCAAAGTCGAAGAAAAAACATAAAGCAACACCAGATGAAATTGCCACGAAGGAGGTAAAATCGTGATTTATTTTTTCTACTCGTTATTTCAAATGACATTATATGTTTTACAATATTTTGGTAACAATCAGGTTTTTCGTAGAATATTTTCCAATATTAATCAATTCGTTACTATAATATAGGTTTTGATTACTATTAAAAATTTTAGTGTTACTAAAAACATTACCAACGTATAGAGGAAATTTGATGTTCACATTAAGTTGACAAATGTTTGTTTATCTTTGATGTTTGAATATATGAAGGAAATTATAAGAAACACGTTTGGTTCAATGGGCGGGAGGTGGCAATTACAACATCATAACCATGATGTTGTTGGTGGTAGCAACAATGTCCACACGGGTGTACATCAAGTTTCCAGTGCATCCAAGTTTATGATAAAGAACGTTGCTGCTTCGCCACGACTCTTTGCAAATGAAGAAGAACAATCTACATATAGTCCAAGTTGTTCAATTCCTACAAACCCAAACCCAAATTGGTTACGTAGTACTCAGTAATTGATCTCATAAGTATCAGTTGACACTTGAATTTTTCAGAGTTGATTTGTAAACTTTATTTAGCTTTGGTTTTGAAAGGTTCTTGATGTATTTATTTTAATGTTATGGTATGAACGTTTATGTCACCACCTATAACAGTGAAGGTAATGTTTAGTGTTGTGTGACGGTATTTTTTTTTTAAATTACAAAATTTATTCAATCTTCATATTATTAACTCTATTTTTTCATTGGTGGAAATAACATCTTTTTTAAGTGGCGTACTAAAAACTCTTGACAAATCCTTTTTTTATACATACATGTATATTAGATTTGGGACGCTTAAGAACATTATTAAATTATTATGCTTCATAACTCCAAGTTATATGTATACTTATACGTGTACGTTACTAATTAAAATAACATTATGCTTAAGTGTTTTATGTATCTATGTATAGGCCTATGAAACAACATAATTCAAAAATTCAATTTTTACTAGTTTTAAAATTGCTAAAACCATGTTTTTACAACTTGTTGCTGGAAAAGACTAAAGTGCTACTATGAATTTTAAGAAGATTGTAAGTTTGTGATTTGTTTAGTAACAAGATACATTTAAATAGTAACAAGGACCTATATTATAGTTTGCAAATAGCGGTGGTGTTTACTATGATAATTAAAATTGAAATTAAAACAGATTATATATATATATAAAAAAAACAATTATATTAATAACATATTAATTTGAAACCGGTGTAATGTTGTAATTGGTTTAGTAACACAAAACCTTTAAATAGTAACGATGACCTATATTATAGTTTGCAAATAACATTCGATTTTTACTATTATTACTTATTGTATCAACTTGTTACCACGGTCGAATATCCCGTCAACTTGGTTACAACTGCACATTTGAAAGCGCGTTTATGGCTGTAAGGTCTCGAGTTCGAATCCCATGCTTGCTTACTTCCACATCTCCTCCCCCTCCCCCATTCTTTTGTTTTTTTGAAAAATATAATATAAGTTTGTATTACTATTAAAATGCAACTCAACCTAATCTACGTCTAGCAAGACACGAAGAACAACTGGCAAGGTTTGTTACTAAAAAAATTGAAATAAAATAGATCATATATATATAAACAAAATAACAATTATATTAATAACATATCAATTTGAAAGGTTTGTAAGTTTGTGAGTTTTTTAGCAACATGATACATTTAAATAGTAACATGCGCATATATTATATTTTGCAAATAACATTTGATTTTTACTATAACTACTGAACTAAATTAAAATTGAAAGTAAAACATATTATATATAGTAGTATATAAAACAAAAATCAATTATATTAATAACATATAAATTTGAAAAGATTGTAAGTTTGTGATTTGTTTAGTCACACTATATATTTAAATAGTAACAAAGACATATATTATAGTTTGCAAATAACGGTTGTGTTTACTATGATATATCTAAATAGTAACAAAGACTTATATTAAAATTATATGATAATTAAAATTGAATTTTTTTTTGACGGGAAATTTAAACAGATTACATATATAAAAAAAACCAATTGTATTAATAAATTTGAAACCGGTGTAAGTTTGTGATTTGTTTAGTAACAGAAAGCCTTTAAATAGTAATAATTACCTATATTATAGTTTGCAAAAAACATTCGATTTTTACTATAGTACTTATTATATCAACTTGTTAACACGGTTGAGTATCCCGTCAACTTGGTTACAACTGCACATTTGAAAGCGCGTTTATGGTCGTGAGGTCTTGATTTCGAATCCCATGCTTGCTTATACTTCCCCATTTCCTCCCCCCCCCCCAAATTTTTTTGTTTTTGTTTTTATTTTGTAGTAGCACTTTTAAATTTGTAACTTGTCACATTTTTCACCTATTAATATGATTTTTTTTTTGTATCACAAAGAAACAATTTTTTAATAACATATCAATTTTTTACTTTGTAACTTGTAACATTTCCCCCCCATAAATAATCTAATGTTTAATATCCAGGAAGTATAAACAATCCATTATATGATAATTAAAATTGAAATTAAAACAGATTATATATATTAAAAGAAATCAATTATATTAATAACATATCAATTTGAAACGATTGTAAGTTTGTGATTTGTTTAGTCACGAGAAACATTTAAATAGTAACAAGTACCTATATTATAGTTTCCATATATCGACGTTGTTACTATAACTACTTAATGTATCATGGACTGGAAAGCTTGCTGTTTGATTCCAAACCAGAATCTTAAATTCTTTTTGAATTGTTACTAATATATATAACATTTTGACAAAATTAACAAATACAAATGCAAGGAAATATAGTTAGGATACAAATATTTTTTTTTTGTTACTAAATTAATATCACCCCTAATATATTACAGTTCAAAACATGTTCTTATCGGAGTTCTCAGTTGAATGTCTTCATTATAAACGAATGAAGGGATTGTTGAATGTCTTCTTTACAAACCAACTAAGGGACTGAAATGGTTGTTCAATGCGAGTATATATGGAGTGTATTAGTTTAATTAGTGCATTTTATTAACGAAACAAAAAAAATGAAAAAAAAAACTTCGTCGGAAAAATTCCCACCGTTAATGGCTTCCATGTTTCGGTTGTCTTCTCCGGCCATTTATATTAATGCATGGAACAACCTTTTGTTTTTTTAAATTGCAAAGAGGTGGGAGTATTATTTAATGAAATAAATGTGGCGCCAAAACAATTTTTCTCTCTCTCCATATTTTGTGGCGCAATAATTCCCCCCAAAACATGTATGTGGCGCAACAATATTCCCGCCATTTTTCCCTCTTTTTTTTTGGCTAGCAGTGATGTGGCAACTTCCCATTGGAAGTGTATGTATGGCCTACATACACCAAGTGTATGTGTAGCATCTTTCTAGGAAATGCTAAATTTTGTTTGGTTGGATATGGGAACTTCTAATTCCCATGGGAATTTTCACTTACCTAGGGGGGACTAGGTAAGTTGTTTGCTACATTTTGTAGGAAGTTAATTCCCATGGGAATTTGTATTTCCTACATTATTGTCAACCAAACAAATGCACATGAATATACTTCCTAGGAAATACAACTTCCCATGAATTTATATGGCAACCAAACAATACTAAGAAACAAAAGGAAAACTAAAAAGGGGTAGTTTCCTTACACATGGGTTATTGGTGGGATACTTAAAAGGATTTCATTTTTGTACAAATAATTAGAGGAGAGACAAATGGATCCCAACTCTCAATTACCATAATTAATTATGAAAAAAAATATAGGAGAGAGATTATGGCCCCAAGTGAGAATAATAGATGACTAGGTGCGACTCATTTACATCCCTAACCTAACATCCCGTTTGGTAGACGAAAATAAATTGGTAAATCTAATACTTTCTCCATTTTATTATTATTGCAACATTAACTCTTGACATATTTTTTAAGAAAGTCATGTGAAGAGGAGAGAGACTGTGATAAATAAAAGGTGGGACCCATGTGATAGGAGAGAGATAGAGAGAATATAGTACCAAATAAAGGAATGTTGTAATTAATATGAAATTTTCAAATAAGGGAAACGTTCCAATTAAAAAAGAACAGATGAAGTATTTATATATATATATATATATATATATATATATATATATATATTAAAAAGAACAGATGAAGTATATATATATATATATAGGGGTAGGATCCGCTGAAAACAGTTGTTAATCTGAAAACTGAAAACAGGGTAACTTTTAGCAATTTTTGGGTAACTTTTAGCAATTTCAGTGTAACTTTATATATATACTTCAAGGGTAACTTTTAGCACTTTTAGGGTAACTTTATATATATGTTCAAGGGTAACTTTTAGCACTTTTAGGGTAACTTTATATATATGTTCAAGGGTAACTTTTAGCACTTTTAGGGTAACTTTATATATTTTAAGGGTAACTTTTACCACTTTTAGGGCAACTTTATATATTTTAAGGGTAACTTCTTTTAGTGTAACTTTGATTATAGTTAAACCTATGCAGGATTCGAACCTACATCGTTGTGTATTACACAATGTTCTACCAATTGAGCTAATAGGTTGTATGAAATTCACCAAAGATATGTGAGAGAGAGGAGGTAACAAATAGCTTTAAAACAACAACAAATAACAATATTTGGGAAACTAATAAAACACATATTATGCTATACCATAATGAACAAGATAAAAATAACAAAGAGGACGCCAAAAGCATAAAACTAGACTTACCACATGAAACGAAAGATTTTGAAAATTAAAATTGCAAGAAGATTGATTGCATATCAGTCAAAGTTACTGTTATAATACTCAAAGTTACCCTAAAAGTGGTAAAAGTTACTCTTATAATATATAAAGTTGCCCTTGGAATATATAAAGTCATCCTTAATATAATATAGTTACCCCAAACCGGTAAAAGTTACCCTTAAAATATATAAAGTTGCCCTTGAAATACATAAAATTATCCTTAATATAATCTAGTTACCCTAAAACTGGTAAAAGTTACCCTTAAAATATATAAAGTTGCCCTAAAAGTGGTAATAGTTACCCCTGTTTTCGGTTTCGGATTAAGAGTCAGTTTTCACAAGATCCTATTCCTATATATATATATATATATATATATATATATATATATATATATATATATATATATATATATATATAAAGGAGCTTTTTGAGGAGCATTCAAAGCGCTACATAGGATTGGCAAGTCACTATATTTACACAAATGATTAGAATAGGAGGTCTAATTTTAACATATAATTAGACAAACTCAATACTGAATTTTTTCTAGCGAGCCCATTTCATTTCACTCTAACACAACACTATCCTAGTCATCCCTTCTCTTCTCCTTCCTTTGTTTTCTTGATTCTCAAACTACAACAGACAATTTCAAAAAATAACTCGGTAGTCTTACCGAACGGATTAAACTAGTCACTAAATAGATTAAACTAGTCACTAAATGGGTTAGATAATGTCATTACTAAATAGATTATACTGGTCACGGAACAAATTAAACTGGTCCCCAAATAGATTAAACTAGTCACTATAATTTTAAACTAAAAGTAGGCGATCTCTTACAAGACCAATGTTATATTTAATATTTAATATTATAATTTCAAAATAACAAAAATAGTACAATTTACAAATAATGTTTATACTATTAAATCTGTTGTCCCGAAATGTAATTTTAAATGAGACTCACATTTATAACTTATATAATATACAGTGGTGTTCAAAATTATAATTTTTATTTGGCGGATAGTTGATAACGCGACCCATGATCTAACTCAGAAAAAATTGGATACCCGCAAATCAAGTACTAGGTTTTACCAATCAAAGTAATAGGTACTAAAAAAGTTAAGTATTAATTATCCTACATAAGCTCTAGAATTTTTAATTGATTTATAATCATAGATATGATCATTCGTCAAATTCAATAATTTCTTATGTGATGATAACAAAATAAAAGTTAATAGAAGTAATATTATTAATCTTTAATCAAAATTAAATTTCAATGTTGCATCTGCATCATTATAATCTCTCCAAATATTTATTAATATGTAATATACATTAACATAGATATTATATATATATATAAATAAGTTAATAATAGAAATATTAACACACAAGTCACAACCATGCATCGGACTTGCTCAAATCTAGTTCATGAAAAATTAGTTAGTTTATTCATTGAATCTATTATTAGTCTCTAATAACCAGTTATGTGTACCAAAAAAAAAAGTGAAAAGGGCGGAACTTTTTTTTTGTTTTTGGGGGGGGGCCATAACTGGTTATTAATCTTGTCAATAGATTTTTTGGGGGGGACACACAATGAAGAGGTACCATGCTGAATAATAATATACTCCCTCGGTTTTTTATTCTTCTCATTTCTCTGTGCGCGTCTCCATATGCATCTCTTTGAACTTAATTATCTTTTATTATATATTAGTAAAATTTATAATGATTGAATATTAATAAAGTACTAATTGAGACGAATCAAACAAGACACACATGACTATATTTTTCCTTATAAATTTAGATAAATTGAGAAGATTCTCTCTAAGTATGAATAGTGTCAAGATTCCAAGTGAGAAAGCATAAAGATTAAAAAAATAGAGGGAGTACTTCATTATTTTTTTTAATCTACACATTTTGCACCTTTTCACTATTAACATAATTCATTTTGACCATTCTTTATGATTTATACTTAAGGAAAAATACAACCATGTAAGATTTTGTTAGATTCGCCTCAACACGTATTTTCCAAGTTAAAAATCAACTTTTTATATTTTTTGAAAACATTAATGATTAAATTTTGCGTTGACAAAGATAACAATCAAATCGGTATATATTCTAAAACCCAAGGTAGAAAGTGACGTGCCACTACTACAATGGAATAAGGAACACAATATATAGACACAGTCAAGTTGGATGAGTGCTTTCTACAATTATAGAGAACGCTTTTTCTTAGATGACTGTTATGTGAGAGAAAGATAACATGTATTCCTCCCTCCCTCCCTCCCTCCCCCAATCAAACGACACAAATTAAACAATAAAAGTGTGTGGGTTAAGACTCAAATCCACAACCTAATTTCATTTGAAATACCAATGCCAAACTAATCTACAATTTTATATTGTTCTTTATAGGAATTTTTTTAAAGATACACTTATGATGATGGTAGCCTAATATCCCATATAAAACATTTATAATTTGTGGATCAATGAATCATTTTGTAAGTATTTAGTTTTGCAAATGTGTTGGACAAAACCTTCTCAATCCAAAACATGACTACGAGTTTGAGACGCCCTAGCAATAACGTCATGTAATACCCCTCATGATTGCTTTAAAGGGATTTAGTAGGCTACTCATTCCAACAAGATGCATCTTTCTTTTAGAGAGCTCATTTCCTTAGTTACTCCACAGTTAAGCGTGCTTGGCTGGGAGTAGTCAAGGGATGGGTGACCTCCTGGGAAGTTTCTCGGGGTGCGCATGAGTGAGGACAAAATGCTCCGAAAGAACTTGTGTTGGTTATTGAGGACAGTTGTTGGCCCTGGATGCGCATTGTTGATAATATACTCGACTCCGGATGGGTCGGGGTGTTACAAATGGTATCAGAGCAACCCTACGACCACGTGTTGGGGCGACCCTAAGGCCGTCAGGCCGAATATTAGGAGTCCTCAGGCGCCTAGTGGGGGAGGATTCTGGGGCTGCATTGTCATAAGGAGCGACCCAGAGGTCGTCAGGTCGATTATCTGGAGTCTCCAGCGATCAGTTTCCAGGCTGGGGCGACCCACATGTCGTTGTGGCCGAATATCTGGAGTCCTTAGGCGCAACGAGGGCGTTGCTGTTGATGAGTGAGAATTTAGTCTCACTCATATGCATATTTGATAAAGTTTTGCACGATAATCTTGAATTTAAATGCATTTTCTCCCTCTAATTTCCTCATTTTCATCTTCTAGCGATGCATGCTAGATATGTAGGATTCAATAGTGTTTTCCCCCTCCCCTTTGATTACTAACGCTATTGTTTAGTGTGAACTTTTAAGGAGAAAAGAGCAAACAGGGGAGGAGCGGGCGCTCCTCCAAGCTCTAATACATGGTAGGGTGAGGCAGGAACTTGGAGCGAGGAAGGAGCCACCGAGGAGCTGGAGCTCCTAGCTTGGGGAAAAGTAGAGCGGGCACTCTCAAAGAAATAGGAGCGGGCGCTCCTACCCGTGCTTAAGGACGCAAGAAGAAACAGTAGATTGGAGCTACCCAGGAGCTCCCATGGAGCAAGCGCTCCTGGCGCGCATTTAATAAGGAGCAGGCGCTCCGTTATACAGAGGAGCGGGCGCTCCTAATTTGCTGGGCAGCCATCCTATTGGCAGTAGGGATGGAGCGACCCAGGAGCTCTCCATGAGCACTCGCTCCATCGCCTAACTTTGTTAGGAGCGGGCGCTCCTATTTAACAAGGAGCGGGCGCTCCTTGTTAATTTCTCGACTTTTGTTCTTTAAACGCTGTTTTTAGCCCCGTTTTTGTAAGGATATAAATACTCTATCCGCTTAATGACGGATTAACTTTTATTCCAGAAAATCATTTTTTAGAGAGTTTTGAGCTTAATCTAGTGAGAGAAAGTAAAATCCTAGAGAAAGAAAGTAAATTTTCATGGCTTTGTAGCTTGGATTATGGCAAAAATTTGTGTTTTTATGCAAGATCCTCATTTCTTCTTCATGGTTTAAGTAATATCTCTTCTTCTCTCTACTTTTTATACTTTTATCTTTTTGTTTATTTAAATTTTATTTACTTAGTTTAATCCATATTTAGATTTTAGTTTCTTAACTTAAATCTTGTGTTGATTGTTTTAGTTGTTCATGTTTAATTTATTTTTCCCTTTTATGAGTATTACTATGATGATTATGATGATTAGTGAGTAGTTAATTAGTTGGGGGTTGGGGTGAAAACCCAACCATGATTGATTTGGGTATTTGAATAAGAAGTTAGGGGTTTGATTGGGCTTATTAATTGATCAATAGCATGACTATTATCTACTTGCATTCTAGTTGATTACTTAGATGTTTGTTGATTGATGCCTTGGTCAAATTGAGAGAGGAGATTAAGGTTGATGTTTATGCTATTTTCTTGCTTAATTGCTCATGAGAGTGAGATTTGAGTGAGGGTTTTGTGGATTAACATTGTGCTTATCCTTGGATGTATGTTTGAGACAATGAGAGTGGCTTAAATGTGTGACCTAGGTAGTTTCATGCACCCTTGAGAGAGGGCTTAGAACCCGTTGAGAGTCATTAACCTCAATTAGTTGCTTGATTCTTTCCCCTATACTTCGCCCTTCTTAATGCCTAAATTATGATTGGATGGTGTTTATCCCCTTCTCCCAATGTTTTTATCAATTGATTTCTTGTCTAATCATTTAGTGTCTTTCTAAGGTCTTAATTGATTAGTTAATTTAGTTCCTAGTTTAGTAAACCAAACATCTTCCTAAATCTTCGACTTAGCTTACAACGATTAGTAACATTAGTGCTCTTCTTGCTATTCCCTGTGGATCTCGACCCTTATTTATCACTTTACCTAGTTCAGTGATTTAGTTAGGTTTTGTTTGACGATTAGGTGTTTTGTTCAACGACCAAAATATCCTTTGTCAGCTGTTCTCAAGTGGGAGTGTATGTAATACCCCTCATGATTGCTTTAAAGGGATTTAGTAGGCTACTCATTCCAACAAGATGCATCTTTCTTTTAGGGAGCTCATTTCCTTAGTTACTCCACAGTTAAGCGTGCTTGGCTGGGAGTAGTCAAGGGATGGGTGACCTCCTGGGAAGTTTCTTGGGGTGCGCATGAGTGAGGAAAAAATGCGCCGAAAGATCTTGTGTTGGTTATTGAGGACAGTTGTTGGCCCTGGATGCGCATTGGTGATAATATACTCGACTCCGGATGGGTCGAGGTGTTACACGTCATCTGTCTCAATCATTTTTTGCGCCTAAGAAGCTTTGACAAATTTTTATCACATGAATTTTTTTTATTTATATGTCTTCGTGTCCTTTCTTTTATTACACAAATTATAGACTAAGATGGTTGCACGATATATTATTTTGTTCAATTTATTATTTTAAAACGGGATACGCATAGTCTAGATAAGCCATTGTTAACACTAATATATAAATCTTGGTAAACAAATTTAAAAAAACACTCAGTCATCCTACAAATATACTAAAAGTACTTGTAAACTTTTATAAGTTGGTGTACAAAAATGTTTAATATTCTATCATTTAAATTTAGTTTGATTTAGAGTACATGTTAAATGCGTACACCTTGGATCCCCCATATACAGGTGCATTCAACCTCCAAAATGAGGAACTTTATTGTTCTTTTATTAAACAAAGCACATAATTGCTCATCTACATTTATATATAATATATATTATTAAGACGTGTGTGAAAGCGTTGGAGGTTGTCACGTGTCATTTATATATTATCTACATTTATATATATGCTGATAAATGACATATAATTCAATTAAATTCATAAAAGTAAAATATGAATTATCTCTATCTATACTAATATATTAAAAGGCGTGTCAAAAAATGTATACACGCCACGTGGCACCTCTCTTATCCCACTAGAATTGTCCAATGTTTTCATATGTTATGTCAACTAACAAAATTAAATTGGCTTATAACAAGATTTGAACCCGTGACATCTTGCTATTATATATAGCACAATTACCATCTCAACCAACTTTTGATCATGTTTTAAATGTCAACATTATTATATTTGTACATTTTAAATGTTGGATTTTTTTAATTACGTTTTAATGCGAATGGGAAAAAAATGCATATCAAATTTAGAAAAAGTACCACCCGGGGCAAAGCCCGGCCCCAAATACTAGTTATACTACTATAAGGGAAGGGGAGAGTAAATGGTGTCCACTTGAAATATATCTAGGCCCCCTTAAACATAAAAGAGAATTTAAAAAATGTTAATTAATCAACAAAAAAAGAAAGTTTAATCAATTAGCATAAAATTAAATACAAATAAATCATATCAATCAATTACTTGAATTACATCCAAAAATAGATAAATCACATTAACGGATTTGGCAAAAGCTAACGGACTCCCCCGGGGGCCGGGGGGCTAGTAAGAAATATTTTGTTCTATTTAACTACTCATAATTATATAAAATAATATAACAATATATAATTCCAATGTAAAACATTTAATGTTTTTGAATAGGAAAGGGAAAAATATTAAATGTTTTGCATTGGAATTAAATATTGTTCTATTCTTTTATATAAATATGAGTAATTAAATAGAACAATGTATTTCTTATCTAGTTGTCGGGGCGTCCGTTAGCGGGCTCGAATGAATCAATCAATGCAAAAACATAAATTTTCAATCAATTTGCACAATCAAATTAAGTATCTCTAATTGAATCTGACAGCTAATAAAGGAGAGAAATTGGATGTCATTTTTTCGGATCCATGCATATATAATCAACTTACACTATACTATTTATTGTTATGTATTAGACTATTAGTATTAATGTTCATACGTCGACGCAGATAATCAGTCAATCAAATCAACCTCAGCTCCCGTTCACAACAATGCATGACTTTCTACAAAAAATCAACAAAACAGAAACCTCTCCAAAAATAATCTTCCTTTTTTGGAGCATTTGGAAAGAACGCAATGTTCTCATTTTCAACAATGACAAATGGTGCCCGCATCGTACCCTTCATCAAGCTCGTTTTACTCACAATGAATGGTCCCACCGCCTTCACATTGACTCAAGGCATGTTTCGAGTCCTCCCTTAGTTGGAGCTGATCAACCCCCTCCCCTCTCTCCGGTTACCTCTTTCATCAAGCTTGCGTGGATTCTTCCTCCACCTTCCTACCACAAACTCAACTTCGATGGCTCCGTCCGTCACTCCAGTGCAGCAGCAAACGTCATCATCAGAAACCACCTCGGTCAGGTTTCCAAAGCCACGGCGTTCAATCTCAGCACGACTAGTGTCAATGAAGCTTTTGCCCTACACTCCGGCATCAAGTTAGCCAACCTACTTCAGATTTCCAACCTTCTCATCGAAGGAGACAATCTTCTGGTTATTAATGCTCTCAATGGTGTTTGGCAGCCCCGTTGGAAAATTGCTAAAATTATTCAAGACAGCAAACTCCTCTTATCAAGTTTCAACTCTTGGAAAGCGACGCATATTTACCGAGAAGCTAATCAAGTGGCTGATTGGATAGCAAACGTCGGTCACCTAGTTAGCACAATTTATGATGTAATTCCTTGTAATAATTCTTCCCTTTCATCTATTCTTGTATCCGACACATTAGGTACCCCCCTCGTGCGGAGGGTAGCCTAGTGTTTTTCTTCTTACCATAAAAAAAATCAAATCATTTGGTCAATCACAAAAAAGACTACATTGAAAACCATAATAACTTGCTACCATTACCAATCCCGATTACCTACATTTTTTTTTCTCATTGTATACATGTTTAAGCACAAATTTTTAAAATTATTGAACGCATCACGTGTATATAGGGTTGGTATACAATAATTCAGCGCATCAATCAAGACAACAACTAGCTATGTAAATTAAAAAGCTAAGGAATTATAAAAAAGTAGAATTGATCAATATCTAATTCTTGTAGATCACTCAGCTCCTATCATTTACTCCACTAGTAACATGTTTGAATATGCTAATCGCGAAGACGCGAAGTTGGAATTGTATTTGCCACAAACTTCCAAAAAGCAATCTAGTAGTATTACCTAGTAAGACAAGTGGGCAATGTATATTTTAATATATGCTATTTCTCCTTCTACAATCACTCTAAATTCTAAATATTGTTTTTCTCCCATTGAATTTTGAAGTGATAGTTCACACAGTTTCTTTTGAACAAATTTATTTCCATTTTTGTGTTCCTATAATCTCCATGCATGCATGCATGAATACATAGGAAGAATAACACTTTATAAACATAAAAATTCCTGCCATTTACAATTTCAGTCCAATGCCATTATAATATTGCATATACTTCAATTGATTTTTTTTTCTATGGCAACATAAAATTGGTACACAGTAGTTTGTATATTGGTACTCATTTTTAATATTAATCTTAGTACCCATCTTATAATAAAGGCAAAATTGGCCTCAACACCCTGAACTATAGCTCAGGTGCACCCAACACCACCAACTATGACTAGTAGCCTAAACACCACCAACTACGGAGTGAGGTGCAGTCTGTACCATAAAACCCACCGTCTTCGGCAACATTTTAGGCTTCCGGCCTCATTTATGGTACAAAATGCACCCCACCCCATAGTTGGTGGTGACGTGGTGTTTAGGCTACTAGTTGTATTGGTTTATACTCAGCAAAATCCAGCTATACCTCAGCAACACCAAGGTCCAGTCAGCAAAATTAGTTACAAGGCAGCTGGAGTTAGTTAGTTAAGACAGCTGGAGTTTGTTACCTTCAAGAATAACAACCTGAAGTTAGTTACTTAGCTTCTAGCAGAAGTTTCATTAATTTTATTGTAATGAGCTGTCATCTTCCTTTGTATAAATAGTTCATATGTTGTAATAATTGAATTCATTCAGAAATAACAAAAACACAAGTTTCTCTCTTCTCTCTAAACTTTCTCTCTACATCTTCAAAGCTGAGTTCATGCTAAAATGTTGAACTCTGACATGGTATCAGAGCGGATCAATTGATCCTGCTGAAATTCAATCAAACAGTTGATCATCTTCTTATGATCAAACAATTCTACAAATTCCGCAATTCATTTCTGTCAAACACTTTCCAGAAATCTTCTAAAATCAGTAAAAATTTCTGTAATCAGTGAGTTTTTTTACTGAATTCTTGAAATTCATTCAAACGTGTTTCTGAATTTCTAATGTTTTTCTCAAATCATCAAGATCAATTGATCGATTGTTGATGATAAGGAGTTCAGAAGTTCAAATTCTTCTTTAAAAGAAGAAATTCTGCATAAATCTACTATAATTCTTTTGAAGTGATTCTCAGATCACTTTCTTCTCATAATCTTGAGATTCTTCTTCTACTTTCTCTGAAATTCAGTAACAATGCCAGTTGAAAACACACGAAACACAGAAAATCATCAAGATCCTAATTCAGTCTATTTTCTGAATAATTCTGATGTTAATTCATCAAAATTAGTAAATACTGTGTTTGATGGAAGTACTGGATTCAATGATTGGCAAAGATCAATGACAATTTCTCTATCAGCAAGAAACAAATTGTGCTTTGTTGATGGATCATTGAACAAACCAGCAGCAACTTCAACAGATCTTAGACTGTGGAACAGATGCAATGATTTGGTAATATCCTGGATTCTAAATTCTCTTGAATCTTCAATCAGTAGAAGTGTTTTATACTTAAGAACAGCAAGAGAAATCTGGCTTGATCTAGAAGAGAGATTTGGTCAATCATCTGGACCTCAGTTATTTTCTGTTCAGCAACAATTAGGAGAGTTAACTCAAGGAAATGATGAAGGAATTTCATGTTTCTTCACTAAAATCAAATTACTATGGGATCAACTTGATGGATTAGATCCGATTGCTTCTTGTGTGTGTACTGGATGTAGTTGCACACTCACAGAGAAATTGTTGAAATCTCAGCAAACTCAAAGGTTGATTCAACTCTTGATGAAGGTGAATGAAAAATATGCTAATACTAAAAGTGGCATACTCATGATGCATCCTCTTCCTACAATCTCTAAAGCTTACAATCTGTTGTTGCAAGAAGAAACTCATAAGGAATTGAGTAGTTTGAAAACTCAGTTTCATGGTGATAGTTTAGCTTTTTCAGCAAATAAATATCATGATGTGAGATCTCACAAGCAAACTGGCATAACACAGAAAAGTTATGCAAGAAACAATTTGTATTGTGAGCATTGCAAAATGAAAAACCACACAATTGATAAATGCTGGAAATTACATGGCTATCCCAAGAACAGAGGGAAAAGAATTGCTGCTACAGTAACACAAGATCACACTGATAGTGAGCAAGTATCTGGTACTGTTCATGCTACCTTGACTTCAGAACAACACAAACAGCTAATGGAATACTTAGAGAAGTTTCAGAACTCAGATCAGAACAATCAAGCTACAAGTTCACTTGGTTTGGCTGTAAGTTCTCAGATGGAAGGTAATTCTCAGATGGAAGGTAATTTCTGCTTCTTATCTAATTATCAAAGTATTTGGATATTAGATAGTGGAGCAAGTGATCATATGTGTTCAGACTTGTCTATGTTTACATCCTATGTTTCTGAGAGTGATTCTTGTCCTATGATTACCATACCTGATGGCAGTAAATTGCAAGTCAAACATAAAGGTACTGTGAAGCTAGGCAACATGGCTGTTCTTAAAAATGTGCTTCATGTTCCGGGATTTCGGTTCAATCGATTTCAATATCTAAGTTGTGTCAAGATGCTTTGGTTGTTCCGTTACTTTTGATAATAATGAATGTCTTCTTCAGGACCTTTCCATGAACAAGCAAACTTTGCTTGGTAAGCTGGATAAGGGTCTTTATATCTTGGATAGTTCTTTACTTCATCCTCCTGGTCCCGCTCGCTGCGATCGCATCAAATAATCCAGCTTGTTTTTCAAAGAATAACTCAAGCACAATTATGGCATCTCAGACTTGGCCATATATCTTTTGGTAGAATGAAGAATGTTCAAGGTGTTGACATTCAAGGTTGCTTAGCGGAATGTTTTTGTAACATTTGTCCTTTAGCTAAGCAAACTAGGTTACCATTCTCTACTGTTGGTACTGTACAAAGTAATAAGCCATTTGAGTTGTTACATATAGATGTTTGGGGTCCCTACTTGACATGTGACTCTTCTGGTAATAATCAATTTCTCACTATTGTGGATGATTTTACCAGGATGACTTGGATCCATTTATTGAAAAGTAAGAGTGATTCTGCTTCAATCATGGTTCAATTTTTACAATATGTTGCAACACAGTTTCAAAGTCATGTCAAAATGATAAGATCAGATAATGCACCTGACTTAACAGAAGGTAGAATGAAGCAACTACTTCTTGAAAAGGGCATATTGCAACAAAAGAGCTGTAGTAATACTCCACAGCAAAATGGCATAGTGGAAAGAAAACACAAACATCTCCTTGAAACTGCTAGAGCCTTGTCTATTCAGTCCAAATTGCCTAGCAAATACTGGAGTGATTGTGTCCTTACAGCAGCTTATTTGATTAACAGAATGCCATTAAAAAGCATTCAATTCCTCAGTCCCTATGAAAAGCTTTTCAATAAGCCACCTGACCTATCACACTTAAGAGTTTTTGGATCTCTCTGTTATATTTCTACATCTCCTGTCAACAGAAACAAGTTTGCTCACAGGGCACATCCTTGTGTTTTAATAGGCTATCCTACTAGTCATAAAGCATATAGAGTCCTAAATTTAGCAACAAAGAAAGTTGTTATTTCTAGAGACATTATCTTTCATGAGAATCATTTCCCTTTTCATCACTCTTCTTCTCCTTATACTACTTATACTACAAATTTCTTTCTTCCTCACACCACAAATATTTCCATTCCTTCTTCTTCTTCTTCTTCATCAATTTCTGATTCTTCTGATTCATCTGCTTCCTCTCCAGTCATCTCTTCCTCTTCACCTATTTCTCCATCTATTTCTCCACCTACTTCTCCACCTTCTCCACATATTCCTCCAGTCAGAAAATCAACCAGAGCTACTAAACTCCCTTCTTATCTTAATGATTTTGTGTGTTCCACAGCCACATCTCATTGGTGTAACCTAGTTTCTTTTGACTCTCTTCTTCCTACACACAAAGCATTAATTGCAACTCATGCTGACATAGTTGAACCTACACACTACAGTGAAGCTGCTAAGGATGTTCAGTGGGTAGAAGCTATGAACAAGGAGATTTCAGCTCTGAATAACACTGGCACTTGGGAATTTGCTGTTTTACCTAAAGGCAAGAAAGCCATAGGTTGTAAGTGGGTGTACAAAGTTAAAAAGCATGCTGATGGCACCATTGAAAGGTACAAAGCTCGATTAGTAGCTAAGGGCTTCACACAGAAATATGGGCTTGATTATCAAGAAACATTCTCACCTGTTGTAAAAATGTCAACTGTGAGATGTTTAATCTCTTTAGCTGCTAGCAGACAGTGGAATTTATTCCAGTTAGATGTCAACAATGCCTTTTTACATGGGCAATTACATGAGGAGGTGTACATGAAAGTCCCTGAAGGTGTTACAGCTCCACTTGGCCATGTTTGTAGACTTAAAAAATCTCTATATGGCCTAAATCAAGCCAGTAGACAATGGTTTGCAAGGCTGCTAGAAGAGCTTCAATCCCAAGGCTTTGTACAGTCCAAGAGTGATTATTCACTATTTATCAAGCATGATAATGATGACATCACCATAGCTGCAGTCTATGTAGATGATATCATCTTGACTGGATCTAATGAAGCTACCATTGCAGCATTAAAGCAACATCTTCATTCTACATTCAGCATCAAGGATCTAGGGTTTCTACATTTCTTTCTTGGAATTGAAATAACCAAGACCTCTGCAGGCTATGTTCTTACTCAAAAAAAATTCACCCAGGAACTTCTTGATGGTTGTCCATTGGATCTCACTAAATCTGCCATTACCCCATTTCCTCTCAACCTCAAATTAGCTGCTGATGATAGTCCTGTCTATCATGATCCAGAACTCTACAGGTGTTATGTTGGCAAATTAAATTTTGTCACTCATACAAGACCTGACTTAGCATTTGCAGTACAATGCTTAAGTCAGTTTATGCATAAGCCTTGTTCCTCTCATGTTCAGGCTCTTTCTCACACCCTCAGATACTTAAAACATACTGCTGGGCAGGGTATCATTCTAAGAGCAACTGATCAACTTTCTCTACAGGCTTATAGTGATTCAGACTGGGCTTCTTGCCCTACTACAAGGAGATCAGTTACAGGCTACATTCTATTACTTGGCCATTCTCCTATCAGCTGGAAATCAAAGAAACAAAGTACTATCTCTAAAAGTTCTTCTGAAGCAGAATATAGGGCTATGGCTCAAGCTGCTAGTGAAGTTACTTGGATGGTTCGACTCTTAGAGGAATTGGGTGTGCCTAATCTGAAACCTGTTGTCTTGCATTGTGACAACCAGTCAGCAATCCATATTGCAAAGAATCCCATTTTTCATGAACGGACAAAACACATAGAAGTGGATTGTCACTTCACAAGGGACAAGGTCCTAGATGGTCTTCTACAGCTCACTTATCTGCCTACTACTCAGCAACTAGCTGACATATTTACTAAAATCCTTCCCAGTGTTCAGCATTCTACACTATCTTCCAAACTTGGAATGACTCAACTCCTTCCAAGTTTGAGGGGGGGTATTGGTTTATACTCAGCAAAATCCAGCTATACCTCAGCAACACCAAGGTCCAGTCAGCAAAATTAGTTACAAGGCAGCTGGAGTTAGTTAGTTAAGGCAAATTGGAGTTTGTTACCTTCAAGAATAACAACCTGAAGTTAGTTACTTAGCTTCTAGCAGAAGTTTCATTAATTTTATTGTAATGAGCTGTCATCTTCCTTTGTATAAATAGTTCATATGTTGTAATAATTGAATTCATTCAGAAATAACAAAAACACAAGTTTCTCTCTTCTCTCTAAACTTTCTCTCTACATCTTCAAAGCTGAGTTCATGCTAAAATGTTGAACTCTGACAAGTTGTAGTTGGTGGTGTTGGGTGCACCCGAACTATAGTTCAGGGTGTTGATGCCAATTTTACCTATAATAAAATTAGAGACATCATGTTGTCTAAATGTTAGAAATTTTATGAAACAATAAAGTGGCAGTGATCCATTGATAGTATAATACTAATCATATTTATACTGATATCAATTAAATTAAACCACTACTTATACCATTTTTACATATTAGAGGAAAAAAAACCTGAAGGTTGACAGTTGACTTTAGGTTTATCATTTATCAACCATTCAACCCTAGGCACACTCTGACTGAACCTTGAGTTAGCTTGCCTAGGTTGACGAATCAGGCATATAACAAACAATGAAAAAAAAAAAACACAGTAAATTTATGTCAATCACTGAATTGTGAAGTGAGAGATATTCAACTAACATATTGCGCGTGTGGATGCACAAATATATTGTATAATTTAATTTATATATAGATGACCATGCATAATATTTGTGGATTACGATCGTGTATTCCTGTTTGTCGGATAATGCTGAATTAAGAACAAGTAGGTAATCGCCACAAAATTCTAATTAAACAGTGATGTCAATGTAGTCAATGGTGAAAGTTACATGAAACTGATTAGTTAGTAATGTTATGGAGTACCAAATACTACTCAGAAATCTGGCGAATTCATAGAACCTTATGTCTTATCATTTTAATATATTAATGTTGAAATACTTGAGAAAGTGATAGTCTTGGGTCTGGACCGTTTTGTTTGAACAAAGTAATTTTCAATATTGCATTCATACATGTGTTTGTCTTGACTTTGAGTAGATTCTAATTTTTTTTAAGGGAGGAGTAGATAATAATAGATGGAACTTAGTTATGCTTCTTTGGCAATTGGTTGTTGGTTATTACGTGTTTTTTTTGTCTCGTTTGGACAATTGATATATTATTGGTAGTTTATCTATATTAATTATTGGCATTAATTAGATGTTTATGATATTTGGACAATCTTATTGCTGAGTTATTCCCACGATTGATTATGCACACACATCATCAAATCTTACAATAATGAGCATATTATAAATCATGCTTATAGCCTTATAGGAATTCATGCTATCTAAACCCTAGACAAATATAGGATTAAGATATTCTATCATAAATTAGAAAAAACTTTCAAGCTTTCCTAGATACATTCAACTAATATACATGATTACTAACATAGTAACATAACAAAATTGTACGTTATAGAGCGTAAAAGTCAAAGAGTCACACACTAAAAAGAATCTAGGAAATAAAGCGTAAAAGTCAAAGAGTCACATACTAAAAAGAAACTTAGGAAGTATGTTTCTAACTCTAATCATAAAAGATGATTATGTAAATTTAGGGTGCGTTTTCTTCACTTAAATTCTCCAAAATTTATCTGAACTTAACTAATTTATTCAACTTATTGGATATTATTATAAGTTTATTTTATGAATAGGGGCCGTTAAGGTCATGTGTTGGGTGATCAACTACAACTGCACATGACTCCCAATTCCAAAATATAAGGGTCAATTCTATTAGTTGTCCGCCCAAAGAAAAAAAAACTAAACCTAAATACAGGATGTTCCTTTCTAATTTATCAAGTGTAATGTTGGAACTTGGATGCATGCAGATTCAAAAAGATTAATTTATATCCGGTGTTTTGCTTCGTCTCTTTCTATTCTAAAAAAACCCATATATCAACTCTTTCGTCTCTTCCTATTTACCAAAAATTTTCAATCCTTATAATTTAATTTAACAAAGGCCCCTAAATTGTATAAGAAGGCCCCATTTATAAAGTACTATAACTTAATTGAACTTAACAAACTGAACTTATCAGGATTAACTTATCTGAATTTAACTAAAATTATCTAAACCGAAGAGGTGAAGAAAAGGCGCGGTAAAAATAGAGGGAATATAGACTTATGCTAGTCCATTATTAGACGGATAAGGTTTACGTCTCCCATTTTTTGCTCACTTAATTAGAATCTGAATTGTTTAGGAGTTAAAACCATGTCCCTAGTCTTAAAACCATGTCCCTAGTCCCTACCACCGCTTAATTCTTAAAAGAGGTGCGCCAAATCGCACTTAAATATGGTGCGCCAAATAGAATCCTCTTAATCTTCCTATAAATAACAATGGATTCTCGATGAGTTTTTCTCAGTGGAACTTTATGGAAAAGTATGATTAGAAATTAGAAAGCGTTAATACATATATAAGTCAGACATAGCATGCTTAATGCTTCGACTCAGTGGCACAGCCAGGATTTCAAAATCGGGGGGTCACAAAAAAAGACAAAAGATATTCAATATTAAAAAATTTACAACGTAAAGAAACATTGTCGAAGATCGGGTTGTTTTCCCATTGCCTTTGATTTTTTTTATCTAGGTGTATCACTCATCGTTTCCTATATTCATTATTTAATACAAATTAACACATTTCATACCAAAAATATGCATGAGTCACAGAACAATGCACTCATAAAAATGCAAAAGTATGCATGAATCACAGAACAATAAGACATTGAACAGCTCCACAAGCATCTCTAATCTAATTGAACAACTTATTCACATGAAAGAACAGTATATACCAAAACTTTTATGCATAAACAAATAAGACCAATACGAGAAGAACAAACACCATTGAAATGAAAGACCCACATCTTTTATACGCATGATTGGTAGCTTCACCATCACAAACACAAAAAATCCTAACCGAGATGAAAACAAGTAAAATGTAAAATCAAATTCCACGAAAAATTCTTAAACCGATGAGCTAACACAAGTACAAGTACAAACAAAAACATCAATTCAATACGTAATTACACATGCAAAGTTCAATCAATAATCTGCCATAATTTCAATTCTCCAAATTCAAACAATAAAGTTGCACACAAAACTTCCCCATATGAGATTCTCTTCTAAAACGCTAAAATAAAAAAATCATGAGATAAACCGCAAAAGATTAGAAGACATTACCTCGCTTTAGTCATTCCAATACCACTTGTCAATAATAGACGAGTCTTGTTCGCCTTGTCGGGAACAAACCCGATGAACAACTCCGCTGAGCATCGAGCTTACTCTTATCCGTGATCCGTCAAACTCTCAAACCTAATCTTATCCAACGCCTAATAAAATAGAGCAAAAAAAAATCGTCAACCAAACGCGGGAAAAAAAAAAAAAAAACAAAGAGAGAAAAAGAGCGAAATTGAGAAATTCGACATACATCGAAGAGTTAGAGATGATTTCACGAAGAAAAATCTCTTTGTTAGAGTAGAAAGTGTTGATGATGAGACTCGGAAGTTGATTGATTTCGCCCGAAATCCGAAAGTCTCAGCTTCACCCATTGTTACGTCCGCCATTGATGCACCTTGAGAAAAAACCCTAGAAATTTCGCGATGAGAGAGGAGAGAGAATGTGGATTGATTGCTTTGGTGTTTGCTTAGGAAGCAGCGTGAGATACTGAGGTGTATTGGGAAAGGAAGGAAAATTAAAAGTAGCGCTGAACTCCTCTTTTCTAGCGCTATTGTTGCAACTTGTTTAATTTTTTTTTTACCCCCGAAAAATCCTTCAAAATTTTTTTTTTAATTTGAGGGGTCACGTGACCCAAACTAGCTCCGCCACTTCGACTAGTAGAGTGGCATGTTTCTAGATACTTAAATATGTTGACGGAAAGTTAATCCCGTGATAATTTATGGTGAAACCTAATGTATGAATAGTACGTAGTACTAGGAAAGATTAAACCCTAAACCCAAAGAGACTAGTACTAGGAAAGATGATTTTGGGGATTGTTAAACGTCGCCCGAAATTACTTATAATCTCCCCAAGTCCATTTTTATAGAATATTTTACCCCTCCTCTTTTCCACACCACTTACCACCCCCTATTACCACCGCCACCACCTACCTCCCCATCGCCACCCGCCACCTCCTCCATCGCCATCGATGACAACAATGTAAGGTAAATTTTTTTGAACAAATTCCATGGGCCTAACGTGTGGCTCGCACGTTGGTCCCATGGACACAACGCCTGGCCCGGACGTTGTGTCCATGGGGCCAACGTGCGAGCCACACGTTAGGCCTATGGACACAACGTCCAGGCCAGACGTTGTGTCCATGGGGCTAACGTGTGGCTCGCACATTGGCCCCATGGACACAACGTCCGAGCCGATGTTGTGTCCATGGGGCCAACGTGCGAGCCACACGTTAGCCCCATGTAATTCGTTTAAAAAAAAAATTACATCGTCGGAAAAAAAATTACCTCGTCGGACGACATTGTTGTCATCGGTGGTGATAGTCGGTGGGTTGGAGGTATCGATTGGTGGTTAGTGATTTTAGGTGGTGGTGGAGAGAGAGTTGTAAAAGCAGCCAAGGGTATAATGGTACATTTACATGGTAGTTGGGGCGATTTTAAGTAATTTCAGGGCGATGAATAGAAGTTCAGTTTCCAATTGAGCTGGTTCAAAAAGTGAGGGATCGCCTAGTGGTTTTGGGATTTGGGATTTTGGGATCGATTCTCACCCTAGGCAAGTTGGGATCCTCTTTATTTCCCCCAACTTATCAAGGTTTCTCCTTGCCTTAAAAAAAATATAATTGAGCTGATTCGATTCGAGTCAGGACTTGCTAATAAATACTTGTTTTGGTTTAATTGAGTGGGTTCAACTTATGACTCGCTAATAAATACTGTAGTTTTAGTTGAAATATAACACGAAATTTTTGTATCATATTTTATCAAAAAGTCATCTTCATAATTAAAAATGAATTGTAAATGTGTATGACTTATTTTTTCTTTTTTTAAATAAGCAGCGATTAAGTGCAGTGATGTAAACATGATTGGATTCCAGGTCTCGAGTACTACCCCATAAGACTTTACCAACTAAGCTAGATGACATCCACTATATGATTTATTTCAAATGTTCATTTATCATCTAATATATGAAGATTTTCAAGTGAAGGTGTTTTTATTAACTAAAAGTAAAAATGCTATTTTTCAATGTTCTATATATCATCCACGCGATGACAATATAATATATATATATATAATTGAACAAGTTTTTAACAATGCTTCTCTTGTTTTATTCCCACAAAATAAATATGGAAATTAGTACCCTCTTCTCTTTAATCTCAATTCCAGCCCCAATTGTTAGTTCCGTCCAAATAAATACCCCATAATGAAATAAACTGTGTAAGTATAATTGTATAACCTGTGACATTAATGTATTTTGATGCGAATCATGCGATCAACTAGCTAGTGTTAAGGTAGAAATTTTTATCTATGTTTTATCAAAAAAAATAAAAAAAAAAGGTAGAAATTTTATTCTACCCTAACTAAAAGTAAAACTACTATTTTCCAATGTTATAAATATCAACGCGATGACAATATATATAGTTGATTGCTTTTTAACAATGCTTCTCTTGTTTTATTCCCACAAAATAAATATGGAAATTATTACTCTCTTATCTTTAATCTCAATTCCAGCCCCAATTGTTGCCTCCAAATAAATACCCGCCCATAATGAAATAAACTGTGTAAGTATAACCAAACCTAGTTTTTTTCTCTCTAGCCGCCTTCCTTTTTCCCCTTTTCCCTTCATCAGTAAGGGGCTGCCATGGATGATCTCATCCATGGTAAGCCCCTTTTCCTCTCTTGTTTTCACTTTCTAGTTTGTCCTTTTGTTTTGTTGAATAAGTTAGTCTCTCTTTATGAGAGTTTCTTGTGCCCTAATATAGGAAGACTAGTCTTCTCTGTTGTGGAGGTCTCCTTCTCCCTTATGGGAGTTGTGAGTCTATTTTTTTTATTTGTAAGTATGAGAAATTGTTCTCATTGGTTGAAGTCCAAAACTATCAACATGAAGGTATTGGAAGCTCGGATGCGGTCAATATGGATAGATCAGGAAGGTTCTTCTCCAAACTATGTCAAAATGATAGACGGTTCCATTAATAGTTGCTTGGGACAACAAATACAAGGGACTTGCGCCACAATATTCGATCTGGTTCATTGTTGTTTAATCGAAGACGAAGTTGATCTGATCTTGTTTGATTGTATCCTGTTTTTCTTTATTACTTATTGTAGATGCCGTTTGACTTTCAATTAATAAAATTTCTCTTTAAAAAAAAAAACTGTGTAAGTATAACCTGTGACATTAATGTATTTTACTGCGATCAACTAGCTAGTGTTTTTTTGGTGAAAAACTAGCTAGTGTTAAGGTAGAAATTTTTACTGTACCCTAAGGGGTGACAGTACTTATAATAATGTTGTCTGGTGATTTAATTTGTAAACTTGTTGATGTGTGACTTTATTTTTTTTATAAAGGGTTGCATCAATGCATGGCGTATTTTGGAATATAAACAGATAGACTGATATTCGAACCTCTAACTCGTGTAATATAAGACAAGTGTACTCAATAGTAATAAACTACCCCGTAAAATAAATAAAATAAACTAACATATTTTGTATATATGCATGTTTTGAGCTATGTAAATTTTTTAATTAATAGCACAAATGATATAATTCTGTATAAGTAAGAAAAAATTCATCATCTAGTATGACATTTTATATTACTGAGAAGCGACATGTACTGATGTACATTGCTCATATATTGGGTGAGACCATTCACCATTGTGAATTTGTGATACTAATTAGTATAAGCGCCTTGGGGGATAAACCATGTAAATTTTCTTTAATTAGGCCTTTTTAAAAGTATGTGGATTAGCTCAAACTCACAGTAACTGATACATCTACCGACCAGGTAAGTCACCCACTAAATATACATACAGAAATTATTAACTTTGTTGAGTTGGACTCCACTTGTTATTAATATGATCTTAATTGGGTGGGAAGATTACCCATCATGTTGGTAAAGTTTTTCCCAAAATTCACTTGCTACGAGGTAATCTGTATGTCATACACTAGCAACTCTGTAACTAATTTCTTTCGTTGTTTTTATAAATTTACAAAGTAAGGTAACAAAAAAGTTTGTGCGTGGAATCAACAATACCAAAATTAACGATATAATAATCCCTGCCCAAACTAATCAACCTCAATTCACTACAATAGATTTTCTTGCATGAACCAACTCTAAATTAATTTACTTAGAAGAAATATTTTCCAAAACAAGTCTAAATTGATGTGGTTGACAAGGAATTTGGATGACACCATCTTGATGATACCCAAATTCATCAGCAGATAATTGAAGCAAATCAACAATACAAGGATGTCTCATCCACCCAAGAGGTACCATAAATCTCTCTTTTTCCTCCTCACACTTGCCTATCATAACAGGCACATACCCTCTTCGAGCTTCATTTGTTGGATGAATTTTATGTAATCTCGAATTTCGAGGCGGCGACGTCGATGAAGGTTGTTCCTTCTTCCTCACTATCCTTCCTATCAAATCCTTCATTGTAGTATACTAATGGTGGTGGTGATACTTCTTAACTGATTAATAATAGAGGAGAGGAAAAAAAATGAAGGGGTTTTGGGTTGTTTGCAAATTTATGCATGCATCAATATATATATAGGTCCTTGGTGGCGGCTGTCTTTTATTTGCATTTTATTGTCGTTACATTATATGTGGGTCCTCATGGGGGGTTGAAGTCCAAAGTCAAAGACATGTCGATGAAGTAAACGTTCAAACGAAGTTAAAGATTACACACACGAAAATGTAACTTAGTAAGATTTAGGATCGGAATTGTCCAAAAGAATCCAATTTTGGGTAGAAAAATAGTTGTGGTGATGATATTCTTTACAATAATCGTTACATGTTTCTAGATTGTACTAGCTGATGATTTGAATGGTGTTCGTGGTTTATTAGATGGTTGTATAGTTGTATTGCCCAGCATGGTTAGGACACATAGAATTTGGCATCTTTTTTGAAACAATAATAGTATATTATACTATTTCGTGAAAGTAAAAAAAAAAATTCTCTAATGTGGGCTGCCCATCTTTCTTATTTTATAAAAAATGATATAGTAGTTTTATTTCTGTTATGATATTGTAGTATTTGATCTTTTGATCTTACGATTTCGTTACATAAGATTAGGGCTGGTAATCAGATCGGGTTAGGTCTTGTTCGAGACGAAATAAATGGTCAAAAATCCCTCAACCCAAACCTAATCCATTTAATAAAAGGTTGGATAACTCAACCTTGACTCAATCTATTTAATAAATGGGTTACCCGTTTAACTCATTTAATCATAATTATTATTATATTGAAAAATAATTATTTTTTTAATAAGTTAAATGATCAAGTTCATTATTCAAAGTATGCAGTGATATAACGTAGTTAACTCTATATAATTAAGTCACTAATTTAAAAATACGTTTGGGATATTAAATAACAAAGGTGAAAAAATATGAAAAAGAAGTTGTTAACGTCTGTTGTACGTACCTAACCTTATGTATAAAAAAATGGAACTTTTTCTGAGTAAAATCGAGTTTTTGCCAGTTGCCACAACATGTTGGGTGACTGGGACATTGTGTTCATGTACTCCCTCTGTTTTTAATTATTTGCATCTATATTGTTGTAGGGACAAGTATTTAGGAGAGACAAAAATTGTGATGGGAAAGGAACCATAACTATATGGGAGATTAAATGACAAATATCCGAGACTTATAGATAAGAAGATGACAAAAATAAAGGAGAATATTGGTACTTTTTTACGGGTTGTGATTACTAAACAAAAGGAGACATCCATTTATGAAAAATGTTGCAAATAGTAAAAGACGAGAGGGAGTAATACTAGCTAAATTAGCCAAAAATCTAGCCTAGGCTTGAGTGTTTATATGTAGAGTGCATCGGTTTGGTTAATGAGCTGAACCTGGTTGAATTGAAACAACCGAAATTTGAACCGAATTAAACCGAACGGGAGTAACTATAATCGAAATCAACGAAAAATGCTGAACCGAAACCGAAATAAGCGCAAATGAAAAACCAAAACTGAACCGCAATCGAACCGAAACAAATCAGAATCGAAAATAGTCGTGAAAAACCGAAAAGTTAACCAATCAATCGAACCGAACCGAATATGTAACTGAATTAACTGAACTGATTCGAACTGAAACTGAAATTGAACTGAACTGAAACCAATTTAAACTGTAACAATGCTGGCCTTTTGTGCAGTAGAAACAAAGAACAATGAAACCAGAATAGCATCAACACTATCAGCAACGATAGACCGCAAAAACTTGCAGCAACAACACAACAAAAACCAACACAATGAATGAGTTATTTACAAGAAACAAAAGAGAAACCATAAAGAATTACAATCTAAAACAAAATTCAGCAAATTAAACCTTATTAAAAATCAACGAGACTAACTCTATCAATTTTACAACCATTTGAAAACAAAATGTTGAGGCAATTGAGCACGACTAAACTAAATCAACATAAAGAAAACTTCCCAAACAACAAAAACAACAACAAAACAGCAGCAGCAAGATTTTATACCATAGTACAGAAATTGAGCATGACTAGACACAAACTAAAAGAAAGGTAAAAAGCCAAGTTCCAAGTCTTCGATCCGCAGAAATTGTGGCTAAAGCAAAACAATATATCCTAATAACTCACCAAAATAATGATTATGTTTTCATACCCATTTCAAGCAACTAGCTTGGGCAAATTGCAACTGCAACCTCCTTGAAAATCTACAAGAATAAAACTAATTGAGAAAGTAGCAAAAGCTATATCTTTAAGAATTAAAATAAGTAAATGAAAGTAGAATCAAATAGCTAAAAACCTAAAATATAAAACAACGAAGTAATCCCAAACACTAATTAAAAAACTTTAAATAATATAAGTAGAATTGCCAGAATACCACAAGATCTGCAATTCGGAGATGCCTTGTGAAGTCCAAAAACATCAAACTTTGCTAATTTACACCGATGTACAAATCGAAAGAAAATATCAGAATAAAATTAGAAAATAATTATAAAAATATAACAAAAAAACCCTAAAAATAAAATTATAAATTCAAAGCAAAATCCTAATCCGAGAGAGCAGACCTTGAAAACATAAAAACGAAAGCAAGAGTGAGAAAGATAAAGTAAACCTTTTTTCAGATCCTCGCCTTTTTCTTTAGATCCTCGTTTTTTTTTCCTCAAATCCTCGCTTTTTTCGTCAGATCTTCACCAGCAAACCTCCACTTTTTTTAGAACTTCACTAGTAACCCAATAACCCCCAGATCTTCGTAAAAACAAATTAGGGTTTTTGCGTTGATCCATTCCACTCACACAATAATTATGGCTTTTTTTACACTTCAACTCGCAAATTAATTAGGGTTCTTAAGTTTTTTGATTTAGAGAGACAGAGATTGAGAAGTGAGAATGTGATACTAGGGTTTCACTCGGAAAAATGACGAAATGAGGGTAAAAAAAAGGCTTTTTATAATGGAGTTTGGGTTAGTGTTTTTATCCATTGGATGGAATGATTGAAGGGCATATAGATTTGCTTTCATGAATCTAGGGTGAGTTTTTTTTTTTCCAGAAAATAGTTAGAAATTAGATTGAAGAGTTAATGATAAATGAAGGGCTGAGATTTGCTCTTTCTCTAATGAAGGGCTGAGATTTGCTCATTCAAGGGGGATCCATGACTAACTCTTTTTGACCAATGAGCATTGAGTTAGAGCAAACACATGGATTGCTTACTGTATGGGATCGTATAACTTTCCTACCGGTCCAGTTAGACCGCCATTGACCGTCATGGTCAAAACACTCGGAGGAATCCCATTTTACTGGCTGTGTGCCGAGACAGATGCCGGTATACTTCATATGCCGGTTACCTTATTATACCTTATCCGTATCCATCACCTGGGCCACTGCCAAAATGGGCCTAGGTCGGTCCAGTACTTACCCAATGCGCCTATGGGCCTAAAGATAAGTATCAGAAGAGGATAGAAGTGTATTCAACCAATAGGAGCAATGTCCTACCTTGCTAAGGACATTGCCGGCTCCTATAAATACCCCCATGATCTGAGTCATAAGGTACGTTCACAGAGACCACTATACTTTACTTGAGACATCCCGTCTTTACTCTTTACTGACTTAGGCATCGGAGGGGCGTTCCTCAGACCAACCCCCGAGGTTAGTTTACGTGTTCTGTCTTGCAGGACATTAAACCGGCTTATTGCACGGTAGGAGATACCTGGTTCACTCCCTACCATTTATTCCATACGGAACAATTGGCGCTAGAAGGAGGGGAGAACTATACTTTGGTCTTAAGTCGCGATCGATCCAACCCACTTACTTGCCTCATGGATCCTAAGCAGACATTCGGGATGCCGAAAACGGATAAGAACAATGCCGATGTGGGGGGTGGACCTCCTGATTTCAACACTCCTCAACCGGTGATTGGGTCCTCCCAACCACAAGCCGACAAAGCTAAGAGAGCCACTGAGACCCCTCGAACAAACATATTCGAAACTTTGCAACATATGTTCAGCCCTGAACAGCTTCGGAGTGCGGCCGAAGTCTTCCAGGCCATGGCGAGTCAGACTCCACCGACCGGTCATTTTGGTAAGCGTTCCCTGAGCAGGCCACATAGTCCCGTGAGAAATATGCGTTCTCGCATAGCGGCGGCCGAGGGGTAACCTAAGCCAAGCACGATCGGGATCGGGGGAGAACTCCAAGACTCCCACAGAGCCCATGGGGGAAGAGGATGAAGAAGATCACTAGGACACCGAGATCCAACAGTCATCCCGACACAGGAGAGACAGTGAGTTTGCTCGGCGCAAAGCACCGGTATCACTTCAGAATTCTCCATTCTCCACCGCCATACTCCAGGAGCCCATGGAGAGGATTAAAATGCCGACTTGCAAGTACGACGGTAAGTCCGACCCTGAGGACCACATCTCTGCATACGAAGGACACATGCTACTGTACACCGACACTGATTCCGTATGGTGTAAGGTGTTCCCTTCAACCCTAGCGGCCTTGGCGCAAACTTGGTATAAAAGCATACCGCCGGAAACTATTTTTGATTTTCGACAGCTCACGTCCATGTTTGTGACACAATTCGTTAGTAATAAGCGAAGGGAGAAGACTACCGGCGAGCTAATGTCCATCAAGTAGGGAGAGAAGGAGAGCCTAAGGGATTACATTGGTCGCTTCAACTCTGAAGCCGTTACCATCCCTAGCTTGCAGTACTGGCACTGATGACAGGCTTGAAAGAGGGAACTGCATTTAGAAGTTACCTAGGCCGTAAAAAGTTGACCAGCCTGACCGAAGTCCTCGGAAAAGCTCATGAGTTTATCCGGGGAGAGGAGTTCGATAAGGCGGCGGCCTCGAAGCGGTCCGAAGGAGACGACAAGGAGAAGGAGAGAGAAAAAGAGAAAGAGAAAGATAAAAACCGGATAGATCGGAAGTCCGACAACTCCGGAAGAAGGGAGGAGAACAACTTAGTAAAGAAGGGCCAAGAAGGACGGCCAGACCGCTATCACAACTACACTCCTCTAACAATGTCCAGGGCCTAAATCTATGAGTTGCACAAACAGGATGACAAGTGGCAGCGACCCAGGAAGATGTATTATAAAGACCGTGACAGATCCAAGTGGTGTGACTTCCACAAAAATCACGGTCATGTTACAGAAGATTGCAAGGACCTGAGAGACGGGATCGAAGACCTGATACGGAGAGGCTACTTCAAGCAGTATCAGGCGAAAACGGACCACCGTGAAGGGTCCCCCAAAGAAGAAGACAACAAGAGAAAGTCCGTTAAAGAAAGAATGAAGGAGATACACATTATCTCAGGCGGCCCGGTCCATGGCGGAAGTATTCACGGTGCCAAAGCCAGTCTTAAGGAGGTAAGGCACCAAGAATTATCACAATACGGGCAAGTGGCCAGCGCCGCCACTAATGCCGTCCGTCTCGTTCACAACAGAGGACGCCAAGGGGATTATCTACCCTCATGATGATCCGTTGGTAGTATCTCTCCAGATTTCAACAGCAATGGTTCACCGCATCCTGGTAGATGGAGGTAGCTCGGCCAATATTCTCTTCATGCCTACATTCGAGAAGATGGGGTTAGGGAGATCCTGTCTCAAGCCGGTCTCGTACCCAGTAATCGGTTTCACAGGAGCATCGGTCGTTCCTGAGGGCACCATTAAGCTACCGGTTAAGCTGGGGGAAGGATCTCACTCCCGAGATCTCTTGGTGGAGTTCCTGGTAGTTGATGTACCGGCAGCTTACAACGCCATTATTGGGAGACCACTGATCCACGACGCTCAGGCTGTAGTATCAACTTATCACTTGACGATGATCTACACGTCAAACAGTGGAAAACCGGAGAGGTTGAAAGGGAATCAAGAATCAGCCAGAGCCTGCTATCTGACAGCTCTTAAGAATTCTAATCATAAGAGACCGGCAGAGTCCCCACCATCAGAGAGAAAAAGGCGAAGGGCATAGAATAAAGCAAACAAGGACTTGTCGATGGAGAATTTTGAGGGAAGGCCGGCAGATTTGCCGAGACCTAGCCCAGAAGGAAAGACCGAAGAGATCAGACTAAAGCTGGAGAGGCCAGAAAGGATGGTGAAAATTGGAGCCGACTTGGCCGACAACGTCAAAGTCAACTTAATCAGTCTACTGCGAAGCAATGCCGATGTCTTCGCATTTTCAGCTGATGAAATGCCGGGAATAGATCCCGCGTTTATGGTACACCGGCTAAATGTCAATGAGGAAGTAAGACCGGTAAAACAGAAGAAGCGGAACTTTTAGGCCGAGAAGAACGCAGCCATCAAAGAAGAGGTGGACAAGTTGCTAGCGGCCGACTTCATTGAGCCCTGCGACTATCCGGAGTGGCTGGCAAATGTCGTCATGGTAAAGAAAGCCAATGGGTCCTGGCGAATGTGTGTGGACTTTACCGACCTCAACAAGGCCTGCCCAAAAAACTGCTACCCATTGCCTAGGATCGACCAGCTGGTTGACTCTACTAGCGGTCATGCGCTGCTAAGCTTCATGGATGCCTTCTTTGGATACCATCAGATCAGCCTCCTAGAGGCGCATGTAAACAAGGCGGCATTCATAACGGACGCTGGAGTATATGCATACAAGGCCATGCCGTTCGGTCTGAAGAATGTCGGAGCTACCTACCAAAAGCTAGTGGATAAGATATTCGCACATCAGAAAGGCCGGAATGTCGAAGTCTATGTTGACGATAGCATCGTCAAAAGCTTGACGGAGGAAGCCCACATCACGAACCTCGAGGAAACCTTTGCGACTTTGCGCAAGCACCAAATGAAGCTGAATCCTAAGAAGTGCGTATTTGGAGTAAGATCGGGTAAGTTCATCGGCTTCATGGTTAGTGAAAGGGGAATAGACGCTAACCCTGACAACATCAGGGCAATAAGCAAACTACCTGAACCCAAGAGTATCCGGGACATCCAGAACTGACCGAAAAGATGGCGGCACTAACAAGATTCGTCTCCAAGTCAGCTGAGAAGGCCCTGCCGTTCTTCAAAGTGCTGAGAGGGAACAAGAAGTTCGAATGGGGGGATGAACAAAGACAGGCCTTTGAGGCCGTTAAGGAACATTTCAAAAACCTACCGACTATTACCCGACCCAAGATGGGGGATAAGCTGCAATTATACGTCTCGGTGTCGGTTAAAACGGTAGCAGCCGTATTGCTGGTAGAAAAGGATAAGCTGCAACATCCTATATATTTTGTAAGCCATGTTTTGGCTGGGGCTGAGCAGAGATGCGAATTACTGGAGAAAATGGCATACGCCATGCTGATAGCGGCTAGAAAACTTCGACCATACTTCGACTCACACACCATCCAGGTCCTCACAAACCAGCCGTTAGAGAAGGCGCTCCATAAGTTAGATACAACCGGCGGAGCTACTAGAATGGGCAATAAGGCTGTCCGAGTTTGATATAGAGTATCGGCCGCAAACACTATCAAGGCCCAAGCTTTGGCCGACTTTATTGTTGAGACCACCAGCGGCGAAATTGAGGGACCAGCCGGCACCTGGCAGATATCTGTAGACGGCTCAGCAGCCCAAACAGGGGCAGGTACTGGGGTAGTCATGACGTCTCCAGAAGGGGACACGTTTGAATATGTCGTCCGCTTTGGGTTCAAGGCGTCCAATAACGAGGCAGAGTACGAAGCTGCAATAGCAGGAATCAGCTTGTGCATAGCGTCAGGAGCAAAGAAAGTACGGATGATGACGGATTCCCGGCTCATATCCAGCCAAATCGAGGGCACCTACGAGGCCGGGGAACCGTAATGCGAAATACCTACAAAAGGTAAAGCAGATAACGGCCACACTGCAGAGCTTCGAGGTAGTACTGGTCCCTCGGACAGAGAATATGGCAGCCGATGCTCTGTCAAAGCTGGCAAGTTCAAGCACCACAGATCTCAAGCGCAGCGTCATGATAGAAATGCTGCCGGAAAGAAGCATAGAGACCGCCAAGGTGGAGGTGAACGAAGTCACTCATGAGAAGGAATGGAACGACGACATATTGGCGTACAAGATGACTGAAAGTTTGCCCACCGATAAGATTGTGGCAAAAAAGCTGAAAAGATAGGCTCCCTGGTTCTGTGTTTTCCAAGGCCAACTGTACAAGAAAGGTCTTTCACTCCCACTCCTGAGGTGTGTAACGGCCCACGAAGCTACAAAAATCATGGAGGAAATCCATGAAGGAGTGTGTGGAAACCATATCGGTGGGAAGTCACTAGCACTAAAAGCTCTAAGGGCCGGTTTCTACTGGCCGACAATGCTGATGGATGCACAGCTATACGTGAAAAAATGCGACAAATGCCAAAGGTACGCACCAGTCATACACCAGCCGACAAATGATTTGCAGCCGATCCTAAATCCAATCCCTTTTTCTCAGTGGGGGATGGACATCATAGGACCATTCACACCAGCATCTGGAGGAAGAAAGCTCCTAATAGTTGGAATTGATTACTTCACCAAGTGGATTGAGGCTGAACCAACTGCAAAGATAACGGCTAATCAGGTTCGGAAGTTCATCTGGCAAAACCTCATCACAAGGTTCGGAATTCCCATGAGAATAGTCATGGACCATGGCGTCCAGTTCGACTGCGGGCCGATAAAGAACTTTTTGAACCCGTATGGAATCAAGTTCGCATACTCATCCGTGTGTCATCCCCAGAGCAATGGCCAAGCCAAAGCCGCCAACAAGCAAATACTGAACGCTCTGAAGAAAAAACTGGATGATTTGAAGGGTGCTTGGGCCGACATGGTCCCAACGGTACTATGGTTTAACAGAACCACCGAGAAAGAAGCGACTGGAGAGACACCGTTCAGGTTGGCATTCGGGTCTGAGGCAGTGTTACCGGTCGAAGTCGGATTGCCAAACTGGCGGATCCTTGACACAAACTGCACCGGGAAGACCTCGACCTCTTGCCAGAAGTCAGACTCGCGGCGGAACTCAGGTCGGCAGCATACAAGGACCGGATAAGCAAGGCCTACAACAAAAGAGTAAGAAGTCGGCCGATTGAGAAGGGCGACCTGGTGCTCAGGCGCACATCGGCTACTGGAAAAGCTCATGCTGAGGGCAAACTAACGGCCAACTGGGAAGGACCATATCTTGTGAAAGAGGAAATAGTCCCGGGGGCTTACCGGTTGGAAGATATGTCGGGCAAGCATCTCAAGAAACATTGGAACGCCAGCGTACTCAAGAAGTATTTCGTTTAAGCATGTTTACATAAGCAAGAATAAAACGACATTGTTGCCAATATCAGCTTTACTTAGTTTGAACTAATGATTGTCCATTTTCAATAAGACGAGTTTCTTTAAACTTATTACATGTTCAAATTATTCTCTAAACTCCTTAGCAGTCAACGACCTATGTGGATCTGCTGTCAAAGGGGGGAGAAAGGTCCCTTGACGGTCAATGACCCACGAGAATCTGCCGTCAAGAGAAGTAAACAATATAAAGGTTCCCGGTGGTCAATGACCTCAGTGGATCTGCCGCCGGGTAAACCAAGCACGCAGGAAGCTTGGGGATGGCCAATGACCTTAGAGGATCTACCAACCTAAGGTATACACTGCCGGCAGGAAAATATCCTACCTCATAATCGGTCAATGACCCTAGTGGATCTGCCGGAACGAAATAGTAGAACAAGACTATTTGCCGGTCTACGAACCCGAGTGGATCTGCCGATATAATAAAAGAAAATGAACGCAGAATTAAAAAGCGAGATAACTGCATAACCGACACGAGAGTTGGTGAAATATATTCCATTAATACGAAAATAGTATTTACATCCTAGTCTAACTTAGGAATAAAATGATAAAAGAGTCAGGTCGGCCACAGACGGCTAGACCGGGAAAGATGAAGAGGGAAACCTAAACTAAGCATCATGGGCAGCTTCAGAGGCTGGAGCCTTGCCGTAATCCGCAGCCGGACTCCTGTCAAGAATGACCACGTTGTTAGTCGGATCATCAGCTTGTTCCCCAGTAGCTCCCGGCTCAGCTTCCTCAAACTCAACTCGGGGGTCGGCATTAGCTATGTCGACCTCAGTCACCCCCAAGTCCAGTTCCTCACCCTTCACCGGGGTCTCGAACTCCCGGCGACCATGTGCCTCCTCAACCTGGCTCTAGTCCAACTCCGGGAAGGTGTGCCTGGTACACCGCATAGCGGCAGCCCAACCCCCGTTGTACCGGTTGGCTAAGCGGTTGACAAAGTCAATGGACCGCCGGTATTCAGCCACCGCATTGGCTTCCCGGCCCTTCGCAGCTGTCAGCTCCTCCTTCACTTTTTCAAGTTCAACATCCTTGTTTTTTGCAAGGAGCTTACAGCTGGCCGACTCCACTTTAGCGGTCTGGAGGTCGGTCTTGGCCTTGTCCAGGTCGGTCCTTAGCTTGTTTCTCTCATTGGTGACGTTCACCAACACCGCATTCTTCGCGGTAAGCTGATCCTGGGTGGCCTGGTGAGCTTCAACCTCACCAAAGTAGGCACCCTGAAAGTACCGGTAAAGATCACAGAGTTCTTTACCGGAATGCGCCGTCTGCACAGGGGAAACAGAAGGTTAGACAAAGATGACTATGACATAAAACCATTACGACACTTGGAAAACATCTTACCAGGGCTAGATTGTGAGCGTGAACGGCAGCAGCAGTCTGGATCTGGTCCACCAGCATATCATACTTCAGCTAAAGGCCCTTCAGGAGCCGGTACCCCAAATTACTGCCCTCGAGAGGACGGTCCAACAGCAAAGACTCGTCATCAAGGACGTTGAGCTTGGGCTGAAACAGCTCACCGTCATAAACAGGGGACCGAGCCCATCTCTTCCGGAGAATTTCCGGAACCTCCACTTCATCTGCTTCGATGAAGCCTGTTTTCCGTGGACGAGCAAAATGCTCCAACTCAGGTATCATGGCCGGTAGGGTCAGCTGTTTGTATATTTTGGGCCGCAAAGAAGAGGTCCCCACCTCAACTACACGCCCAGAAAGTCTAGCCTTAGGGTCCTTCTCGGCCACATAGACCTCCTTCTCAGGTTTCTCCTTGCGAGAAACCTTGGAGGGAGGCCGCTTGGAGCCTTCATCTTCCCCTTCAGCCTTCCTCTTTGCGGAAGCGGGGGTAACCTTCTTCAAGGGAGGCTGGATAGCCTTCCGAGGGGCTTGATCACCACCGTCACCACGGCCGGCACCGCGAGTCTTGCCAACCCTGCCGCCAATGCTGGGAGGGATAAATGTGAACCTTTGGGCCGGTTTTGGAGGCATGTTGCTGATAGGTATGAAGTGGATGTTTAGGTGGAGAGCTTCCCCAATCAAATGTTCGCAGCCTGAAAGCAAAAGAAAGCAAAGTCAGTTACATTGGCTAACCAAACAAAATACACGTACAGGTAAAAAGTAAAAGGGGGCACAAAGCCGATAGGACCCATGGTTACCATGAAGATCAGATTGGCAGAAGCCAAGAGCTAAGAGGGGCTCATTTCCCAAGATATACTTGGTGTGCGGTAGCCAAGTTAGCGGTACTGGGACTGACTTGCCTCCTTTGGGCCCCGGTATGGTCAACGCGTCAAAAAATTTGCATGCCTCCAGCTCCCGACGTGTGAGACGCCGGTCAGAAGTATGTTCCATCCTGGGGCGAGGCTTCGTCCAATACCGGCGAAGGGGAAAATCATCAGGTACTTGAACCCAGAAGAAACAGGGCTGCTAGTTTTCAGAGACGTCAGTTTAGGGTACACCGTTAATTTCTTCGGTTTAGTGTACATTGACATCCATCCGCCCTGCCCTTGGCCTTTCCCTTTTCCTTTCCCTTTGCCTTTCGCGGAACCATCTTCTTTAATCCAATGGAGTTTCTGGAAAAGGTTCAGTGTTTCCGGAAATCTATTATACCGGACGGTCCAGGCATACGATATGAGATTGCGCCAGGATAACGGTGTGAGCTGGGACAAGCAGATGTTCCAGGCTTTGAAAACTTTAACAATAAAGGGGTCTAGCGGAAATCTAAGCCCGAAGTCCAGCATGTGGGCATACACCGCCACGTGCCCTGGTGGGCAGTCCGTTACCGGGCAACCCTCAGACGGCATGACAAGCTTATAGCCGTCCGGACAGGCAAAGTATTCCGCTCCTTTGCGGCAAAAATCATTATTTAATGTTGTCTTTCTCCAGCTCGTGTCAATTTGGACGAATGAAGGGCTACCGACTTCACATGACGGCATATAGAGATTGTCCAGCGTCTCATCATCATCCTCCGGTATAACCTCGGGATGATCCTCATCATCATTGGCTTCCAGAGATACCGACTCCCCGTCGGACATCATGTCACGTAAGACGCTATCTACGTCTTCAGAAGCAACAGAAGAAACTTCGTCATGCTCCCGTTCATCGCCCTCTCCCATGTCATCTTCAGACGAAGAAGCACCTGGGGCTCCCTCTCCTAATGCCTCCACCGGTTTAGAGGAGGATGGCTTATCAATGGGATTCAAAGAGGTACCGGCCAGGTAAGGAAAAAGCAGCGGGGAACGCTCGACCAAGCCTAACATTGTGCCATATTGGCCAGATACCGGCACACCAATGGCAGCCCCAAGTGCCCTAATAGCGGTTAAAGGGGAGGCGCGGGTAACCGGTTCCTCATTCGCCCTCCCAGAGGTGCTACAGCCCCTATTTGATTTACTCCTACGTTCTCGAGACAAGTCTGCTATCGGTGAGTTAGTAGATAATGTGGGACTAAGAGACTTACTATCAGAATTAAAGTCGCTATCGGTTATGGATTAGGGACTCCCAGAGATGTTTTGAGAATCAGAATGAGAGGACATGATTAAAAGAATAAATTACGAAGAAGGAAATTGTGTGAAATACCTGGAAAAAGGAAAGATTGGAAGTTGGCGTCAATATCAACCGGCAAGAGAGATTGGTTAGCTACGGCACGAAATGTCACGACGAAAGGCTGGCAACTGAAAGGACGTTAGGTCTCAGAGAATACGATGAGAGCAAATGTTTGAAAGTTTGAAAGCGATGTGAAAGTGTGAAATTGATTTTACCCAGGCGCTATTTATAGAGAGCTCCATGGCCTGGATCAAGTGACGTTTCGTCTTCCCGTCCCGATCATGACACGTGTATCTTGAGCTCGGAAACAGCTGTGAGCAGCTACTGACATTCTAGTCAAATCATCACGAAGATCAAGGCGACGGTTCGCATTCCGTTAAATAACCCCCTCTCTGGAAACTTCTAAACGGTTTCAGGAAGAAGTGATGATTTTCATCCATAACGGCTCAATGTTGAACAAGCAGGATATCCCTGTACCAGACATATCGGCTTGGGGGCTAGTTGTATGGGATCGTATAACTTTCCTACCGGTCCAGTTAGACCGCCATTGACCGTCATGGTCAAAACACTCGGAGGAATCCCATTTTACTGGCTGTGTGCCGAGACAGATGCCGGTATACTTCATATGCCGGTTACCTTATTATACCTTATCGGTATCCATCACCTGGGCCACTGCCAAAATGGGCCTAGGTTGGTCCAGCCGTCCAATACTTACCCAATGCGCCTATGGGCCTAAAGATAAGTATCAGAAGAGGATAGAAGTGTATTCAACCAATAGGAGCAGTGTCCTACCTTGCTAAGGACATTGCCGGCTCCTATAAATACCCCCATGATCTGAGTCATAAGGTACGTTCACAGAGACCACTATACTTTAGTTGAGACATCTCGTCTTTACCCTTTACTGACATAGGCATCGGAGGGGCGTTCCTCGGACCAACCCCCGAGGTTAGTTTACGTGTTCTGTCTTGCAGGACATTAAACCGGCTTATTGCATAGAGGAGATACCGGTTCACTCCCTACCATTTATTCCATACCGGAACACTTACATTGTTATTTTGATCAATTGTTGAAATCTCTTCTTTCTCAAATCAATGGCCTTTAATTTTCATACTATTTTCATCTGAGAATTCTAAATTTCTATTTTCTAATTTTGTTATTATTGGTTTAATTAACTTTTAAAATTATTAATTATTAACTTATTGTTAGAAATTAATATAAAAATTGTAAATTATAAACTTAAAAAATTCAATTAGTATTAATGTATTATTAATTTTAAAGAACTTGTTGTTATAAAAACTTCAAGAATTATAAAATGGCAATATGCGAAGTTGTGAACATCGGAACATGTTATCACTTTATGAGTTATTCGTTATTTAGTAATTGTATTTCAATATTTTTGTACTTAATATCTAATAGTTAACTAGTTACTAACTTAGTAAATTACTACTTAGTACCATAACCAAACTAATGAACTACCAATTAACAAGTAACAATTACAAAGTAACAAGTTTGTGAAGTTAGTGTCTTAGTGAATACTGATTAACACAAAATAACAATCTACTTATTGATTTCGTTTTTTAACAAACTATGAATTTATAACCATTCGAACAAATTAGGATTATAGCAAGAACCGAAACTGAATTATAAATATGCGAAGGTGCGAGCATCCGAAGATGTTATCACTTTATCAATTATTTGTTAATTAGTATTTGACAATTTGTATTTCAGTGTTATTGTGCTTACTAGACTACTAGTTAGTATTATTTACTAGTACTTAGACCTTAGTACCAAAGTATCAATCATTAATCAGTATTAACTAATTGAACATGTTATCAAATATGCGAAGTTGCGAGCATCCGAAGATGTTATCACTTCATCAATCATATACTAATTAATAATTCCTTAATTCAACTCATTTTTAATAATTTAACTCTTTTTGTTGTTATATAGTGACCCAGTGAGACTAAATAAGTCACTAACTAACTAAATGGCTAAGTTTAATGACTCTAATAAATAGTCTAATCATTAATCAGTATGGAGTATGGACTTATAGATTATAATTGTTAATTGTTAGGTGGTTTGTGTTCACAAAGAAGTGAAGAACAAAAGTTTGTTATCTTGATTATCGAATGTCCAACCTCCAAAGTCAAAACTATAATCTGAATTTGATAAATTGGTGATTGATCATTATTCATTAATGATTAATCACTTTAAAGTTCAAATCTTTAATGTATATTAATATATGTATTAATGCAAATTTTGACATGTTAATTGAGTTTAACCTTAGTCAATAATATATATATATATATATGTATTAGCCAATAATATAAGTTAAGTCTTAGTTTAGTTTAATTACTTCTAGCATTAGTAATACAAGTTTGACATGTTAATTGTTATAACTTACAATTTTGTAACTTAATAAGTAATATAAGTACTTAAGTAGATTAATGTTATTATCTTGAATTAAACTTAGGGTACTGTTTAAGTAGATGTTTTGAGTTTCAATATGAATTTAACTTAGAGACAATTAATTTAAATGGAGTATTGTTATATTGAACCAATCTACTGAGTTATATTGTTCTACATTTGTTGCAACTGAATTAGATGCTTTCGGTTCCAAAATGAATTCAACTTAAAGATGATTAACTTAAGTAGAGTACTATTATTATCTTGAGTTAGTTTATCGACTTACATTGATACACTCATTCCAATAACAACATGTTTCAATTTAAGTAAATGTTTTGAGTTTCAGTTACTTTACCGACTTACATTGATACATTCATCTAATCTAATATCAATTTCTTTCAGTTTGGCTTAGATACATGAGTTTCAAATTGAATATAACTTGTTAACGATTAACTTAAATGGAGTATTGTTATCTTGATTTAACTTATCGATTCACATAGATATCTCGAGCTAATCCACTATTAACTTATTTTACGTCGATTATAGGCTTTTAGTTTTCAAATGCATAGAGCTTCATGACTATTATAGTTATATTAATCCATTGATCTAATATAGTAAGAGTAAGACATTAATCTAATCGACTTTTTAAAAAATGTCTAACTCGTCTCTCGAGGAAGTTTATAAGAATTTATACTGATATGAGACATCCTTTTTAACCAAACATGATGTAATTTGCATATAACTAAAAGTTTGAATATCGACTTATATAAAATTGTCTTATTTCAAATTGTCGAATATATCAGTATTGTACACATATATCGATTTCATACACTTTTTTGTGAAGTACAACCGGGTTTTTTTCGAGGCAAGTGTCAGACTACACTTATTTGCCACGTTAATTTTAATCGAACCCGGAAAAATATTTGGCCAAAACCCGACATAAAGTTCCATTTTTCACGAACAAATACAAGAATGTGACTAAATTCTACCCGATGCGATTATTGTCGAACTTATGTGGTTTTCGTCAATAACTGAAATAAACTGAAACGAAACTGAAAATAACTGCAACGTGTTTTAACTGCTATGGATTCAACCGTTGGTTGATTTAACTGTTCGGATAAAACTGGTTTAAATTGCAACTGAACTGAACTGAAACTGAAAAGAAAAATAACTGAATTAAACTGAACTGAAAAGTTTGTTAACTGAACTGAACTGAACTGAACTGTTAATTATTTTAACTGCTGTAAATTGAACTGATATGAACTGAACTGTTTGGATATAACCATAACTGAACTATTCAACTGAATTGACACCTCTATTTATATGGATCATGTCATGCAGTCCATATAGGCCGTTATTTTGGCTTTTCCCGTAGTCCATGCATGGATATTGCTAGCTGAATTAATGAGTATTACTTAGCCCTATCCTTCGTTTCAACTTATGTTTACTTATTTGAATTTATCTGAACTTCATTTAAGTTATCTTAACTTATTTGAATTTATTTGAACTTATTAGTCCTTACTAGAATGTATTTGAACTTCTTAGACCTCATTTTGTGAGTGTGTCAAACTTTTTTTTTTTGGGTTGCCCACCCGGTTCACTGGAGCTTTGCTCCGACTACATCTGAGTCCGACCCGGGTCGCACACCTGGCTTTGGTGGGTGAGTCTCCCAACAAGCGTTTATGCATACGGTGAGGCTCGAACTCGAGACCTCCCTTAAGCGACATCAAGTTGCTTACCACTTGAGCCAACTCTTGTTGGTCGAGTGTGTCAAACTTTATTTTTGCTGAATTGAACTTATTATCTGGACATATTAGACTTTATTAGTCCTTAACTTTTTTAATTAGACTTTATTTAAACTTATCTCAATTAACTTATTTGAAATTATCTAAACTTATTTTTTTATAAAGATTGAAAATAAGTTAAACAAAACTGAGCCTAAATTATTAAGAGTTGCTGACTACAGTGGAGGGTTGAGGTCAGTATGCAATTTTGCATGGTGCGGGTGGCTTACTTGGGGACGACTTTCAGCAGTTTGTGACAACTAGCTTGGCAGTGATCTTTGGTTGGGTTGGGTCAGGGGGATGAACTGTGGGAACTTTTTTGTTTTTTCATTGTTAGTCAAAGTTAAAAATTTAAGATGGGCAAAATATAAGATTACCGTGTAGAAATTCCCAACTATATTTCTACAAAATAATCACTAAATTAAATTCTCGCACTTACATCTATACTATATATTAAAAGGTGTTCCTATCAAAGGAACGGTGCCACGTGGCACTATTCATTATATATGCGCCACGTAGCTTCGCCACGTCATCTTATGTGCCATGTAGATCGTTACGTCATCTTACAAAAGAAATATTATTTGCTACTAAATTTGAACATGCGACCTCTTGCAAAGAGAAGTTTGTCCTTACCATCTCATCTAACTTTTTTTAGTGCTTCAGAAATCCACATAATGTTATATATTCATTGCAAACATAAAGTAAATTAAATGTCATACATATCAATAGTGAAGAAAAAAAAAGGTAATACCTGGGGAAACTCTCGGGCCAACACACTATAATTATTAAAACTAAACATAAACCTCGTGGTGATACAAGGATGACCACAAATCTTCTCTCTACATCGTATACAATGATCTTGTAGCTGATTGATTCCAATCCTTTTTAGACATTTACATAGTTCAAAGTAACAAACTAATTTTAGTAGGTGCTTTTTTTATTTTAAAAAAGACCATGAACCTATATTAAAGTGATAATATATCCCTAATATGCCTAAGCTAAACAATCATACAATGGAAACCATCTCGTAATTAAGTATACTCTCTTCTATTTAGAAGAAATATTTTCCAAAACAAGTCTAAAGTGATGTGGTTCGCAAGGAATTTGGATGACACCTTCTCGATAGTGATACCCAAATTCGTTGGCGGATAATTGAAGCAAACCAACCATACAAGGATGGTTGATCCACCCAAGAGGCACCATAAATCTCTCTTCTTCCTCTTCAAACTTGCCTACCAAAACAGGCACATACCCTCTTCGAGCTTCATGTCTTTCAAGATTGTTATACGTTCTCGAAAATCGAGAAGGCGATATCGATGGAGATTGCTCCTTCTTCCTAACAATCCTTCCTATCAAATTCTTCATTGTTGTGGAGGTATACTATTCTTTCAATAATGATAATAATGAAGGAGAGAGGGGAGAATGTATACATGTATTTGGGATCTTTGCTAAGTGTATGGATGTAGTTATATATATATTAATATATATATATATATATATATGTAGCTGTCCTAGCTAGCTTTGTACTCCGTAGATGCTTAATTAATTCGCTGTTGTTCTTTTAATCATATGGATTAAGTTTTATATTATTGTTTAGCTAGTGGACTACTAATCACTATCAATCCATCATAGCTCACAAGTTTGAAGACTCCAAGTCAAAGATGAAAATGGAAACATTCAACAATATTAGACCTTGTTAGAGTAATCCTATTGGGATAAAAAGAGGAATAATCTTATTATTAAACCTTAATTGTGGACCTATGTTAGTCTATTTTTGCCATTTTTGATTAAGTGCTATGATAGTTGGAGTACTATCGACCAACATGCAGGAAAAGTTATAGGGTATTTGAATCACGTTGCATGACGTAACAGCTAGGCAATGTTGAAACTTTTTATTAGAAAAAATTAAGGAGGAACGGGAGCCTTTTATTGAAATCATGGATAATTTTAATAAGTAATTAAGTATGCTTATATGGTGAAAGCTACATGTTAATAACATGAGCGAATAAAAATTAAATATATGATCTTTTTCTTGAGAGGAAATTAAATATATGATATAATTAATGGTAGGATGACTGGATGAGTACTATTACGTAATCAGGGGCGGATCCAGTGTGGGTTCAGTGGGTTCAACTGAACCCACAAAAATTTGGAGAAAAAAGGAAAGAAATCGGCGAAAAATCGAAATAAATAAAACAAATATATATTTCCTGCGCCGTGTTCCGTCATTGTTTTGATGTTTAGTTCAGTGGTTTAATGGGCCGCAATATACAGCCCTCACTTGATGACAACGCGGCCGGGTTCGACATCCACGGTATACAGAGGGTTTCGTTTCCTTCATTTACTAGTTTTGTTTCCTTTCTATGCAACTTTACTTTTTTTTTTTCTGTTTGATTCAGATAGAGTGCTAAGACAGCTGATTTATAGGCTTTATTAGGGAGTTTCCTAAACTTATATAATGTACTGTAATATATTCCAACGTTCAATGAATAATAAGGCAAGCATTTGAGTACCTAAAATACTTCACATAGAGCTACTTTTAAATTTTATTTAAGTTTTTTTTTTTTTAGTTTATAGTTTTGTAGAGCATTTTTCTTCACCCCGACTTTTACGCATCCTATAATAATCTTAGTTTTTGCTATTTTAAAAAGTAACTAAGTTTGAGTACTATCTTATCAAATTAATATGAACTACTCTATTCAATTTCCTATATGAAATATACAAAATATATCAGTAACGCTGTAACGGCAAAAAAAGAAGAGTTTTGATGATTATGAACACCATCCCAAAACTTGAAATAAAAACGGATTATTCAAATCAAATTTCCCTTCCTTAACTATTTTTAGATACCAGAAATTGAGGATTTAATTGTCCTTTTGCACATCTATATTTTCGAATACTTAAATAAGTGTTATATAATTGCTAATGCATAAATTTTTGTAAATTTTTATTCATCTTAGTTTTCTTTTTGAAGTACTCCGAACCCACGTGGGTCAGATCCTGGATCCGCCACTGCACGTAATTAAGTAATTAATTAGAAATTTTTTTATGTAGTTTAAACAAATTATATAAAAAAAGTTAAATTTTTTTAATATGATTTTTAGAACAAACTAGTTTTTAGGCCCGGGTTACTCCCCGCGTAATGACATTTTGCGTGTATGACTTTAAAAAATTAGTTTGTTCTAAAAACCATATTAAAAAATTGAACAAACTAGTTAAAATAATAACACTAAATATGACTTGGTTTAGTAGTTAAGACTTTAAATACGAGCTTGAAGTCACATGATCAAATCTTATTCGAAGTACTTTCTAATTTTGGCTGCGTACTACAGTACTAGTGATTAGTGAAGCGGTGAATGGTTATCATAGGACCCAAACATGCCAGAACCTGCACACCTATAATTTATTTTAAATATGTATAGAAACTTTGTTCTCAAACTTATCTTTATCCCTTCTCTTTTTGGTAGTAATATTTACCACAAATTCTTGGGCTGTTACACCATAGTTTGTAGTATAATCATCTACAAACCACTATTCTTTTGTAAACAAAACTCAAATGACATAAATAAATAAAAAATGACATGAGATTTATGTCATTAATTATTTATATAGTCCATATAATTCTTGTTAAAGTGTAAGTCGTTATGCATGTTACATAATATTTTATGATGTAGCATGTTACCCCCAAGACAAATTCAATCTTTATCCCTTCGCACATTTATATTATCTACATGATAATTGTATTCACAATTTTGGAAAAAAGAAAGTGCACCTAGCTAATACATAAAGTTTCTCTCCTTTGCTAATGATCTCATCAGTTAACAAACTCCTTTTATTATCAATATTAGTTTTTACAGAATATATAATTCCTTCCACCCCCATCACAACCCCAAAGATTAACTTTAATTTATTTCATAATGGTAGATTATTTAATCAAATACTTACGACAAGTTTTATATGAAATGGTCTTACTTCTTACTATTATAAGGGGTAACTTAATTTTAATTGTACCACATAATTAAGTTTGAATCTGCTATTATTATTATTAGTATTATTATTATTATTATCATAATAATTATTATTATTATTTAAATTAAAGTTGATCAACTTTTATAACGATCAAAGAAGATTAGAATTCATAATTTGAGTATCCCTATTATATATGGGAACTCTTGAGGACTTTAGTGTCCACCTGAGTTCCCTAAAATACCCTTTATGTTTTTATTCTTCCAAGATAACTAATGAGGGCAAAAAAGTCATTATAACTTTTTTTTAAAAAAGCTCTAATGTAACTGCCATATTTTTCTCCTACAAAAACTACCACATTTTTTTTAGTGAAAGTAACTTCCTGATTTTTGAAAACAAAAGAAACATGTACAATATCACCGCGATGTTCGCGCACGCATCGCGTGTAAAAGATACTAGTTTGAATTAAAGAGAGGGATAGAGTATGTAATAAGTTTTCTTTGTAGCCTTTGTCAAGGTCATATTCTGAATTTGCCAGCCATTTCACTATCTACTAAAAGAGTGGATCACAATTTTAACAAAAAAAGGAGATGCTTATTGCTTGCAAAATGGGTAGTATAAAAGAAAACTTAAGTGAATCATCATAGTACGTGTGTTTCCTTCGAATGTATAGCACTTGTGTAAATACAAGAAGATGACTTTCAATATCCTCTATCTTGTGTACTACTATAACTCTACGTAACTCATTATTCAAATTATTTTTGTACATATATTATATATATAGTACAGAGTAACAAAATAGTTGCTCAAAATGTCTTAAAATAGGAGTAACTAAGATAACGAAAATTGTATATACAAAGAACCTAAGTTTTCTTGTTTAATTTCTGCTCTCAATATACCAACCATTTTCATGCTAAGAAAAGCCACAAAATGGTTGAACTTGATGAGTTTCCTCGTTTTTGAAACCCTAAAAATGACCATTTATGTGGCACATAACATGTAATTAACTTTACAAAAAGATTATCCTAGCTAATTCATAAATTAAATCTTACTATATAAATCATATATCCCCTTCTAATTGGAGGCAATATGCTCCATAACAAGTCTAAAATCATGTGGTTCACAAGGAATATGAATGACACCTTGTTGATGATAACCAAATTCATTGGCAGATAACTGAAGCAAAGAAACAATACAAGCATGGTTTATCCACCCAAGAGGCACCATAAATCTCTCTTCTTCTTCCTCATATATCCCTACTATAAAAGGCACATACCCTTTTTTAATTTCATGTGTACTATTATGATTGATATCATCATTGTTATTATGATGAACATTATCACAACATACTTTTGAAAATCGAGGCGGTGCCCTAGATGATGAAGATTGCTTCTTATTCCTCACAATCTTTCCTATCAAATTTTTCATTGTAGCAGTAGTAGTACAGTGGAAATTATAGGGATAAACTAAAACTAGTTCTTCTCCTTTGTTAATTTTGAAGGAGAGAGTAATCACGCATGGATTTTAATTTGGCCTTTTGGAGTTGTTTATTTAAAACATAAAAGTAACGTGTGTGTATATATATATATATAGTAATGGACTAATGGTATCTCCTTAGGCTGCTGTCTGTTCTTGTCCATAGAAATTAAGTTAATATCATTGCTATGATCGAGTCGCATAGGTCACCTGTTGAAATGTGAGTCCAAGTCAAAGATGAAGAATTAATAAAAATTCAACAAAAATCAACCTTATATGTGACCTTAGTTGCCAAAAAAAGCAAAGGACTATTGAACTTGGCAGGCGATGTAGTCATGAAATGTTTCGTTTAGAAATAGTTGCACCATTTACGTAGTGTTTACTATTCACATCTTATACTTGATTGTCTTTGGTGATTTATATTTTAGGAAAAACATAGTCGTATGAGATTTTGTTAGGTTCGTCTCAAAATATATGTTTTTAATATCAACTTTTTATAATTTTTAGTTATTGATAATTAAAGATATTAATGTTTGAAAACATGCATCGGTAATCGTGAAAATATGAAATGGTGCAACTATTTCTAAACCGTAGAAATAGAATACTATTTTTTTATTCATTACTTCTTCTTTTATTATTAATAGAGTTGGTTTCCAAAAACCCTCATTATGAACAAAGTGTATTATGAAATATAAAGTATATAATGAAAATTGAAGTGTTTCCGTCTTTTAATGCTATGAACAAACTTTGTTCATAATAAGAGTTTTTGGAAAGAAAGAGGGAAAATAGAGGAACTTTAATTTGAGGAGAGGGGGAAATAATTACTGAAAAATCTTTTTGGTAGGTCGAGAAAAGTTTCGGTGAAAGGGTATGTTACACTTAGACTCTGTTCTTTTGGACTGAATTAATGAAAATTATATTAAGTTCAGTTCATGAAAATTCAGTTCAGTTTAGTTCATGAAAATTCAGTTCAGTTCAGTTCATTTAGTTTCCTCTCACAGGTTTCATTCAGTTAAGTTAAATTCAGTTCAGACAAATTAAGTTCAGTTCAGCTCAGTTAAGATAAATTCAATTCAGTTCAGTTCATTAAGCTGATAAACTGATTTTTTGATGGATGATAATCAAGATACAAAAATATGTATTATTTTGATAATATGATTTTATTTTCAAAAGAAGAACAAGTTACTAGTGAATATGTGAGATAGAAACAATTTGATAAATATACTTGATTTGTTATCATCCTAATTCTCCTCTCTTACTTCCTCCCTTTCTTTTTAATGGTTACACTTTGAGTTACACTTTGAGTTTTGACACTATTCACACATTCATGTCTGAGGGCCTGTTCTCTTCGGCATAAAACAACTGAATTGAACTGAACTGAATTGAACTGAACTAAATTGAACTGAACTGAATTGAACTGAACTGAACAACGAACTGAAATGAAATAAATTATAACTAATTAAAAGTAATGATTATCATTTAGGAACCGAATCGAATCGAATTGAACCGAACCGAAATGAAAATAAGTTGGGGAGAACGGCCTCGACTATCATTTGTGATTAATGGTTAAGGAAAAATAATCATGTGAGATCTTGTTTGATTTGTCTCTATATATACTTTTGGAACAACAACTTTTTGTAATTTTTACAAATGCAAGCGTGAAAAGGTAAAGTGTAACTATTAAAAAGAAACGAGACAGTATTTGCTAGCCGATAGGAGTAATAACATCAACAGTTACAATGGTAATATTTTTTTTTTCCTTTTGCCAGGATTACAGCTATCATATCTTAGGTTTATCAGCATAACCCATAACTGCGCCCAGAAATGATAAAACGATATCAGATATGGGCAACTTTGCCCATATCAGCAATATAAAATTGAAATTATGCTGCGCCATCTCTCTAATCTGAAAACATATGAACAACTGATTTCGTTGGTTGGTTTAAACCTGATATTATGTGAAAAGAAGTTGTGGTGTCGCCGTGTCGGGTTAGGGTCTCCTAGTATTGGGCATGTGTCAATATGAGCAGCAGCAAAGATAGGCCAGCGTGGGCGTAAAGATGGGCCTTGGCAGATTTCAACAATTGGTCACCACGTAAGCCAAGCAATAGCAGCATAACCAGCATTACTTACCGAGTGAGTAAAATACCCATTAGGCCATTACCGCCCGTTTGATTATAAGTCATAACAGGTGGTAATGCATTATCATGTAAATTTGTAAAAAAAAAATCTCATGTCATTACCTATTCATTATCACTTCGGAAGGTGGTAATGGAAATTTATAAAGGAAAACCCATATGTTGTGATAAAGTTAATTTACCATTACCACAATTTATGAGTACTAACCAAATGAGTAACAAGAGCATGTTTCGTTCAACATTTTTGCGCTCTAAGAACGGGACTCCAATACCTATTCCCTTTCTTCTTGTTTGGTTCAACTTTCATGGTTTTTTGTTTAAGTTTTGAAATGAAAAGAAAACCACTACTACTAACAAATGGAACAAATTTTGTTACTTGTGGAGGGAGGGAAGGTAACATAATTTAATTACCACCAAGTAAATATAAGGTAAAAATGTCAGAAACTACCTTTTAAAAGCATTGGTTTGAAAAAAAAACTACCTTATATCACGTTTATTTTACAAAACTACATTATAAGTGAAAAAAACTTTAAAAAGCACTACTAAATTTCGAATTTCTTGACCATGGTTAACTATTCCCTCCAAATCCCTCCAATTTTTTGAAACTTTCCTCTTTTTTCACACTATTCTTCCCCTCTATAAATTCATTGCCCTTCTCTCTTAATTGTTTTCCTTCCATTTCATGCTCTCTTCTCTCAATCGGAGTAATTCTAACTTAGGGTTCATATTATTTTCGAATAGAATATTTGATTTTCGGGCAAATTTGAGGCAAACTGCGTATAATTGACTTAATGTTACGTGATCTCGCTAGCATATTGCACCAAGTTTGCCTCTTTTGTGCTTTAAAATGAAATCTTTTTTGCTGCAAAATTAAACCCGAGGCTTTTTCCATTGTTTATGAGTTTGAATGCAAGCGAATGAATGAATTATTTGGATGAGGTCGAAGAAGAGATAGGGTGGTTGGGGTAATATAAGGGGGTACTTTCATATTGGAGGGATTTGAAGGGAATAGTTGACCATGGTTAGAGAATTCTAAACTTGGTAGTGCTTTTTAATGTTTTTCCACTTATAAGGTAGTTTTGCAAAAATAAATGTGATATAAGGTAGTTTTTTTTTTTTTTTTCAAAAAAGTGCTTATAAAAGGTAGTTTCTGATAATTTTTCCTAAATTTAATTCTATTATTTAGAACCCAAGTAGAAAGAGAAGATACTTATATTTGTTGAGATGTGATTTTTATATTCATTGAGATGTGAATTATATCTGTTAGGAAAATTTAGTTCGTTTTTGTTGGAGAATGATTTGTTGCATGTCTTATCGGTTAAATTATGAAAATAATATATCAAAATGAAGATGTTTTCAATTCATGACTTTGAGTAATGATTCTTTTTATACTTCATGGCTAACAATAACTATAAAAAATCAACTCTTTGACTTTAACTTCTAGCATTTTGATATAACATAATTTTAAAATTGACTTTACATGGTCAAACCAATGTATGGTTATGAATTATGATCTTTACTTGAAAAACAATGGTTATAGACTATTTCGTTACAAAGGCTACAATACTTGTATTTGTTGTATAGCATGCAATTGCATGCAAGTCCAAAGTAAAGTTTGAATGTGATGGTTTAATCACTATCCTTAAGTGCCTACGTCCTAGATTTATCGCTGAATGTTTTCATTCTTCATCTTTAATTTGATTTTGGTCTCTTTGACTCTGAACCAGTGTGCTATATAATATATATGCGTGTACACTTATAATAATCCACTACATGCCGGAAATCAGTTCAATAAGTTGGACGAATAAAGTCGCCATCTTACACCCAAACATCGCCTTATTAGGTCAAAGACAATTAGTCTGTAATAGTAGTATTAAATTAGTATTAAAAAAACAAACAACGATCATATATATATATATACTAGTAAATTATGCACGCGATGCGTGCTTGGATTTTTTTCCAAACATATATTCTACGTTTTTTACGGGCATAAACACGGTAAAAATTTGAACATTAGACATTTTCTTTTGGCTAAATTTCGTAGGTTAAGCCTTTATTACTTAACCCTTCTTTTATTATTTTTTTTTACTTATTATTTCTTTTATGTTTTTGAAATTAAACTTGATGAACGATAAAAGAATGTTAACTGAATTTATTTATTAGGATTTCTTGTGTTAAATAAATCATTTCGCTTTGTTAATTGATTGAATTTTCTGTTTTGATGTAATTCTTTATTGTGTTTGTGAATTAATTGATAAGATATTTGATCAATGTAATATTTCTTTTTACTTTTTTCAGCATAAATGTACTAAATCTTATAGTCAATGTTTCTTTTTTTAGTGACCCAATTATAACTTGATTGTCTTCAACATTGAAGTTAATTTTTTTATGTTATATTTGAGTTTGACTTTGTTTTCCCCTTTTTTGGTAGTAGTTGATTTACTAATGGGCAATTAAGTAAATTTATAGAGGGGACACCATAACTCCCCCCTTCCCTTATATAATAGAGATATATGTATTAGAGATGCGTGGATTTTTCTAGAAGCTATGATCCTACCGAATTGTCCATAAAATGTAATTATGAATTTACAGGTCAGGCTCTTGAGAGAAATTAAAGGTTAAGGAAAATCCCCAATCTTAAATTATTAAACATCATAGACTCATAGTCAATATTAAAATCTATGCTATAGTTAATATATAGAAGTATACAATAGTTGATACAGGTTTTCGTACATATATCTTACATGCAAATGATGCAATTGATCGAAGAGTATATTAGTATGTACGAAGAAGTTTTTGGGAGTATATAAAGTGCTCCGAAGAAACCACTAGTAATAATCTTATAATTACGTTATATATTAGATAAAAATAACATAGAATCATACTGATAGATTTATCTTATGATTTACTCAAAAAAAGATTTATTTAATATATATCAATATGGATTAAGAGTAATTATAAGAATTCCAATCCTCAAATATTGTGTATTTATTATTAAAAGAAATGGAAAGAGTAATATTAATAATAATTTAAAAGATTTTAAATAATAAAAGGGATAAAAGGCTTTAAATTAGAAGAAAATACAGTTTGATTTTAAATTAAAGATCATGATCATGAAAGTTACTCACTCTTTTCCATAATAATCGATACATTTTTCATTTTCGTCCGTCCCACAATACTTGATACAATTCCCTAAAATAACAAGGTCTCACAAATATTATACTATTTCTCTCTATTGGTGGGGGGGGGAGGGCAAAGATAATGATAACATCAAACTCTCTACTCACCCCTCAAATATTGAGTTCTTTTTTCATCTATCTCCTCTCCTTGGTTCTTGTGCAAATCCAAACGTTGCAAGTAAGAAAGAGAGGTTGTATATTTTTTACCCGTGAATCGGAAAAAGGTAAAACCCCTTTGATCGGTTCATAACTCACAAGGAGCTAGAAATAATTAAGAGTTTTTTACTAGTCAAAAACTCTAAAAGTGGTCCAAAACTCTCTTGTTGCCCCAAAACTCTAATTGCCAAACACCCCTAAGGTTTTCTTGTCCGTGCCATACGAAGCCGTGTCTTTCTTGAGCATTGTTTGTTATATGACTTTGGTCATTGTTAAGGTCACCTTTGGCTTTTAGATAATAGTGTGTGGTTAAACAACAATGAAAATATATTTGGTAAATACTCCATCTGTTTCTTTTTAATTTACTCATTTCACTTCGAGGAGAATCAAGGAGAAAGTACAAAAGTATAAGAGAGAAACTAAAAAGGTGGAGAAAGAAACTGAAAAGTGAGAGAGAGAAACTAAAAAAAAGATTAAAATATTGAAAAATGGATGACATGGGTGGAAAAAGAGAAGAAAGTAGATGGGACATTTCACCAAAAATAGAAAAAATAACGGTGTATAGATTAAAGGCAAAATTGGCTTCAACACCATGAACTATAGTGCTGGTGCACCAAATGTACCCCAACTACGACTTATAGCCATAACACCACAAAGTACGGACTGGGTGTAGTCCGTACCATAAATGAGGTCGGTGCCCGAGAATTCTCACCGGATTTTCTCCCTTTCTTATTTTCTTCTTTTTAACCCTAATTTGTTTACTTAAACAAAAATAGGCTCGTGCCTTCATTTTCTCCTTCCTCAACTGAACATACAGACTTTCTTCCCCAAATTCCCTCTTACTTCCGCAAATTCCCTCTTTCTTCCCAAATGAACCCTAAAGTCTGAAAGAGTGAAATCTGCATAACAACAATGAGCTCAGCTTCATCTTCAAGTTTCAAGAAGAATTCAAATACCAGTTTAGGTAATGATAGGGTTAATCAAAAATTATTGTCGACATCGATTGCCTACAGTAGTCCAAACTGCTTGGAAGTTCAACCACAATTAAGGAAAACGCTTTTATGGTTGTCCAATATCTAGCACTCGACTTATAGCCAGTGAGAGTTCTGATCACCGACCTCATTTATGGTATGGACTGCACCCAGGTCCATAATTTGGGGTGTTCTTGCTATAAGTCGTAGTTGGGGGTGTTTGGTGCACCCGCGCTATAGTTCAGGGTGTTGAGGCCAATTTTGCCTAGATTAATAGGAAACTGACCAAATAGAAAAGTATGTATATTAAAAAGAAACGGAGGGAGTAGTAATTTTAGATGATCGAAAAGTTGTGTCATCGAAAATGAGACGAGAATTGGAGTAGCTTACAGTAACTTCAAAAATAAAATTTTAATTTGTTGGTACTTTTTTTGAATCCTTTTGGTAATTGACTTTTTGCCATCGTTTTGATTTGAGTTAGGAATTTGGCTTCTTCATGTAATCAAACAACAAATATTATGTTTAATAAATGTTACTTTGAAGTGGCTTAAATCTCTAAAATGAACAAGATGTTTGAAGCTAACTTTTCACATTGGTCACTTTGCATATAATTAACTACTAATTAAGTGAATTTATCAGAGTACTATCTTAATAAAAAGTCAAAACTAACAATTGACTAAAAAAGTTAATGTAAACAGCTAATTCTACCTATTGTTCAAACAAGTTTAGTGAACAAGCCAACAACCAACAACCAACAACTAACAACTGATTGTTAGAATGGGCCAACAACTAACAGCCGATAAGTGATTTTACAATACTAACCAAGTGAACTAGACCATAAAGGGATTAACAACATGTTTCTTCCACAAACTAACTCATAACTATGTTCATTTCTATTTGGAAGATTTTATATTGTCCATAATATCTTTAAAATGATGTGGTTCACAAGGAATATGAATGACACCTTGTTGATGGTACCCAAACTCATTGGAAGATAGTTGAAGCAAAGCTACAATATAAGGATGCTTCATCCATCCACAAGGCACCATAAATCTCTCCTTTTCCTCCTCACACATGCCTACCATAACAGGCACATACCCTCTCCGAATTTCATGTTTAGGATGATTAACATTATCATCATTCACTGCATCACAAGATAATCTCGAATATCGAGGCAGCGACGTCGTCGACGAAGATTGTGCCTTCTTCTTCACTATCTTTCCTAAGAAATCCTTCATTATACTGGTTGTGTGTTGGAGATGAATTATATATAAATGATGGTGTATTGTAACTTGTAGTTGTGTTTTGACAAATACTGAAGGTGAGAGGAATTAGCAAATTGCACGATTGCAATTATTCATGCATAAAGCTATATATGGTGAGTGCTAAGTGCTAACATAGTGAGTGCTAAGTGCTAATATACTATAGCTCTTTCACTGTCGTTATTATTGAAGAGTCCAAGTCAATGGTAAACCATGAAAACATTCCATAAAAGTCAACTAACTAGCCACAATTGCGGACTTGCGTTATGCTTTTTGATCTTACTTCTATATTTATATTACTGGTCAATTGCTATAATAGTAGTGGAGTATATATATATGCATAAATTTTTAAAACCATCTAATAACATGGCGTGATAATGAGCCTGACAAGCTCGCGAGCAGCTTGGGCTCGGCTCGGACAAAGCTTGGTTAAAGCTCGGCTCGGGCTCGGGCTCGACTCGAGACTTAAACGAGCCGAGCCGAGCTAGGCAAAGCTCGGCTCGTAAAGCTCGTGAACAGCTCCATTATTATTTTATACTCAAAAATATTTTATATTAAAAAAATATTTATATATATTAAATATTATATTAAGTATTTCTTTTAAGATACTAACTAAAGTATATATTACAAGAAAGATAAAAAGAAAAGGTAAAATCAATTAAAAAGAAAAAAAGATAGAGAAGATCGAGCTCAAGCCCATAATCGAGCTCACGAGCCGAGCCTGAGCCTATTCGAGCTCACGATCTGAGCCTAAACAAGTTCAAGAGTCGAGCTTAAACGAGCTCACGAGCCGAGCTCGAGCCGCACATTCTAATCACGAGCTTTAGCTCCCCCAAGCTCGGCGAGCTCACGAGCCGAGCCGAGCCGAGCCCATGAAAAGTTAAACGAGCTCGAACCGAGTCCAGTGTTATTCGGGCTTGGCTCGCTCGATAAGCACCCCTCTGCATGGGTATTATTAGCAGTGCAACATGGGGGGAAAATGGATTTCAATTGAAATTAACTTTTATAGCTAATAAATTTATTCTGTTTTGATGATGACATTTGCCATTTTAAGATCTCCAAGACACAAGTTTAATAACTAACATGTTCGACATTACTGTCTTTTTTCATTATATATTCTCTATATTTCTTAAAGATATCTTTTGTGTTACTACTCTACCATCATAAATAAATTAATAAAGAGTCAACGAAGACTATATATGAGGTGTTTGTTGGTTGAAGGTTTTGGAATGGAATGAGATAGATATGAATCATATGATACCATTAATGATCAAAAATTTATATGGTTGGGGTGATTTGGGTATAAAACCTCATATCCATAGGTTTTCAATTTTCACCTCCCTCTAAATCCATGGAATCTCATACACACCGGCCAGGCAGCCACCCTCCTCTAAAGCAATGAGATATCCAAACCTTCCATTGCTTTAGTAATGGATTCCAAATCTATACTTTTAAATGAAACAAGCTACTAAAAAAAAAGTAATGGATTGTGAATCCATATGTAATTCTCATACCATTCCATTCTTATTTTCGATTACTTGTACCAAACACCCCTTAAGTCTTTAATTTATTATTTTGGATAAGAAAGATTTTTTTAGATATGAGTGTAATTAACGGACCAAATGAGCGCATGCTATGAGAAAAATAGGGGGACATTGTGTAAAAAAACAAAATTCTCTTATACTAAATAAGTATAGTAATTCACTAGTTTTGGCTCGAGCCTAGCTCGGCATATATTATATACTTTTATATAATTAGTTTATCATATAATAGCTAAAATATGTTATCTAAGATTTTCCATCAAGAGAACATAGCTTTTTCTCTCTCAAAAGAAGGTTTTATAATTAGGCATGTCTGATTTTCGTTTCCGCTTTTAGATCGTAGATTAGGTTTCCCCCTTCCCCCGTGTTTCTGCATCGTCGGGAAGGTCGTGTTTCCCCTCCCCTGTTTTAGTTCTTGTCGCTCGTTGTCGTCAGAGGTAGGTCTGCTTCTCCGCCCTCCCTTTCTCCTTTGTTTGGTCGTCGGCCTCCCTTTCCCCCTCCCCTGTTGCGTGTCTCGGGCATCCCTCTCCCCTTCCCCTGTTGTGTTCATGGGCATCCCTTTCCCCTTCCCCTATTGTTGTGTCCCGTCGAGTCTCCCACCCCCGTTTTCCCCAACCCAGTTTCCATCCCCTGTCCAGTTCGTAGCATGTAGCTACTTGTTCCAGCGCGTCCCCCTCCCCGTTAGGTTCTTGTGTTCTCCGCCCCTCCCCGTGTTCCCCCGCCCCTTCCCCCTCCCCGGTTTGCGTCTGTGTTAAGTGTTCATATGAAGTTCGTAGTTCAGGATTTAGTTTGTTTATTGTTGGTTTTAGTTTGTTTATTGTTCGGTTTATGTTTCAGTTTTAATTCAGTATCTTCCAGATCCAATATCCCTTGCCTTTTTGCTTATGGATGTGCTTGGGTGTTCATCAGTAGTGATTGATGGGCAGTGCAAGGCTCTTGGTTTTCTATGACAAAGAAGGATTTAAGAAACCTGGTGAATAGAGCTAATGCTCCTGGAGTTGGTCGTGAGGTCTGTGCTGCTTTAGGACTTCGAGTGTTGGTTAAGATGAGAGGAGGTTCTCAATTCAGATCTGTTGTGCATTGTTCTTCTAGGTTAGAGATTGTGAGGTTGGATCTCCGAATCCTTAAGTGGGGCGAAGTTCATCAATCTAACTCGCCCCAGTTTCTCGTGATGGTTTCAAGTGTCATCACACCTAAAAAATGCATCTTGTGGGAGGTAATAAGATTTACGATGCGGAAATACAATCAATTTGTACAAATCCTATTCCCAAGAACACCCTAAAAATACTATAATGAATCTACATGAGGGAGTTAAGATATTGTACCTTTGTAGCGTGCCTCGTTGATGTTAACTCTAGAATCTCAAATGAAATCCCTCCACAAGTAGTCCACCACCACAATGAAGATTAGACTTTTAGATTTGCTAGAACCTTAAAACAACTAATTGTTTTGATATAATACTCTCTTGTAAAATTTTAGAGAGCAAAATTTTCTCTCACTCTCTTTCTCTTCTCCCACGGCTAAGCAATGCACAAAAGTAATGAATGGTAAAAAAATTCTTACATTATCACCCTTGATATATGCTTGCAAATCCTTTCGAAAAGGATGATATATTGCTTTCCATATTTATGGGCAATCAATCATCACATGATTGATATTGTTACTCATTTAATTAATTGATTCCAATCAATCAAAGATTAACATAATCAATTATCCCTATAATTGATATTTTACTAAATAAGAAGATATTACAATTATCTCATTTTATTTTAGCAATAGAGTATTTATTTGTATTATCAAATAATATTAGTCTCCAATAGACTAATTAATCGACACTGTAGTTTAGGTATGACCTTGTAGGTCCAAACAAGTTCAGTAGTAAATATTAATCATTTATTAATATTACAAGTCAAGATTGGCTTCTAGCAAAGCATCATGACTACCTAAACTATATATTGGATATAATTAATAATTTATAACTTTTGAGTTATGCACTTGATCGTAGGACATACTCCAACAATCTCCCACTTGTCCTAGAGCAAGTGGTGTTTTATAATTCCTTTGTCTTTTATTGTTATATCTGAACATAAGGTAAGAAATCTTGTCATCCTTATGAAGTCTAGAATATTTCTCAGTCTCCAAGTTCAACTGTCAAACGAATGACTGAATCACAATCCATTCGAGCACGGCCATGCATTTTATAGTTTAAACTCTCTGAGAGGCCCAAAACAACATTCCTATGTAATAGGAGGACAATTCCATCTTATTTACCCTCTATCCTTTGCACGACTCATAGCAACATGTACATTGCCTTTATAGTCTCCTTTTACGACACGACGTTTGACAATGTCAAAGTGTACTAGTCATCAATGTAAGGAATCAGTGGTAAACTCAAGTCTGAGAAATCAACTCATTTATATTTTAGAGAAACTTATGACATTCAGCTCTTAAAGATTTCTCTATGTGGGTCAAATCCAATGTGTATTCACCAATTCACATTAATATTATTGATTAGACATCCAATGCCCCTATGATCCATGAAACATGATCATCAATTTATCTATAAACTAATCATTATAAGTCATTAATGTACCTACTTAATGACCTGATTAGGGACTAGGTAATCATTTATTTTAGTTCACTTAATAGGGTTCCATAGTTGAGTCCTCGTACTCAACATCCTATTTAAAACAACTGATTACTTTGGACAATTGTTTTAATACTAAACCGAATTTAAACAAACATATATTTATAAAATAATAAACATAAACCTTTTATTTCAATAATGAACTACGTTCAATATTAAATACAAATATAGGTCATTCTCCAATGTTCCTAATTCCCATAGCTGAAGTATGACTCTCATGTGCTGAGAAAGTGGCTTAGTAAGCGGATCTGCAACATTGTTATCCGTATGAACTTTACATATCCTAACATCTCCTCGATCAACTATCTCTCGAATCAGATGAAATCTCCTGAGTACATGTTTGGATTTTTGGTGTGATCTTGGTTCTTTTGCTTATGCTATAGCTCCAGTGTTATCACAATAAACATCCAAAGCACTAGCAATACTAGGAACCACTCCTAGTTCAGAAATGAACTTCTTTATCCAGACGGCTTCTTTTGCGCTTCGATGCAAAGAATGTACTCGGCCTTCGGTTGTAGAATCTGCTATGGTGCTCCGTTTGGAACTTTTCCAACTCACCGCTCCTCCATTCAAACAAAATATGAATCCCGACTATGATCGAAAATCATCCTTATCTGTTTGGAAACTAGCATCAGTATAACCTTCTATACTTAGCTCATCCTCTCCTCCATAAACTAAAAATTTTTCTTTAGTCCTGTTAAGGTACTTTAGAATATTCTTCACAGCAGTCCAATGGTCATCACCTGGATTTGCTTGGTATCTACTGGTCATGCTCAAAGCATAGGAAACATCTGGTCTAGTACATATCATGGCATACATGATGGATCCAATAGCTGACGCATATGGGATCTTGCTCATGCGGTCTTTCTCATCAGTCGTCGAAGGACACTGAGTCTTGCTCAGACTTATGCCATGAGACATGGGTAGAAAACCTCTTTTACAACCTTTCATATTGAACCTAGTCAGACTCTTATCAATATAAGTTTCTTGACTTAGTCCAATCATTCTTTTAGATCTATCTCTATAGATCTTAATGCCTAGTATGTATTGAGCCTCACCAAGGTCTTTCATTGAAAACACTTTCCAAGCCATATCTTTATAGACTCTAGCATGGGAATGTCATTTCCAATCAGAAGTATGTCATCTACATACAAGACCAAGAAAACAATCTTACTCCCACTAACTTTCTTGTAAACACAAGATTCCTCTTCATTTCTGAGAAAACCAAAACCTTTGATTGACTCGTCAAATCGGAGGTTCCAACTCCTTGATGCTTGCTTTAATTCATAAATGGACTTTTGAAGCTTGCATACCTTTCTAGGTGCATTAGGATCAATAAAACCCTCAGGTTGTGTCATGTACACTTCTTCTTCCAAAAAACCATTTAGGAAAGCGGTTTTAACATCCATTTGCCATATTTCATAGTCATAATATGAGGCAATTGCTAGAAGTATCCGAATAGATTTCAAGCATAGCTCTTGGTGAAAAGGTTTCATCATAGTCTATACCATGAATTTGTTTGAAACCTTGTGCCACTAGCCTAGCTTTATGGATATATACATTTCCATCCATGTCAGTTTTCAACTTGAAAACTCATTTGCATCCAATAGGTTTAACCCCATCGGGCAAATCAACCAAGTTCCAAACTTGATTTTCATACATGGAATCCATTTCGGATTTCATGGCTTTTGACCATAAGTCGGAATCATAACTAGCCATAGCTGCTTTGTAGGTAGTAGGCTCATTGTTTTCTAAAAGCAATACTCCCTCCGTCCCAAAATACTCTTGACACTTATCAGGACACGTAGTTTTAGATGATAAGTTGTTGTTTGGTTATCAATTGTTATTTTATTAAAAAGGTAGATGTGATAGGAGTTAGTAAGTAGTAAAAGTAGTATTATTATATTTGGTGGAGAGAGAGTGTGGGCCAATGGTTAGATTTGGTGAGTAGTATGAGGAGAGGGAGTGTGGGCCAATGGTTAAAAGGTAGAATGATAAAAATAATAGTGGGTCATATCCAAAAATAGAAGTGTAAAGTGTATTATGGGACATATGAAAAAGGAAAGTGTGAAGAGTATTCTGGGACAGAGGGAGTATTTCTTTATTTTCAGACACGAGAAATCCATATCTCTCAGGTGCTTAAACTTTCCTAGTAGACCTACGAGGGGCGAGTGCCACGGAGGTAGATTCCACAACAGGTTGTAAAGTCTTATCAGTTTCCACAACCACTTGTAGTGGCTCCTGATTTTGTGGCTCATTTTCAGCTCGAATTTCCTCGAGGTGAATATTTCTCCCACTTGAATTTCTAGAAAGATGTTCTCTTTCGAGAAAGTCACCAGTTCGAGCCACAAACACTTTGTTCTTAGTTTTATCGTAGAAGTAATACCCGTTTGTTTCTTTTGGATAACCAACAAAGTAACATTTGTTAGATTTAGGTGCAAGTTTGTCAGATTGTAAACGTTTTACATAAACTTCGCATCCCCAAATCTTAAGAAAAGACATAGTTGGAGTTTTTCCAGCCCATAACTCATATGGAGTCTTTTCAACAGCTTTGGTTGGAGTTCTGTTTTAGATTAGTGCGGCAGTTTCCAAGGCATGGCCCCGTAATGATACTTGGAAGATCGCTCGACTCATCATTGATCGAACCATATCTGATATAGTTCGATTTCTCCTTTCGGACACACCATTCCATTGTGGTGTTCCTGGAGGAGTTAGTTGGGAAAGAATTCCACAACTTTTGAGATGGTCATCAAACTCTTGGCTTAAATACTCACCACCTCGATCAGATCTAAGGGCTTTTATTGTCTTGCCAAGCTGATTCTGTACTTCCATTTGAAATTCTTTTAACCTTTCAAAAGCTTCAGATTTATGCCTCATAAGGTAGATATACCCATATCTACCGAAGTCATCTGTGAATGTTATGAAGTACCGATAATTGCCTCTAGCATTTGTACTAATTGGTCCACAAACATCGAATGTATGAGACCTAATAAGTCACTTGCTCTTTCACTTACACCAGTGAATGGAGCTTTTGTCATTTTGCCAAGTAAGCAAGATTCGCATGTATCATATGATTCGAAATGAAATGATTCCAAAAGTCCTTCCTTTTGAAGTTTTTGGATATGTCTCTCATTTATGTGGCCAAGACGACAATGCCAAAGGTAAGTTTTATTTGAATCATTTGATTTGGCTTTTTTAGTATCAATGTTATAAACTTGTCTTTCTAAATCTAGCAAATAGAGCCCATTAAATAAGTGAGCACTACCATAAAACATTCCATCCTTTTGAAAAGAAAGACATTTATTCTTAATCTCAAAAGTAAACCCTTCTGTATCCAAACAGGAAACAGAAATAATGTTTTTAGAAATAGCTGGAACAAAATAACAATTATTCAAATCCAAAACAAGCCCAGAGGGCATTATTAAACTAAAAGTGCCTACGGCTAAAGCTGCAACCTTTGTTCCGTTGCCAACACGTAAGTCCACTTCCCCTCGAGCCAAGCTCCTACTTTTCTTTAGTCCCTGCACATTTGTACAAATGTGAGATCCACATCTGGTATCAAATACCCAAGAATTAGAAATAGTGAGATTAACTTCAATAACATGTATACCTGAGGTAGAAGCAATATTGCCATTCTTCTTGTCCTCTAGATACTTAGGACAATTCCTCTTCCAATGACCTTGTTTGTGGCAATGAAAGCATTCTTGGTCTGGAGTAGCTCCAGCCTTAGTTTTGACAACCTGTTACTCTGAGGGTATTGCTTTTTATTGCCTTTCTTCTTGAAAACCCCTTTCTTTTTCTGAATCATAAGAACATGATTCTTAGGTGCAACCTTGATACTTGGTTCAGCAGTCTTGAGCATTCCTAGAAGCTCATTCATAGTCTTCTCCAACTCATTCATGTTAAAGTTTAACACGAATTGGTCATTCCCCTTATGAAGGGAGTGGAGAGTGATGTCAATTGGTAGCTCATCACCTAAAGTGACACCTAATCGTTCCAGATTCTCAAAATAACTCATCATTTTGAGAACGTGTGGACCAACAGGTTCACTTTCTTTGAGACTGCTCTCAAGGATAGCCTTAACCCTTTCATAGCGCTCAATTCTTGCTTGTTTCTGAAACATAGCTCTGAGCTGATGAATGATGTCAAAAGCCTCCATATTTTCAAATTGTTTTTGCAATTCAAAATTCAAGGATGCTAACATCAAACATGTAACATCAAGAGATCTAGCTACTGTCGTATCATATGCTTGTCGAGTCTCAGCAGATGCTCGAAGGGTAGGTTCAGCAGGGAAAGGGTTTTCAAGAACATCCAGTGTAACACCCCGTAATTTTCCCTCTTTATTTTTGGTGTTAGTTTATTTTAAAATGATATTCTTTTCGTAAAGAAAATAAATAATTTATTATTTTTCTCTAGATCAATGATTTTTATTCTTTATAATTTGGGAGCCGAATTATTATTTTATTATATGGTGTGTTAATGTGTGCATTATATTTATATTTATAATATAATTCATTAGAATTATTTTCATTATTAAGTATTTTCAAAGTTTAGGCGCGATTTAGGAATTAATCGTTTTATCGCGTATCGGGCTTTCGGAGCATGGATCATTGTTGAATTGGGCCGAAAGTTTTGTGTGGGTGTTGGGCTTGGGGCAGCCGGCCAAGTGAAGGATTAAGGGGAGCCTTCTCCTTTTCTTTTCTCTTTTGTTTTTCTCATGACTCTTTGTTGCTTTGTAACCCCCCTAATCATTCTCCTTCATTAAAACCCTTTATTTCAACCATTAAACATCCATAAAATTCTTATTTTTATTCAAAGAAGTTCAGCAGCATCATTCTCATTTAACCCCCCACCGTTTCAAGAAAAGAAAGAGAGAAAAGGAAGAGCAAAAGAATAGAAAGTTCAACCCGGTTTTTCCTGTCGCACCTTCACGAAAATAACCGTAGCCGGAGATCTAACCGTTAGATCGTCTTCAAATTTGGACACAACGTTTATAACGTCTTGTTCTACATTCTGACCGGAGCGATTTAGAATCTGAGCTTTTGATCATCGGGAATCATGGTCGTATCAGAGCAGTACGAAACAAGAGTTTTCAACGTTCAAGAAGAAATGCCTAGTGTCTTGTTGCTACAATTCTCGTTCGTTATGCCTTGGGGTTAGAAGAGGATTTGGATTGCATGATTAACTCATGATTGTCTCTTTAGACTCAGCTCTCCTCCCGACGATCCAGGTAACTAGTTGTTATCTTAGAACCATAGTGATTAGGGTATTTTTCGGTATTAGATTACTACGTTAGGAATTATCTAAAATACTTTTTGAATGATATTTTTGATGAAATTGGACATGAACATACGTGACACATGCTATGTGAATACTGTGTAGAGAAAAATAATTTTCTCATGATTTTTAATATTTATTTGAATTAATTAGTATTTTGTGCGTTTTTGACTAAATTTCGTAATAATTATTGAACGACTGTTAAAATTGATGAAATCATTTTTATTTGATCATGTTACATGCGTATAATGTATTCCATGCCTTAGAATAATTTTTATCTACTGTTTACTGTTTTAATTAATGGATATATCTGTTTTTGTAATTTCTGTTCAGTCAGTATATAATTCATGAAAATTATTTATAGAGGCAGAAAAATTAATTTATTTGAATAATATGTATTTCCGTGAGTTTTTACATGTTATGTAAATTTTTGGTAATTTTTGGGCGTCTTTTTTATATTTTTAATTATTATAATGGCTTATTTGAGGAATCTGTATATTAACTGTTAAAAATACTTTTGGAGTCGGAAAATTATTAATAAAAATTTTACCATGTCAGTAGAGCCATTAGGGTCATATGATAATTTTTGTGTGATTTTACTGCTCGAATTTGTTAGTTTCATAATTATTATGGTGTTTTTGTGATGAAATTGAGGATACACTTTTAAATTGTTTGAGGGCTTGTAAATCAGAAATAATTCATAATCTATTATATTCTGGGTTGCTGATTTTCGGTAGTATGCAGTACGTATCATTGGGTAACCATATGTTTATGTTTGATTTATGAAACAAAATGATTAATTGTTACTACTTTTTTAATGAATATGATTTAGAGTTAATTGGTGGTGTATTTTTGATTGAATTGTGGTTGCTGTAAAAACTACTTCACTATCATTGTTGATGCTTGGTGATGTTTAAAGTATTGTGGTTGGAGATATTTGTTGTAAATTTGTGAGTTACTACTTTGAAGATTTTTGAAAAATTACTTTTGATGAATTATGGGTATAAGGCCGGGTGGCATCCCTTTTGACGAATATTTTTTTTTTTTTTTTTTATTTTTTGAGATGAATAATACTTTTATGATATTTATGATTTTATTTTGAGATAAGAACATCCGGTGGGATAGATGTAGTCCCCGGTGAAGAACATGCCAACCACCCGGTTTGCGAACTAGGGGTAAGCCTGGGTTAATTGTTGTCGTCCGAGAGGTCGGGGAGTTCGCATGTTCTACCCCGCATCGGGAGTTTGGCCATTCTTAGACACAGGGAGGGGGGAACGTAAGCCCATAGGCGACTGGAGATTGCGATCGACAAACCTTAGGAAGTGATTTGCGAATCACTAGCGTTCGGTTTCGTCTCGGACACTTGTTTTACCTATACTTTTATTTTTCTAAAAGTACTCTTGAGATGATTTATTTATTTTTATCCAACTCACTTGCTATTTATTATTCATTTGCGTTATTTGTGAGTTATATGGAAGTGGATGCATATTGTAGTTAACTTGACTTAATTATTTCCTTTCTTATTAATCTATGTCTGAATCGTACTCTGATTGTTTTTGTTCTGGGAGAACTGCTAGTTACTCCCCACTGATTGTGGATATTTGTTGTATATTTTGCAGGTTTTGTTGATGGGGATTTTCATTGATTTTGGGCTCGGGTTGAGATGCGAGAAATAATCTATTAGGAGTTTTAGTTCTAGATTTCTCTTTAGTTTGAGATAGTTTTCTCATTTTTATCTAAGTAATTAATTTACTTATAGTATTTACTTATGTTTGTTTTTATCACTTAGTTATTTAAACAATAATCTTGTAGTAGTGACATTCCCAGAAGACGATGTTTCCGCCATCGTCCTATTAATTATATTATTATTTCATTCTTTTCGGTCTTTGAAATTCTGGGGTGTTACAGTTGGTATCAGAGCAAAACGCTCCTAAACTCTGAAAAAGAGTTGCTAATGATTCTTTAGAATTATAAGTTAGCCATAGGATATAAAATTTGTGTAGAATTAAGTTTAGTTGTTCACTATAATGAGAGTGTTATGGGTAGAGTAAGTAAAGGGAAGCCTTATGGGAATGTGATATGCTCTCATGCTTATGGAGCATATGTTATATGTATAGTTATTTGTATTATTGGTGGAATTAGTCTACCAAGTTTGCTAATCTTATTTGCAGGGCCTTTTACATGTAATTTATTTTCTCTTTTATCAGAGTGCGCAGCGAAAGCGAAGTAATTTATAGCCTTCTCGGTTTCGTTGTGTTTAATTTGTTTTGTGTTTTGCAATTTAGAAATAAACTTTAAATTTATTTTAATATAGTCATGTGTGTTGCATTGCATTTATTTTACTTGATGGTTGCTTGATATACATGTTATTATGTGAGACAGTATATATCTTCTGTTCTTTTTCAATTGAGTGTTGTTTTTTATGTGAGTACTACGTATCTGTTTTATTATTTACAAAACTTTCTAGTTTGAATTTATATTCCAAATTATATTTTAGATCTTTGAACTTAATTTTATACTTATGTTAGAGTTATTTTCTGACTTTCAAATTTTGTTATTGTTAATATATTGACATACTCTTTTGAAAAACGTTTAATTTCAATTGTCTTCAAATTTCTCTTACCGTTTTTGACCATCTATAGTTATAAATATTTTCCTTATAATATTTTTATTTTTCATGCTAATCCTTGTTCAGCCTTTAACTATGGTAATAAGTTTTGTAGTCTTTGAAAATAAAAGTACCCTAATGAGTTGTTTTGGTGTTAGTTTGAAATGTAGACGCAAACTATTTTGTTTTAAAGGTTAGCATTCAACAACTTTTACTTTACTTACTTTTCTTATTAGCATTATTTTTTTTTTTTTTTCGAACTCAAATGCGTAAAATGATCTCGTTTACTATTTGTTGTTTCTTGTTTAAATATTTAGTGCTTTCTAATTTCAAAGCAAAATTTTGGTTGTTTTCATTACTTCTTATTTAATTCTCTGATTTTGACTGATCTGTTTTATATTATTTGGAAAGGAAATTTATATACTCGGTCTAAATTTTAAACTTGTTTGAGTTGATATTAAGTCATAATGGGTGATTCCTTTGACTTGTATGTCAATTTGATAAGTCTAAATTTTAAACTTGTTTGAGTTGATATTGAGTCATAACGGGTGATTCCTTTGACTTGTATGTCAATTTGATAAGTTGACGCATTTTATCTGTTTTGATTTAATTTCCTTTTTCAGTTGATATTAAGTTTATATTGGGTGATTCCAGTAAACTCTAATGTCGATTTGATAAGTTGGCTTTCAAATATTGTTTTGTTGATACTAGGTTGCAATGGGTGGTTCCATGCACATTTGTGTCGACATAGCAAATTTTATAATTGTTGTTTATAATTTATTACTTTATCGCCTATTTATTATTAGTGTTTCGTCGTTGTGAAATTTATTTTAAAGTTTTCAATTTCTTTTGCGAACTTTAATTTTCATATATATGTTTAGGAGGCGTACGCTCTTATAACATATGTCATGAGTTGTGTTCGTAAGTGCTATTTTAATAAAGCAGCTAGCTACTCTTTATTAAAGTGCTCTTATCTCTTTAAGTGGAGTATAAGCCCGTGTGGATAGCTCTATTTAAATTGGTTTGACTATCTATTTACGAACTTTTTCTTCTTCGTTTCTTTTCTAAAAATACTTATGTATGGTCGGATTTGTTCTTTTATAACTTTACGTAAATATTTATTCTTGCTTCTTTTACAAAATTACATATAGTTTATTGTGCAAACGTTTTTACCTTAAATTTTCTCTTGTCTTTGGTTCTTTCACATTTTATAAAATGATTGTTGTTACCGTGCTTCTTTACTATACAACTCTTTTGGTCTTCCAAAATAAAATATATATTATTTGAGTTGTCAAATTTTTATACCTGCAAAGTTGTTTAATTCTTAACTAAAATCCATCGATTTCTGTTTTCTTAATGTTCTGCATCTAGAGTACTTTCTTTTGTCTCTTGGTTGTTTTGAAGTTTCGAGGACGAAACTCTTTTAAGGGGGAGTGTTTGTAACACCCCGTAATTTTCCCTCTTTATTTTTGGTGTTAGTTTATTTTAAAATGATATTCTTTTCGTAAAGAAAATAAATAATTTATTATTTTTCTCTAGATCAATGATTTTTATTCTTTATAATTTGGGAGCCGAATTATTATTTTATTATATGGTGTGTTAATGTGTGCATTATATTTATATTTATAATATAATTCATTAGAATTATTTTCATTATTAAGTATTTTCAAAGTTTAGGCGCGATTTAGGAAATAATCGTTTTATCGCGTATCGGGCTTTCGGAGCATGGATCATTGTTGAATTGGGCCGAAAGTTTTGTGTGGGTGTTGGGCTTGGGGCAGCCGGCCAAGTGAAGGATTAAGGGGAGCCTTCTCCTTTTCTTTTCTCTTTTGTTTTTCTCATGACTCTTTGTTGCTTTGTAACCCCCCTAATCATTCTCCTTCATTAAAACCCTTTATTTCAACCATTAAACATCCATAAAATTCTTATTTTTATTCAAAGAAGTTCAGCAGCATCATTCTCATTTAACCCCCCACCGTTTCAAGAAAAGAAAGAGAGAAAAGGAAGAGCAAAAGAATAGAAAGTTCAACCCGGTTTTTCCTGTCGCACCTTCACGAAAATAACCGTAGCCGGAGATCTAACCGTTAGATCGTCTTCAAATTTGGACACAACGTTTATAACGTCTTGTTCTACATTCTGACCGGAGCGATTTAGAATCTGAGCTTTTGATCATCGGGAATCATGGTCGTATCAGAGCAGTACGAAACAAGAGTTTTCAACGTTCAAGAAGAAATGCCTAGTGTCTTGTTGCTACAATTCTCGTTCGTTATGCCTTGGGGTTAGAAGAGGATTTGGATTGCATGCTTAACTCATGATTGTCTCTTTAGACTCAGCTCTCCTCCCGACGATCCAGGTAACTAGTTGTTATCTTAGAACCATAGTGATTAGGGTATTATTCGGTATTAGATTACTACGTTAGGAATTATCTAAAATACTTTTTGAATGATATTTTTGATGAAATTGGACATGAACATACGTGACACATGCTATGTGAATACTGTGTAGAGAAAAATAATTTTCTCATGATTTTTAATATTTATTTGAATTAATTAGTATTTTGTGCGTTTTTGACTAAATTTCGTAATAATTATTGAACGACTGTTAAAATTGATGAAATCATTTTTATTTGATCATGTTACATGCGTATAATGTATTCCATGCCTTAGAATAATTTTTATCTACTGTTTACTGTTTTAATTAATGGATATATCTGTTTTTGTAATTTTTGTTCAGTCAGTATATAATTCATGAAAATTATTTATAGAGGCAGAAAAATTAATTTATTTGAATCATATGTATTTCCGTGAGTTTTTACATGTTATGTAAATTTTTGGTAATTTTTGGGCGTCTTTTTTATATTTTTAATTATTATAATGGCTTATTTGAGGAATCTGTATATTAACTGTTAAAAATACTTTTGGAGTCGGAAAATTATAAATAAAAATTTTACCATGTCAGTAGAGCCATTAGGGTCATATGATAATTTTTGTGTGATTTTACTGCTCGAATTTGTTAGTTTCATAATTATTATGGTGTTTTTGTGATGAAATTGAGGATACACTTTTAAATTGTTTGAGGGCTTGTAAATCAGAAATAATTCATAATCTATTATATTCTGGGTTGCTGATTTTCGGTAGTATGCAGTACGTATCATTGGGTAACCATATGTTTATGTTTGATTTATGAAACAAAATGATTAATTGTTACTACTTTTTTAATGAATATGATTTAGAGTTAATTGGTGGTGTATTTTTGATTGAATTGTGGTTGCTGTAAAAACTACTTCACTATCATTGTTGATGCTTGGTGATGTTTAAAGTATTGTGGTTGGAGATATTTGTTGTAAATTTGTGAGTTACTACTTTGAAGATTTTTGAAAAATTACTTTTGATGAATTATGGGTATAAGGCCGGGTGGCATCCCTTTTGACGAATTTTTTTTTTTTTTTTTTTTTTTTTGAGATGAATAATACTTTGATGATATTTATGATTTTATTTTGAGATAAGAACATCCGGTGGGATAGATGTAGTCCCCGGTGAAGAACATGCCAACCACCTGGTTTGCGAACTAGGGGTAAGCCTGGGTTAATTGTTGTCGTCCGAGAGGTCGGGAGTTCTGCGTGTTCTACCCCATCGGGAGTTTGGCCATTCTTAGACACAGGGCAGTGGGGAACGTAAGCCCATAGACTCGACTCGGAGATTGCGATCCGACAAACCTTAGGAAGTGATTTGCGAATCACTAGCGTTCGGTTTTGTCTCGGACACTTGTTTTACCTATACTTTTATTTTTCTAAAAGTACTCTTGAGATGATTTATTTATTTTTATCCAACTCACTTGCTATTTATTATTCATTTGCGTTATTTGTGAGTTATATGGAAGTGGATGCATATTGTAGTTAACTTGACTTAATTATTTCCTTTCTTATTAATCTATGTCTGAATCGTACTCTGATTGTTTTTGTTCTGGGAGAACTGCTAGTTACTCCCCACTGATTGTGGATATTTGTTGTATATTTTGCAGGTTTTGTTGATGGGGATTTTCATTGATTTTGGGCTCGGGTTGAGATGCGAGAAATAATCTATTAGGAGTTTTAGTTCTAGACTTCTCTTTAGTTTGAGATAGTTTTCTCATTTTTATCTAAGTAATTAATTTACTTATAGTATTTACTTATGTTTGTTTTTATCACTTAGTTATTTAAACAATAATCTTGTAGTAGTGACATTCCCAGAAGACGATGTTTCCGCCATCGTCCTATTAATTATATTATTATTTCATTCTTTTCGGTCTTTGAAATTCTGGGGTGTTACATCCAGTTTCATTTCAGACTTAAGAACTATTCTCAAGTTGCGGTACCAATCCAGAAAATTGTTTCCATTAAGTTTTTCCTTTTCGAGAATAGAGCGAATACCAAAAGATGACATAGCGGAGTTTGAATTAGGAGTAACCATCTACAAATGAAAAAATAAAGTTTTAGGTTTATGATTATAAACAATAACTTCAAATTTTAACCAAGTTAAAACAAGTTAAAGGCTTTTAGTCTAAAAACGTCCTCATTTAGGTTAAAAGATTCCAAGACCCCAACTCATTTAATCCTAAGCCGACTTTGGCCGGTCACCTAAGAGATAAATGATTTAGGTAAATAACACTTTATTAGTTATACTCCTATAACTCTTGGTTAATGGGAAACATCGCATGTAAAAGCCCATTCCTATACCCCAAAGCCCAAGTCCTAATTGGATACCTTGTGAATAAAACCTTACATACTTGTAAATTTCTTAAATATACTCTAAATGTTCTAAGATAAAAAATAATACCTTGCTTTGGCAAGACCATTACTAATGATCAAAGACATGAATAGAGGTGTGTAAGGGTGGGTATCTAATTTATTCAAAATTTTAAAATTTGAGGACTTAAGTTACTATGTCGGTTCTAAATTTAGTGAACTAATAGTAATTAGAACAAGAACATAATAACAAAATAAAAGCAATAATTAAATGCATAATATAAAATGATCCTAGTATGGCCCCTACACCTTAAACTAAACTTGAAGATGCTTCCTTGTATCTGCCTTTTGATCTCCATCAAAACTTGATTCTCCAATCATCATACAAGTTATTAGAAATTTAAATAAAATTACAAAAATACAAAACGGCTCGCAGTCCGTATCTAAGATACAAAAATACATAAACGGTACGCAGACCATATTTTCTATCCTAATTTGGGCCACACTAGTCATCCAACATTCAAGCATAAAATTATTCATTCAATCACTTACTTAGAGTAAGTGACCCAGTTTATATTAGACAATTCTAATACAAAAAATTAGTTAAACTAATCAATAATTTTAATTAGTTCAAAATATAACAAAATTTAATAGTGTTAGAAATTATGCTTGGACTTTATATTATCATGATAATAAAATTGCAACTTTATCCAAAATAATGAGAGTTGAACTAAACTCCCACTTAGAAATGGAGCACCTAACAATTAGGTTCAAAATTTGGATTGAAGAAACTTGAGTTTAACAACTTTTAAAACCCAAAACTGGTTTTTTTTATTGTAGCCCAGACCCAACAGTAGGCTCATGGGAACCACTGCCAGGCCCAGTCTATAACTACAGCAGCCCATCTGAGAAGCCAATAGCATGGACATGTCCAACGTACTAATAATGAACCAAGTATCACATGCTTGATGAACATGGGAGTGCTATACTTCTCTGTAATATCTTATTAGATCAAGAAGTATCGCATAGAACATCATATGATACGGCACTTGTCCTCCTTCTTTCATTTTTTTTTCTTTTTTTTATTTAAAATCCCATTGTCAATAATTAAAATGTGTAATTTAATTTGAAAAATTAAACAAATTAGACGCCCTTGCCTACAAATTTGCGTAATTTAAAAAATAAAATATACACACCTAAAAAAAATTGAGTAAAGGATTTCAGCTTTAAAAAAAATAATTAATAATCATATTATTTGAACAAATACTTAAAGGACTTATAATCGAAAAAAAAAATTAACTGATCTCATCAAAAAAAAAAAATCGAATATAAGAAAAAAAAATATTATATGAGCTATTCATAAATAAATTGAAATGCGAATACTAAATATCATATATTAATATTATTCGAATTCCAATAAAAAACAAAATAATATGTTGCAATTTCACAAGTCCAAATTTAATACTAACAAGATTAAATAATATGCATCTACAAAGATCAAAATAGCATAAATAGGGAGGCGGCTGATAAGATTTACGATGCGGAAATACAAACAATTTGTACAAATCTTATTCCCAAGAACACCCTTAAAATACTATAATGAATCTACATGAGGGAGTTAAGATATTGTACCTTTGTAGCGTGTCTCGTTGATGTTAACTCTAGAATCTCAAATGAAATCCCTCCACAAGTAGTCCACCACCACAATGAAGATTAGACTTTTAGATTTGCTAGAACCTTAAAACAACTAATTGTTTTGATATAATACTCTCTTGTAAAATTTTAGAGAGCAAAAATTTCTCTCACTCTCTTTCTCTTCTCCTACGGCTAAGCAATGCACAAAAGTAATGAATGGTCAAAAAATTCTTACATTATCACCATAGATATATGCGTGCAAATCCTTACAAAAAGGATGATATATTGCTTTCCTTATTTATGGGCAATCAATCATCACATGATTGATATTGTTACTCATTTAATTAATTGATTCCAATCAATCAAAGATTAACATAATCAATTATCCCTATAATTGATATTTTTTACTAAATAAGAAGATATTACAATTATCTCATTTTATTTTAGCAATAGAGTATTTATTTGTATTATCAAATAATATTCGTCTCCAATAGACTAATTAATCGACATTGTAGTTTAGGTGTGACCCTGTAGGTCCAAACAAGTTCAGTAGTAAATATTAATCATTTATTAATATTACAAGTCAAGATTGGCTTCTAGCAAAGCATCATGACTACCTAAACTATATATTGGATATAATTAATAATTTATAACTTTTGAGTTATGCACTTGATCGTAGGACATACTCCAACATGAGGCCCTCCAATTTGATTTGGAGCACGTTAAGACCTCCACCTCTTTCGAGTTTCAGTCTAATGCGACTAAACTCTGGGTACCCTCGCAGCAGGGTCAGAAGTCACCAAAGGACGTGACTTCATTATTCGTTGTTTCTGTAGAATCCCAGGATGTTGTTTCTCTTCACGGACCTTGGGATTTAGCGTCTAGTGGACATTGGGGTCCACTAGCTCTAGTGCGACAGTCTCTCTCAGAAGATCATCAGAGTTTCGTAGCACAACAGGTTCCCTCTCATATCAGGTCTTTTTATCAAGACATATCATCCTACCTCACCCGTCATAGCTCAAGACAAACTACTTTTGGACTGGACATGGAATAGTTAGTTTTTTTTTTTCTAAAGTATGTAAGAGCTAATAGAGCTCCTGTTACTGTTCGTTTATGTTTGTTTGGTTGTATTAGCATTAGGCTATACTCCACTTTCAATTAATGCAAATTTTCTCGATGTTAAAAAAAAAAAAAGGTTTTATTTCCTAAAATATCTCAAATATAATTTTGGTAGAAATTTTTAATGAAGGAATGACATTTTGGTTTTTGTTGTAGATACTTCCTCTATTTCAAAATACTTGATACGATTTGATTATTGTACTATTCACACATTATGTTGTGTTCGTGTTTTGTGATTTATACCGCCTTATACGTAAGAAAAAAAATATAGTTATGCAGATTTTATTAGATTTGTCTATAATCTTATAAGTAATATCAACTTTTTATAATTTTTAGTTATAGGAAAATAGACATATTAATAATTAGATTTATGCGTTGGCAAGCGGCCCAAGAACTGGAGAAGTAGAGGAAGGGAGGTATAATATATTCCTTCTTCCGTTCTTTTTTTATTGTAACAATTGAGTTTTTATGCTTGTCAATGCACAACTTTAACTATTAATATCTTCAATTACTTTTTAGTAAAACATATAAAAAATTGATATTTTAAGAGTATATGTCGAAATGAATCTAACAAGACCCCCATATGACTATATTTTTCCTTAATTAAAAATCACAATGGATATTGGATAGTGAAAGAGTGGTGGGTAAATAGTGTAAAAATTTCATTGTTGCAATAGAAAAAGAAAATGCTTCGGAAAAAGACGTTAAAAGTAGCTCATAAGCTTGAACATTTTCCCGCTAAAAGCTGTTAAGAGTGATAGAAAAACTCGAATGTATGGTTTAAGGAGTTCCAAAGAGAGAACATGTTTCTCTCTCCTCCAAAAAAGGCAAAGTGGTCGATCAATTCTTCAACTCCATGCTTTTATTCTTCGTAACAATCTTTACACTAACCTTAATATCCTCACTAAATTCATAGTTGCTTGTTCTTCGCATCAATTTTCTTCCCCTGGCGTTCGACATGCTCGCAAAGTGTTCGATAAAATGCCTAACGAAAACGATACTTTTCTTTGTAATGTCATGATTAAATCCCATATTGATAATCAACAGTTTACTGACGCTTTGATTCTTCTTAGAGATTTGAACAGAATGGGTGTTCTATTTGTTCCTGATAATTATACATATTTGTTCTTATCTAAGTGTTGTAGCTCAAGATCATAATCATGTAATTAAATGTGGGTTTAGGTTGGATTTGTTTGTTTCAACATCGATGGTTGATATGTATGGGAAGATGTGTGATATCGTTTCTGCAAGGAAGATGTTTGATGAAATGTCTGAGAGAAGTGTTGTGTCTTCGACTGTTTTGGTTTGTGGGTATGCACGGGTAGAGGATACTGACAATGCTTGGAAATACTTTAGTGAGATGCCTCAGAAGGATGTATCGGCTTATAAGTTATAATGTGATGATTGATGCATTTGTCAAAGTGGGTGACTTGAATTCAGCTTGGAGTTTTTTTTATGGAATGTTGGAGAGGAATGTGATCTCCTGGACGACTATGATATCTGGGTTTTGTGAAAATAATGACATTCAATCAGCTAGGATATTTTTTGATTCTATGCCTAGGAAGAATCTTGTTTCTTGGAATGCGATGATTAGTGGATATTGCCGAAACAAACAACCACGTGAAGCATTGAAGTTGTTCCATGAATTGCAATTGAATTCAGCGCTTGAAGCTGATGAAGTTACCATCATCAGCATTCTTCCGGCAGTAGCTGATTTGGGTGTGTTAGATTTCGGATGCTGGGTTCATCAATATGTGAAAAGGAAAAGACTAGATAAATCGATCAAGATATGCCTTTCACTGATAGATATGTATGCAAAATGTGGTGATATCAACAAAGCCAGACGTGTTTTCGAAGAGATTCCTGAAAAGGCGACATCTTGTTGGAATGCTATTATTAATGGTCTTGCAGTCAATGGCTATGGAAGGGAAGCGGTAGATGTGTTCGAGAACATGATAAGTAGAAGATATACACCAAATGCAATAACAATGATTGGTGTTTTGTCTGCTTGCAGCCACTGTGGTTTGGTTGAGGAGGGGAAGAAGTGTTTTAAAGCAATGGAGAGTTTTGGACTTACCCCTAAAATAGAGCATTATGGCTGTGTGATAGATCTTCTTTGTAGGTTAGGGAGGTTGCATGAAGCAGAAAATCTGTTAGAATCCATGCCATATGAGGCTAACGAGATAGTTATCAGCTCCTTCCTTTCAGGTTGTGTGAACTGGAAAGACTTATCTAGGGCAGAGAAAGTTTTGAAAAGGGCAATTAAAAAGGACCCAGTAAATTCTGGTAACTATGTTCTATTAAGGAACTTGTATGCCAAGGAAAGAAAATGGATAGAAATGAAGGAAACAAAAGGGCTAATGAAAATGAGTGGAATTAAGAAGGAAGCTGGTTGCAGTGTTATTGAAGCTAATGGCATGGTCTTCGAGTTTATGTCAGGGGGCATAATGTATCCTAATCAGGAGTATATGCTTTCAGTATTAGGGCAGCTTCAGATGCACATGAAGAAAATGGATGAAGAGTTCATGTGAAAATTTTGTATTGCCTGAGAAACAAGGCAAACTTGATTTTTGACGATCTCCTAAAACCCCTTGAGATCAAAGAGTTCCATGGAAAAACGTAGATAAACATCCATTGACTGTGGAGAATGAAGCTGGTATTGAAGTAAAAGGGGAGCTGGTCATTGCATTTATTATCCATCACCGCTGTTTAAGTAACATCTAGAAGCTAAGTTTGTGAGGTGAGCTCTCTTCTTCATTATCATCATTTCTTTCTTCCCTTTTTTTTGTTTTTGTCTTGGTGCATCTGCATATTGTCATGTATAATCCATGAGGTTAGAGATAGCATATGTCTATGGACTATGATAATCTTAAACGAGGGACAAGCTTAATTAAGCTGCCATTATTTTTCAAAAGAAAGCTATCATTTCGTAGAAATATCCTCTTGGGTTTGTCTTGAGCCATATGATGACTTCCACAAATTATTAGAGATGCACCTGTGTATGTATCGCCAACTACGACAACAACCAAGAGGAGGACAAATTTAGAAGGGTTCTCCATCTGACTCAAATTGTTGCCCATTATTGCTATCTTCCAGATTTTAGTTAAATTATAATTATAAAGAATTTTTAAGTTCCTCAAAGATATGATTTCCTTACATTTTTTCTTAATCGGTGGTTGCTATATTAACCGTAATGATGGATGCTTGTTTGCTTGTAATTCTGGAGATTTCTCAGTTAGACTATAGTATCAAATGATAATGTCATGATTGTGCTTACCTGGTTACCTCTGCAAGGATGCTGCAGCTAAATGAGATCAAACTGGATGTCATGATATTCCTATCTGGTATGTTATGATTCCTGAAGTTTGCTCATTCAAATCCTGGTGATAAACTCACACTTCTGTCTTATTTCCCTGTTTTCTCTCTGTTCTTCTTTCTTCTTCATGGCATTGTAGCAGTAGTTAGCTTTTATCTCACATTTTGTAAAATGCTTGCTTGAGATTGGAATAACCTGAGGTGAGATCTTGATAGCACATGAAGAAAAGAAAGGGATTTTATTTCCCTGGTTTAGCCTTCCAGGCCAAACAGAGGCTAGGAATCAGATTCCTATAACTGAAATATGGAAATTAGTATTCCTTGCTTACACTAAACCCAGTAGTTTAACATTTCACCTTTTCTATTTATCCCTCTCATATATGCAATATCTATAATTTGGGCTGTTCTGTATCATCCTCTCCTCAAGTTTGTGCAAAAATGGGTCTTGCTAGTAGCTTATTAATGGGCAATGGTCTGTTCCTTCCCTTTGTCTTTGCATTAAAGTGTTCATACATTACGTAAATCATAAGAAAAAAAGCATTGTAAATATCAACTCTGTTATGTTAATGAAATCTCATTCTTTCTCTCATATTGTGCTTGCTTTGAATGTCAATGGTATTTGTCAGGGTCGCCAACGACACAGATGCTGAGCATAATTACAGGATCACTGTATAACAGTTTCATTGAAAAGGACACCAATACCTTTCCAGAATTCCATGTAGCACTTCTTGATATATTCACGTATGTATGGGATCTTACCCTTCTACTTAATTAAGTTGATTTCAGTTGTTCATTATTACTGTGTAAGATTATTAATGTGTTCCTCAATGATTTCAAACAGCACTTTCAACTCCTCGTTGCCTGGTAAACACTATGACGTTCCTTCACGCCAGGAAGTAGAGGTAAGAGAATACTAGCACTTCGTTTCTAGATTTTTTTGTTAAATATTCCAAAACTACTACGTTATTCACGGATTTAACAAATTGCTTCCTCTATCTGGAATCAGTGGTCATCTCACATCATTTCAATTACTCACAAGTAAGATTTGACATGATTCTACAAAACAACCCTTTGTAATAGTTGAGTCATTTCTATCATAATTCCGTAACTTAATTTAAGTAGTGGCATTACGGCATATTGAGAGGACTCTAATCATAAAATATTACAATTTTAAGAAAGGTGACAACTTTTTTCGAGTATAAAAAATATTGCGGAATATTATTTCCAACTATTATTCTCTCTAACTATTACTCCGCAAGCAGGAATGTTTTGCAAAGTGGAAGGAAGCCAGCAATGATAAACCAAAGAGGAAGGAGATCTTCGTAGACTTTATCAAAGCAAAAGTAAACCTAAATAAGCCAGACAACACAACACTAATCACAGGATTGGTGACGCCACCAGCTGCCATGGCCGCAAAGAAAGCAGGAGAGAGAGTTCCGGCGCTTAAGATCATCAAGGTAGTCCCTGATGTCCTCTTTGTTCCTTCAGCGACATTCTTGGCTCTCATTTCAATCAAGGTATCGAGGAAAGTATTTAAGAGAAAAATGATAAGGAAAGAGCAACAAAAAGAGCAACAAAATGCCTGAGTTCACTGCTTTCCAAGATTACTCTTAAAGAGCACATGCCCCTTGTATAGCACATGTAACATTTTTATGCATCTGTATAACAAAAATATCTGTTCACAGAACCTGACGTGCTAAAGTGGATTATTTGACTTGTGACTGCGATACAAAAACCTTCGGTATCGATTTAGTTGCTACAAATACTTTTGGCACAAATTGTTTTGTTAAACATGGAAAATAACATTTCTCATAAATTTGTTTTTCCCATGTAGTTCTAATAAGATGTTTGGTTGATCAAGGAAAGTAGAACGTCCAATAAAACAACTTCTACTCTTTAAGAATTTTTGCTTGCGCTGTCTCTCTCAAACAAACAAGCACTTAATAAGAGGGAAATAAAAGTGAATGGGTGAAACTGGGGGCCAAATTTACAAAAATAAGTAGAGGAAAAAAACCTGCCAAAAGAGATACATATTGCAACTAAATTGGGACATCTAGATTAGGAATATGTAAAAATTAATTGGGACGAATGGAGTATAATATAAAGCTTCAACAACAAAGCCTAGAGGTAGAGGTAGAGAGAGAAGAGAGAGAGAGAAACAACATTTTGTAATTTGGCTATGTACAAGCATTTGTTGCAAAGAATTTACGTACTTCATTTAACATACGGAAGGTATTTTGTATTTCATACAGATCAAAAAGCATGTACAAATGCAAGGAGATAGGATAGATATCAACTTTCATTTACTCCCCCCCCAAAAAAAAAAAAAAAAAAACAAATTTCGTCCTTCTCCAGGTCTCTCTCTTTCGGTTATGTCTAGCAGTAGCACACTATCAAACTAAGAATTTATCAAAGACAAATGCCTATTATATACTAGTACTACCCTGATGATTTTTTGCTCCACCTACCAGCTCGAGCCTTACGCCTCCCACGCTTTTTCTTGTTCTTGGGGGTGGTAATCAACTTGGATTGTACTTTAATACTTGCTTGCTCTTGAGTTACTAATAATTTACTGGGAGAATCAGGATCTGGGACGTGTTCGACATTCTCCACTTTCGCTTCGATCCCCAACTGAGTTTTTGCAGTGTGCTGAGTCCCAACAGCTTCAGTATTATTTGGCTCTTCCTTCACCGGTTGACTATAGACTAGAATCTTGTTCTCAATCTACACAGAGGATTTTAAAACAGTAATTTCATGTGTGTCTCTCAGCATCAACTGGCTAAGTCATATTATTATACATACATATGTGACAGGGAAAAATTAAGCAACTGCAATAAATTTAGGAACTTTTAGATCCTAGCTTCTGAAGATCTGCATAATTGTGCTTCCATTTCCATACAAACATAACAAAAAATGAATATTTCCATTAGGGATTCAAAAGAAGGCTAACCTTGTCACATTTTTCCCCAATTTGTAGTTGATCAGTGGTTTCAATCATGTCAGAAGGGTTAACTTCCCTATGACCAGAAACTACACTTGTTGGCATGACGGTCTTCTGCGATGTTTGCTGAGAAGTGGTAGACAAAGATCCCAGAGGAAAATTTTCACCATTCACAGGGGGCATATATGAACTTGGGCCACAGTTTGCCAATAGTTCACCCAGATCAACAATGCTTGAATGTCCTGAAGTGAAATTTTCAGCATTTTCTTTGATCACTTTATCAATTCTTAATTTCAGTTGGCGGACATGCAGTTGAGCCATTTCAATCTTCCGTAGGATATTTTCAAAGGCATCACTATCCTTAAACTCAAGGAATGACCAATCCCCAGTAATACCAAATTCACCAATGCCAGAAGTCGTCTTTTCTGCAAAAAATATATCAAGAGTGACCAGTTCAGTACCTCACAACGGTTAGGACAGGTTGAAGTTATTGAATGAGAGATGTATGAGAATTTTGTGGGTTGTAATTGTATAATAAAAAAAAAGATATCACGTTTATCTGAAAAAAGAACAGGAAATCGCCATGGAGTAAAAGGACATGCAGTTGGGCTTAAGAAGAAATAAAAGAAAATAACAGAGTTGGCCTAATAAAAAATCCATTTGATTCCTACACAAAAAGCCGTCCGAACATCAAAATAGAGTAACAAAAGTACAACATATCCATGCACAATAGTGAGAAGCCGCACTGGACTTGCTTTTTCACTTAATTCACAATATGCTCCATAACCATCCGCAAAATGCCAAAATGCATCCATGCACATAGAAGATAGAACACCTGATAGAAGTGTTTAAGAAACTACATTTTGAGGGAGAACAGAGACATATCATAATACTTGTCATCAATGATAAATGACCAACTAACAGGTCCACCACAGCATTATGGATCTTTCACAACAAAAGATTGTACAAATCACACTGATAACGCGACAAATGGCTAAGCTAGGCTGCAACTTCTGTCTTGTCCAAATTAAAACACAAAAATTTAATATCATATTATAGTAAAAACTTGACAGGAAGAAAATTTGGGAATTCTCTTAATTCTCCCTCAATCCCAAAATACTTCAGAGTCTGACTAAACAAGAGTTACGTTCTCAATAAAACTTAGAAGTCTAAAACATTTTGGGTTGGAGTATGCGAAACATGCAGGTTTATATGGAGAGCAAACATCACATGAACCACAACTTATCAAGTTCGTTCTCACCTGTATTGCCATGGTCGTCACCCAAATAAGCCGAGTCACCAGACGGTTTCTTATTTGCTGCAAAACAATTCTTGTCTGAGAAGGATTCCTTTTCAAGATTAATGCAGCAAAGATGAATTTCAAGTGTGTCATAATGTTAGGATTGAGGCAAAGTACAAAAGCTGAGAGCTCCAACGATGAGTCCGGGGCTTAAGTCCCATGTAAATTAACCTCATGTATGGAGTTACTGCTTGTGGCAAGACATCCTTACCTCACCTATATAATAAAAATATAATAAATAAAATAAAAATATGTACCAAAGTATGAGAACAAGCTGTGGGATGAAGAGTAGGCAGCCAAGTTTGCTATTTCCTCGACTCTTTTCCGTTTCTTCCTCTTCATAATCCTTACAGCCCGATTTTGGCAAACAAAAGGAGCAGACTTCATAGCAAGATCTTCAGCAGCACATTTGTCTGGCCCATACTGCTTCCTTTTACCACATTCTTCTAGCTCACGATCATACTTGGATGTTTGGGAGCGTAGTTCCCTGATATGCAGCTCGACCCATTTACACCGCCACATAAGCGGACGTATAAACTTTCTCCAATGAGCTGTTAATTTCTTCTTCCTGAGCATGTGAAGCACATAAAAAATAAAAAAAAAACATAAAGAAAAGCAAGCGACTCCTTTGATTACTGTAACCAAAATAATCAAAGATAAGAGACACACTGGCAAACAGTAACAGGTTTTCAGAGCATGTTCTTGTCAAGGCATTAGAGTACCAGAAAATGAGGGAGCATGTAACTTTAAGCTATTCCCACATCTGAGAGAAGTAGTTCATAAAGTACCAGCATAAACTGACAACTTGAGATTATTGAACTTCCAATCATCAGAGTATGAATGAGTGAGACAGGAGAAGTGGATGAAACTTCAAAAACACAGAAATCAGATTGGTAATCAGGGTCTCAGACACTTTCTAGTTTCTAGGATCAGTATGAGTAAATGAAGCACAACAGAATTGCTAACCTTTGTCCCAAGCTTGTATTGAGTCTACCAAGAAGGCACGATTATCAAAACAGTCCTCTTCCAAAAAAAACCTATGTATGGTAATTGTAATTGACCGTTTCCAGCATACATACTCGGTAAAGCTACCCTGCCAAATCTTGCCAAGTATTAATTCACTTCAGCCCACGGTTCAATAATCAGATGCAGTTGCGACTGCAATAATGGACGCTGAACCACTTTCACGGACAGAGGGGATAATTTGCGGTTGTCGCAGCCTAGTACCACGGGTGTATTGAGGTCAAAAACAGTACAATATGGTCACGGCATGGTTATAATACCTAGCTTCAGCCTATCCAGAAAGGTGGTAAAGAGAAAATTGCAAAATGACTTTACAACACCTACTATAACGTTCTTCTATGATACTCAGACTCCCCAAAAGTGCTGGACTCGAATATGGTGTCCGAAACATATAGGTCTAGTTATTTCTATATATCCTGCAATTTATGAAGACTCAACGCAAGTCCAACCAAGTATGACTGTATGAGACAAGTCCGAGTTACAACATGATCAGAGTACATCAGCGTTTTGAAAAATCTCAAGGTGCACTGAGGTAATAGGGATCCTAGAGCCTAAGCACAAAACATGGTGTGAGGTGCGCTCCCCATTGAAGTGAGGTACCATTAAGAAAAATGGTGTTAAAAAGGTTGTGGTGTGATTTTGTGTGTTAATGTGCGCCTTTTTTAAATTATTCACCTCGCCCAATTAAAGCGTTTGGTCCCTATTGCAATAGGCTTCAGCGCCTAGGCGTGCCTTTTATAAACTAACACAAACATCTTTATATCAGTAACCACTTTCATCACATACAAAATCAGAAATAACTGCAGAAAAAAGGCTGAGAGATGATGCCTATGTAAGCAATCAGAAAGAAACAAGGAAATGTCCTCTCTATTGTTTGTGAAGATCAGACCAACTCTACTATGTCAGACAGATCCACAACATATGCAATTAAATATTTTCAAAATGGACAACCCTGCAGCAATTTAAGATGTGCTTCATTATAAAAGAAATTTCTATCAATGAAAGATACATAGAGGATAGAATCATAGAATCCACGTACACAATGAATTCATAATTACAATTAAAGGGCAGAGAAAAGAGAGATCAAGCAACAACATCATCAGATATTTTCCATTTCCTCCAACCTGGCTTGTTTGTCAAAACCTTTTCCATCAAAATATTTCATTCTACATGAACCAAAACACATGCCAATATGAAAGAAATATACCTCGTCCTGAAAATATCGCTGAATCCATCGAACTCCATCAGTGAGGCATTATCATCCCGCATTTGAGACTCAACCTCAACATCACTCGACGCCCCAGCAGTTTCAGCCCCAGAATCTGTACACTCAAATGAGCTCGAATTCTCCGTTGCATCAAGAGATTCCCTTTCAGCCACCATCTCCTCATCAGGAATCACATTCTCCACAATATCAACCACCACATCCTCGTTACGCCCTTTAGATGCCATAATTTGATCACAGTCATCCATGTGAAATGTATTATCCTCATAGCTACTTGTACAAGTCATCATCAGGTTCTCGTCCGACGGTTTCGCAACAGAGTCAATAAAATCATGATCCTCACAATTACTTGAACAAACAACCAACTTCTCCTCAGACAACATAATAGTACTACCATTCTCTTTAATATTAACAGGTGAAACTTCCATTGTAGTCATTAATTCCGCACTCATATCCACTTCTGGACCCATCATTCCAACAACCAACTATAAACACAGTGGCGTATCCAAAACTAAACCCCCCTAAAATCTGGGTTTTTTTATAATTTGAGCGAGCATCACATACTACTAAAACAAATTGAAAATTTCTTACTCAAATATTTAATACTAAATACAAAATTGAAATCTGAAAAATTTCAATATATAACAAAATTAGTCCTAAACAAACCTTGAAATTTTTGGTATCGTCGAAAAAATCCTTCAATTTCTTTCCTGAAGACTAACTTGAATTGATGCTGGGAATACGGAATTCGAAAATTCTAAACAGAAATGAAATCTGGAAAGAAATCTTTAATCTTTAATTTGAAAAGAGAGATGAAATTTCACTACCAAATTCTACGGATTGGAAATCGGAGAGTTAGGGTTAAAGACTTGTTCTTTTCTAAGTATGTTTCTTTTTCTTTATTTTAATTTTTCTTGTTTTCTCTATCCCTTACAAAAAACAAAAAAGGAAAGTTTTCAATGAAATTTATTTTTCAATTCAATTTAGCATCTCTGTAGTCTCTACTCTTAAAATATTGATTATATGTTAAGATAATAAGGGCGTAAGTGGTACCAATTGTTTTACTACGCCAGTTAGGTAAATTTTTAAATTGTTAACAAGAAAAAACTTGTTACTCCATCTAAATGGAAAAAAAAAAACCTGCTAAGTCACCTTAAGTGGAGAGTAGTTAGTGGTGGCAAAGGGGTCATACGGGTCGGGTCATTAGGATCGGGCATAGTCGGGTCAACTTTGCCTTCGGATTACGTTCGAGTCGGGTCCATTCGAGTATGGGTCAATCTCGATCTTTTAAATTTCGGGTCCCAACGGGTCTGGTTAAATCGGGTTTCTGGTCTAGCAAATAAATAAAACACAAAAAAGACTAAGTGAAATAATTAATGGGCAGTGGCTAAGTCATATATAGTATTTCATGCAATTTTTTCCATAAATTTGTTTAAAAAGTAACTAATATGACAACTTTTCGGGCCGGCCGGGTTCGAGTCATCATTGTCGGGTCAATTCTGGTCGGTTTCGGATCTATTTACTTTCGGGTCACTATTTTCGGGTGGAAGCCGGGTCTCAAGTCGGGTATTTCGGGTTAATGGGTACGAGTCTATTTTGCCGGCTATAAGAGTAGTACACACGCTGATTTGTTAATAATATTTTTGTAAAAAAATTATTGAATATTTTGATTTAGTGTTTTTTTCCAAAGTTAAAAAAGGGAACTTTACTACTTTTTGTTTTGAATCAAAATTAATACTATTTTATAAAACCTGTTTAGTATTTATATTCACCTTTTAGATTATGTATAACATTTATCTACATATTATTTACAAAGTTATTAAAATCTTCAAATCAATCAATATATATATATATAAAGGAGAAACTTTTCGAGAGCATAGAGAGCTCCTCAAGATTTCGAGGCCATAGAGTGCGCCACGTAGGATTGTCATGTCATTAATTATTATTTTTATTTTTTACAAAAATAGAGTTCTACAAAAATTTAAATACGTATAAGGAGTTTTGGATAAGCGAAAATTAGAGTTTGATTTTGAATTAACAACCCAAATAATTATATTATGTAAATTGTGTATAACTTTTGCTACGTAATTCAGAATATTATAATTTTTGTACCATTGGATAGTGCTCGAAATATACTTCGAAATAAGATCCATTTACAATATAGTTCGACAACTTATGAAATAGTGAGCGCCACGTAGGATTGCCATGTCATTAGTTTTAAATTTAAATATTATAATAATAGAGTTCTACATATATTTAAATATCTAAAAGGAGTTTTGGATAGGGAAAATTAGAGTTTCATTTTGAATAAACAACCTAAATTATTATACTATGTAAATTGTGTATAACTTTTGCTACCTAATTCAAAACATTATAATTCGTCTACCATTGGAGAGTGCTTGAAATATGCTTCAAAGTAAGATCCATTTACAATATAGGGTCACAAATCATGAAAATATTTAAAGAATAGAGTTTTACATAGATTTAAATGCATATAAGGAGCTTTTGATAAGCGAAAATTAGAGTTTGGTTTTGAATTAACAACCTAAATTATTATATTATCTAAATTGTGTATAATAATTTTTGTACCATTGGATAGTGCTCCAAATATGCTTTGAAATAAGATCAATTTACAATATAGTTCTACAACTTATGAAATATAATAAAATAAACAATAATGTAAAATTGATAGTCTGATTTTAAAATAAAAAATCTAAACTATTATACAATGTAAATTGATTATAACTTTTGCTACATAATTCGCAATAGTATAGTTTTTTTTTACCGTCGGAGAGTGCTCGATATATGCTTTGAAATAAGATCTATATACAATATTGTTTTACAACTTATGAAAATGTATTTATTTAGATGAACAATAACATATTATTTATTATTTATTTTAAATATATAAAAATAGCGTATTATACCTGACAATACTACTTATGTCTTTAAGAATCATACTTTTAAAAATTGAGTTATATAAAGATAAAAAATTCATATCCATATTTTTGAATCTATAGCATTCCATGATGGCATTACATGAAGAATCAAATGAAAGTTTGTCAACGAGATTGCAGAGGTATTATGCAATTAACTGATTATTTTATTCCTAGAATATTTATTGCATACATAATTATTTATGTTTTTTTTCCATATATCTATATGTAAGATCTTATTCTTTTCTCCATGAACTTAATTCTACTAAAACTATTTGGAAATTAAGATTCGTGTTTCTAGACTGTTTAAGGTCACGGATCATAAAAAAGGGGGAAGTTTGCTAAGTGTTGATATGGTCATGATTGATGAAGAGGTATTTTTTTCTCTCTTAAATAGTATTTTCAATTATTAATAGAGGTTAGTTTTACATTTACTTAATTTTATTCATGAAACTATCATTATGATCTTCTTTTTTGCTTTTTCATCTTCCATTCTATATGCGTTAGTGTTTATGTGCTATATTCAAAGTTGAAGTTGTGGCTGACACTCATGTTTTTCTCTATTCTTTCTGTTCTGCATCTATTAAATTATTACTCTCGCTCTACTTTCTTAAATTATCATTCGGGTATTATTCATGTTAAAACTGTGTTAATTATTGTTAGTCATACCTATTATTAGGATACCATTTAATAATAGAGTTAGTTACAATATTTAATTGGATATTAAAAATTATAAAATTTATATATCGTAACAAATCTAGAAATTATAGTATAATGACAAATACTTCCCTGTTCTTTTTCTACTACAACAATTGGTGTGGGCATGGTTTTTAAGGAAATAAAAAATGGGTGATTTAGCATAGAGGTACCCCTTTAGTTAACTAGAGTAGGGGATAAATAATCCTTAATAAAGTAAACGCAACTTTATGAGGCAATTTAGATAATTAATGAGGGTTTTATTAACATCATATAAAGGCAATATTGTCAACAATAGTTGCTTTTGTTTTACCAAAAGTGAAATGGTTCCAAAAGATAAAACTACCCAAAGCGGTAATTGTTGTAATAGAAAAGGAATGGAGAAAGTTATAAATACAATAGTGTTGAAAAATCTCATTTCACAGTAACACAAAATTGACAATAATATTAACAAAAAAATTTACAAAAAGATAAAATAAGCAACAACCCGTGCAACGCGCGGGTTTCAAAACTAGTAAAATAGTCTAATTGAAGATGTTACGTGTTTTCTCATTGATGGCAATCATTATGATTAGTTCATGGTTTTAATAAGGTAATTAATAATGTTGGTAAAAGTATGGAAAAAATAATAATTTGAGTTGTAATTTTAACATGAAAAGGTCATTTCTCCTTGTATTTATAGACTACGATAGTAGTGAAGGGCTTTTAACATGAGGTAAAATTCGTTTATTAATATTACCTCGATTAGTTAATCTATTTTTTTAGGAATGAAAAAAGTAATGATAAAAAAAAGTTGTAATTTTATCCCACTCAAGAGTCGTTATCACTTTACTCTAAAGATAAACATCTATACAAATATATTAAAAGGTGTTCCTATCGAAGGAACGGTGCCACGTGGCACTCTGCTCAAACTTCTAATACATATGTTTATAGTCTCATTTAAATGATATTAACAATATGTGGTTACTAGGATTCGAACACATGACCTTTGAAATGAAATATGAGAGTTTAACCACTAATCCACTACAATTTCAATGGTTAATGTTTTAAAGTAAACATAATAAAGTCTTATAATTATATGTAATCATAAATACATATACAAGTTCTTTGATATCTAACACTTTTGTTAAGTAATAAGATTCTTCTACCCCAATTCCATTAAAATTGTTATTTTTATCCCCAATTCCTTAGAGTTTTTTTTTTAACAACTTATCATGTTATAACGTCTATTTTTCAAATTCGCATTAGACATAATATTACGAAAAACTAATAAAATCAATTATGAAATTTATGAATAATAATAATATACTTGATAATTGTAACTGATCCGAGACATCGCCCGGGCCAAAATACTAGTTACTCTGAAGGGGCCTTTCTCCCACATGAGAGATCAAGGTTACCAAAGGGTTCTCGAAAAAAGGCCTCAATAAAAAACTTAGGTTGTACGATGCACCTCAATCTTAACCACTAGGCCAAGACATCCTTAGTTTTTGCAATATAACTATTAGTATACATAATATGAAAAATTGACAACTACAAATACAATTTTTAACAACATAGGGCTAATCATAATATCGTAACATGACTTGTTAAGTCGTTACACGGAAGAGGGGCTACTAAGCTTCTGTTAGAAAAATGTTGTTCCCTCTTCTTTCAGAGTATGATTATAAAGAAGTATAGAAAAATATATTGGCTCTGTTTTCTGTCAAAAAAAAGATTATCATTAGTAAAATATTAGAAGAAGTTATGTTTTCACATTAAGTATTCACATGTATTTAGTTCCCATGTATACAGGAGTTACATACTGTTTATAATGAAGATTGACATACAGTTGAGAATAGAAAACTACTTTTTTTAGTTCCCTATATTAGTTTTTAGCTTTTAAATTAAATTCAAAAGGTGCCAATTCAAATCAAAAACAAAAAAAAAAGTTAACAAATAATGTGGCATTAATGACCTTTTGATTTGGCTAAGCTTTTCTTATTCGTAATCTCATATATATGTTAATTAATGACCTTTGTTACGTGATCGACTAATAATGTGGCACGTTGCATATAAGAATTCTTAGGAATTTAGGGAGAAGGTTCTCTAAAGTTCTACTTTGACTTTGTACAATTTACATGGTTCTCCAAAGTTCTATTTTGACTTGTGACAAAATTTACATATTTTAGTTTGACCACATAAAATATACATTTGTGTCAATATCTATGTTTCAGGTATTAATTTATTTTATAATCCCGCCTTATTCTCATATATAGCCTTCTCTCCCTATTTGCTTTTCTTTTTTCTTTTGCAAAATTCAATGGAGAGTTTATGATGCCAATTCTTCTACATTCTAATTACAGAAGCTTGATCTTCTTGCTTCCCTTACTCTTTTTTCCCAACCTCCCATTACATTTTCTCGCTCCTCTTTCTCTCATTCAAATATCATGTTTAATTTACCTTAATTTAATTAATATTTTTCATTAATTTTATTAATATTACCTCTGTTCTTTTAGTTGCAACAAATGCTTTTTTGCCCAAATATTACGAAAAGAGGAGAGAGAGTAAAATTTGACCCAATTGCCCATACTTTTTTGCATGTGGGATAGGTAAGTGAGGATAAAATGGTCAAACTACCCCAAAACCTTACCAAGAAAGAAATATTGCATCTAAATAAACCACCTAAAAATGAAAATTATTGCAACTAAAAAAGAGAGGAAGTATAATATGGTATTCAAGTACAATATTTTAATCTATGTAAAAGAAAGAAAGAAAGAATGAGAGTAAGAATAGCAATTGATTGGATTGGATTTTCCAAATTCCATATTCGACCCATCTCTTTTCAGACATGGATCTATTTAATCGAATTCAGGCTCATATTTTATTTATCGAAAATATATTGGATTATTTGCATCAGATTCAATCGATTTGGGACTATTTTATCTCTTAATATCATAACAATTAAAGTTTTAGAAAATAATTATACTATATTTTACGTGACTTTTAATACAAATATAATTATCGTTTCATAATGTATTTTTAATAGAAATCGAGTTGCTTTTGTCAGATTTTACATAAACTTCACCTCTTATAGAATTTATATTAGATTTCACTTTATCTTATTCAGATCAGATTTATTTTCGTCGCATCAAGTCGAACTCAAATAAGATTCGAAGTAAATTGCCATCACTGAGTATGAGTCAGATTTTACATCCTATATTAGTTTTAAATTTTTTTTTTTTGACATCGAGAAGATTTGGCCAGCGAGCGAATATGATTAATCGTCCATTTGACCGTAATATCCGGAGCTCGATCTGAATTCAAAAAATGAACCAGGAGTGATGAGTCCGTAAGGGTGTGGAGATGTTGAAATCCTGCCACCTTTTCCCATTGAAGTCCGAGAAGGCAAGCTTTAGCTTTAGTAAACAGTGCTGAAGAAGCATATAGAAAGGTACCCTGCGCATGAATAGCTGCCATTGTGGATGAAGAAACACACCAACCTGTACCGCCTTTAGTAAGCTTATCCCACGAGCCATCTAATTGCATTGTAGTCATTGGGCCCTCTTGCATATGACCTCCTATGTCTGCTATGAGAAAACCCCGAGGTACAGCTGAATCCACTGTAGGCCTTGTATATACTGACTGCTCTTGTATGAAGATAGAATGTTGGTGCAAGCTATCGTGTATATTTAAATATAGACTCTAAGGAGTTCCCCGGCGTTGTCTGAATATTTGATCATTGCGAGTTTTCCATATTGCCCAGAGCGTAGCAATGAGGGAAGGTAGGCGCGTGCCATTGTAGCCATCTTCTTTATGCATGCTAATGATCCATTTTAGAAGCCACTGATGAAAACTAGGTGGATTGTCTGGATCTGGAATAATATTTAGTTGACTAATGCTCCATGCTTCCGTGGCTAGAGGACAACGCTAGAAAAGATGTTGACAATTTTCAGCCTCGAATAAACAGATTGTGCATTCATTTACTAGGCTGATTCCTCTTCTGTAAAGATTATCTAGAGTATCTATGCCATTGTGCCACAGCATCCACAAGAAGAGTTTCCATATAGGCATGATGTGCGAACTCCAAAGAATACGAAAAAATTTCGTGTCAAGAGGAGTCGTCATGCTACAGATTTCATTTTGTTGTTGGAGTACAATATGACACCCCGTTTTTGTTGTATATTTCCCTGATTTAGTAAAAGGCCAATACTGCATATCCTGCTCACCCAAGGTTGGATGAAGTTCCATACTTTTGATCTGACACGCACTAGCAAGTTCAAAAAGAGTATTGATTTTCATAACGTCCCATTGTCTTTGAAGTGGAGAAATAAGTTGTTCTACTTTGAGGGTGGCGGCTGTAGCTAGGGATACATTATCCCGAAATAATGGCATGCCACCATTCACCCACCGATGTTGAGAAGCAAGTATAGTTTGCCCATTTCCCACCTTCCGGTTACAATGTTCTTGGAGCAATTTGTCGGCCATGATAATACCTTTACGACCCCAAGACAGACATCGGGCAGAACCAGCTGAATTGTGATAGACCCTAGAAATCAACAAGTGTGGGTTTTGTCTGATTCGCCACGCCTTTTTCATGAGTAATGCTTTGTTGAAAACACCAATATTACGTATCCCAAGTCCTCCCGTTCCTCGTGGCTGATGAATTACTTCACGTTTTTTCCAATGAGTTCCTGATCCCTGGTTATTCTGCCAAAAAAACTTTGCCAGCATACTATCTATTTTGTTGGTAATAGTGACAGGAACATTGAAAATAGCTAACTGATGCATAATGGAGGCTACAAGAATTGAATTGATTATGACAAGCTTGCCTGATTGTGAGATGTGCTTATGGCAAAAGGTTTTGCTATATTACAAAATGATTGTCACTACTTAAAAAGGATGATACATTACTCTCTATCATGACATATGGAATTTAAATTTGTTAACACTACTAAGAGTTAGCAATTAGAGAAGTACATAATTTTCTGAAGTGGATTTGTTTTAGCAAGGTTCGGATTAGCTTTGACATGAGAAAACCTTTCTTAAGGCCAAAATCCAAACCATATTTCAAAACATATCATGTCTATGCTCATCTAAAATTCCCATGTCAACCCATCGCAAACAAAGATATTCCTTAGAATCCAAATCATAAACCAATTTAACTTCTACTCTCAAGCACTATTAGCTTTGATCTTTAATTTTTACATTCCATCTATAGATCACATTAAAAGAATCCCTTCAAAAAAAAAAAATGATTCAATAAAATTGTTGAAACTTTTATGGTAAACAAAATATTATTGTATTTTGATCATGAAAGTTAAAAAATCGATTAGCAAGAACTGATAAAGTATAACCCCATCTATAGATACTATAGTATATCAGTGAAGTCAGAAGTTCAGAACTTTCATATGACCTGATATGGTGATACCTAAAAATCTTCTGCTGTCATATAGCTATATTATCACTTAAAAGTACCAAAACTTCAATATTGCATAACAATAACCTATCTGTTTTCCCATAATCACTGTTGACGAAAACTAAATTCATATGAGTGACTGATGGCTACCCAAAACTTCCATATTTTCTATAACTCACTTGTCAATCAAATACCAATAACATCCAAATCATGTTGTAGACTGACTATTTGACTTGTGATTCCGTTCCTTCCTGAACCTCGCTTGTTGTGGATCAAATCCACCTTCTACTGCTCCATATACCGCCCAAGCTGGTGTCGGAGCCATATAATCTGAGCTATTGAAAGGCTCACCAGAAGCAACCTGCATTTCGGATAGCAAACTTTAAGAAAGTTTTTGAAACTATAAGAAAAATGGATCTATCTGATCTGAAGTTTTGACCATTAGCCACAAATAGTCCCAAGTTTCGACTTTCTAAAGTCCTGGAAGAATCCTCAGTTGCACGTGCTTCTTCTGAAACTTTACACAACTTCCATTATTCCAAGAAAAAGTACAAGTCTAGATTACTTGCAGCAATTGGACCAACTTTTTTGGCAACTCCAATTTTAGAGTTGTTAAATCATATTTCCCCGGGAAGACTTTTTTTCCAAATATAAAAATTAAAAAGAAATAGGAAAATTTGGTTAGCTATATAATGGGGCTGTTAAGAATGACTAACCAGGTCATGAAACTTTTCATAATCTATCCATGTGAACCATTGGTTGTTGATCTTGAATTTATCAACCCTTGCCAAGAGAACACAACAAGAATGCTCATGCTCACAAGCAACTTCATACGCGCCTTCACTCTTCAGAGCCATGGCTTCTGAAAACGCTTTTACATCAGAATGCCAAGGAACATTCTCCATTGTCAACTTCGATGTTGCAGTTCTGTAACAGAGAGTCCTTACACAATCTTGAGTACAACATTCAACACAAGAAACACACATAAAAAAATAAATATATATGTTGTAGCGAATGATACTTACGATCCACAATAAGTTACGCCTTTGATTTCGATGAAGTCAGGCTTCCCAAGTGAAAGAAGCTTAAAGTAACCATCTACGTCGTCAGCATTCCAACCTTTGACTAAAGTCAAGCGATAAACGGTCCGCTGACACTTTTCTTTAAGAGCAGTCAGGGAGTCCTGCAAATTGCCAGTACCACCATAAAGCAGATGCCATTGTCATAACAAGAATTTAGATTCTAAGAAGTAAATAGGGAGAGTAAGCATTCTGATACACCAGGAGATAATGATAACAAATTTGTCTCAATAAAAATTCAAACAGCTCACAAACAGGGAAAAAAATAACATCACAAACAACTCTAATTCTAAATACCTAAGGGAAAAAAACCTACTATATTGCCAAGAGATGGTATCAAGCCACGTGTCACCCTTCACTTAACAACTGACATGGCGCTACTTCATCATACACACACATAAACACTTCATTTTTTCTCATTAAAAAAAAATAAAGCAAGCAAATGTAAGTATCAATGCTTGAACCTACAACCACATGTTTAATAAGGTAGAGTTTTTACCACCACTCCAATTCCACAACTAAAGTTAGCAATGTAAGCACAAAAAAAAACCATGCTCTTAGATTATTCTAACTCTTCATTGCTCAACTTATATTAGTTCAACACCTCAATATCTATAACACAACTATACGCCAAATCTCTTTTGTTACTCATACATAGAGTTTCTATTAAGAAAGATTAAAAAAGTGAAAAAATTAAATCATGACATTATTCATCAATTAACCAACTAAATCTTGTTGGTCACAAAACTTAAGCAACAAAACATCTTCTAATTGTACGTACAATTTATGGTTCAAGGAATTTCGTAATAGTAAAGAATAAGAATTCCATCTTAAAGCTAATCAAGTAATTTACTTTAGAAATTATTATTTTGATTGTCGATTACCCAATTTTTGTGTTAAATTTTGATACAAGAAACAATAGGTTTTTAATGATACTTTCGATAAAATTGCAATCATAAACTGCAAAAAACTATATATAATCTCAAACTATAAAACGAATTTATAGTTCACTTGATTTAATATTATATTACAGACAATGATCCGGGGAGTCGCCGGGCCAACAAACTAGTGTAACCTAAGAAAAAAGAAAACACGATCCAAGTTCTTTTTATAGAAAGTTATCATGGTGAACCTTTTTTGCACAATCATGATAGCACAATCATGATATATGGAATAGATCAATTGTCAATCAAGTAACACAAATCAATTTCCAAAATCATTATATTACTCTCCACTCTACTAATCGTTCTGACTTATTGGTCCGCAAGAATCGCATATGTTGTTATCAGATGAAAGGGTAAATAAATATAGTACCAAGTCAATTAAAGAAGTACCAAGAAAGCCTTGCATTTTGTATTCAATGAAAAGAGTGAATTACCAGAAAGCGCTCCCAAAAATCACCAAACAGAGGTCTATCCACAGCTTTCAAACTGTCTTTTGTTGCAGCATCCACACTCACATACAACTACATGTCAAAACAAATTTTCAAACTTAGAATAAAGGTCAAGAAGATCTGATCCCACATATAGGAAACTCTTGAAAAATTATGTTTGAGGGAAAACTAAAACAAGGGGAACTCTTGAAGAATTATGTTTGAGGGAAAACCCAAACAGGGGAAACTCTTGAAGATTTATTTAGTACACCAGTATCTACTATCTATCACGGTATCACCAAACTTAAAAACATTCACCTGTGTGATCGGTTTCAGCAGCTTAATTTTATCAGGGAATTGTGCATTTGTAACAAGAAAGGTAGAAATTCTCCTCCGATGCAACTCATCTACAAGTGAATTGATTTCGGGGTACATAATAGGTTCTCCTACAAGTGACAAAGCACAGTGCCTGGGCAATAGACCTTCTGACAACCGCTCCTCTACCACACCTGCAACAGCAACTCTTGAACACTTAGTCCTGATTGACGCAATAAACATACAAAACCATTCTTTACATGGGACCATGACTACAGTTTTGCATAGTGGCAACTAACAACAGATTAAAATAATTTTAAACATTCCAGCACAGATGATTTTTGTCTGGCCAATCAGAAAATTATGATAAGAATCATTCTTAAATAAAACTAAGGAGACCAGTTAAACCACGTATGTAAAACGATGTCATACAAAGAGATAACTAACTAATTAACTTCTTTGACTAGAATAAATAATCAAATTTCAATGATCATTTCCATCTCATTTATATTTTTAACACAGCAAACAACTCATAAATCAAAACTTCCATTTTCAAATACAATGCACTGAGAAACTAGCTAACCAAGTATTATTAAGGAAACAGCATAGCCAAGGTAGCTTGCCATCTGTGAATTTTGTCCCAAAGGAGCATACAGTCTACTTTATCTATCACTTGATATGCATATTTTAAAATAAAAAAAAACCATGCATAATCTACCCTCAAAAGCATCCCAGCAAGGCAGGATGCAATAGCATTGGGCAAAAGTGTTGGCCATAGAACTAGGACATTCACTTATATCATAACAGCTTTTGCTGGAATACTTGGAAACCAAATTATAAAATCATCCAGTCACACATTTTACTTCTTGTACATAATCAGTATACAAGCCTTCAGTCTGTGTAGTACACTTCTATTTGCATGACTTCAATGATTACTGGTCTGAGAAGGGAACAGTAGCTCTCATGCCTCATCCCATCTCCAATCCCCCACGATGGGAGTCGGTTACTTTCATTATAAAAAGAATCTATAGCCATAAAAGAGCACTTCTCAAAGTGACAAACCTGGAACTCCTTTCATTTGCTTAATCATTTTAGTGTGCAGGTCTATCGCAGTGTTCACAATCTCAAGAGGATCATCCATTTTCCATTGCCAGCTCTTCCCTACAGGATTTGTATGATGTCTCCAACAAAATACACACTTATTAGCGCATGCCAGGCTAGGTGTCGCCTCCATGCACCTGTTTTAAAAACAAAATAGTCCGTTAAGTTCAAGATAGATAAACTAAACTCAAGGATGATGGATTCGAGCAATATAAAATACAATTCACCTCTATAAGGATATAAATTACATTCAAGAGTACATATAACATGGTAGCTGTCCTAATTACATAATTCAAAGGCCAATTTAGCATTAGCGATAATGATAAAGCTGACTTGCGCCAAGAGAAGTCAGTGCAAAGTAGGGATTTCTTTCTTTATCCTATTAATTCTGCCAAGACAAACTAAAAACTACTTTGAGGCAACAAAGTTACAAACAATCATTATTTGAATCAATGTTCAATAATAACAACAAACGAACTTCCAGAAGAAATCACACAACTCATAAAAAGTCAGAATGACCCTGTGCAACAGAAAGATCCAGAATTCTTGACTGCTATTCTCTCTATTTGGAATATCCCATTTGCCAAGCTTTTTTCTATAAGGATCCCAGTTGCCAAGCTTAATTAGTCAACCTATACAATTTCCATTTGTCATTTGGAATTCCCACTGATATGTTCCCTATACCACACTTCATAAGATGTGTAGAAAGGAACAGCATCTATGATATGTATCCAAGAATCATTAAACAAACCTAAGCAAAGTAAAGATGCTCCCATGAAGCTGACTTGCTGAACCAAGAATCCCAACAAAGGAACAAAATTCTAGATGTTGGCGGATTGCAAAAGGTAAAAACAAAATCATGAACGTATTACCTATGACTCTCAATTCCATAAAAGGAGTGCTTATAACAACCTCCACGTCCTCTAAGTTGTGACTTGGTCCATCTGCAAAGTTTAACACCACTATGTGAACCAATTATCTTATAGCCCTGTCAAGAAATAACAAACAAATAAATAGTAAGAGAAGGCAGTTGACAAAGATAAAAGAGCAACAACTCAATATAAATTAGAAAGCTTCAACTGAAATTTTTAAAAAAAGCTGAGATGAACATATATGCTTCCAAATATATTTTCCAATAGCAAAAGAATCAGGAATCTGACAAAAGAAACCTAATTGTAGCTTTTCATATAGAACTTATATCATGTAGTTCATACTTGCACTACCTACATATTTCAAGTTTGTATTAATATTAGGAGTATTAAGAATAAAAAAAAATAAAACGCTGAACAGGACTTTTAACATTTGAGGCACCCAAAACAGCTATGATACTATAATTAAAACATGAGACTGTTCTATGCTTCTCCAGGTCCAGTAGCCAAATCTAGAAACTGGTCCACCTTGCTTCTGGTTTTACTTTAATGTCCTTGTACAGCCTATTTAACTACACTCAGCCCCAAACCAATGTCCTTGGCCTACAGATCCAACATATAAAGTTCATCCAAGTACAAATCCAACATATTAACAGAGTAACATTCTTGTGTAACAATTCCATCATCATATCAACGTTTTCTTCTTTTTATCAAATAGAATTTATGAAAACAAAACTCACCTGCTTCTCTAGATTTTTTCTAATTACAGGAGTGACCATTTCTTTTTTCCCATCAGTTTTCGCGCCATTAACCTCCGCTACATTCCTTGACTTCCTTGATGGCCCCTTACCAGCTAGATCTTCCAGATCGATAACCTCCAATTCCTCCCCATTTTCTAGCAGCTCTTCATCATCGGACACATCAATATACTCTGAATCACTCTCATCTTCCAACGTCCCACAAGCAACTAACCCATTTTCCTGAACACCGCCTTTCAGAACCCCAATCAACTTCTCACCCCAAGCTTCAATAGTTTTCCCCAATCCACCGCCATCTACATCTCCCTCCCACAACTGGACCACTTCGTTTGCTCCCAATGCCTTCATATTTTTAGAAATTCCTTTTGCTACTGCATTGAATTTCTCCTCATATGCCCCACTACCTACTCCAAAAACTGCAAACTTGCACTTACTAAGCAAAAGTGCTCCTACCCTAAAATCATTCACACTCTCCTCAATCCAATCAACAAAAAACTTGGCTACTGGTGGCGGTTTCCCATCCTCCCAAGTAGAAGTCACAATCACAACAAGGGTTTCTTTCGAAAGATCCTCCGGCTCATAATCTTTGACATCAACAAGGTCAAAGATGAGACCCTTCGAAACAAGCAGCTTGTGAAGCCGGTAAGCTAGGGTTCTAGAAGTGCCAGTTTCAGTGATATAGATAAGTTTCGGATTCCGGAAAGCAAAAGCAACTCTCCGGGAAGCAAGCTTGAGGCGGCGAGATTTATATAAGCAGTAAAAGGTGGTGGCAGATAGAAGGGCAAGGAGGGTTACACGAGAGGCGAGAAACGACGGGGCCATTGTCAAAACTGGCTAGAAACTTTACTCATAGACTAAACAGAACCTCTTTCAACTCACACAAATCAATCCCACCTCAAATTTCTTCCTTGTCTTGTCTTAGGTAGATCACAGTGCCATAAATCCCTGTCCATGAAAATTATACACATCAAAAAATTGAAATTGGCACTTCATTTACATTGCATTTCCAGTTTTTCTACATCAACTACTAACCAACTGCATTTGATTGAAAAATGAAAACGCACAAGTCCACCAAAGAAAACTTTATTCCTCTTTTGTGTCTAAATAATATTGACCTCAACTTACAAGTTCAGAATTGATATTCAAAGAAACTTAAGAAAAGCTCACATAATAAAAATCTATGTAGGGTTTAAGAGGAAGTAGCGTTTAAGGAAAGCATGCTAAAAGTGAAGAATGAATGTTAATTCTTACCTGGTGCAACAAGTACAGAAACTAGGGTTTGCGCAACACCACCGAGTACAGTGCTTTGCCGGGTGGCCGGTGATAGTGGTTGCCGAAACAGCCTTTCTAGAATTTCTTGCTTTGAGTAGTTGCAATCGAATAGAATAATTTTAGATGAAAATATAATAATACCGACTGTTAACATTGTTTAATGAAAATATTATTTATTTTAATCTGCGTCATTAAAACTAGATTGAAACTGTAATTTAAAGTTCATTTGATCAATTTATGGTCCAACAATTGTATTTACTGTAATTGGTCCAACACTAATTTAACATTGTTTCACTACTACGGTTTTACTGTAATTAACATTCTTTTGAGGGTATAATAGTAATTTAGGGGCAAAACAGTCATACTCTTTTTAAAGCTAAAACAGTTATTCTCTTTTCAATAACACAATAGATCCAATAAACCCAAACCCTAAACCCTGTAACTAGAGGTGATCAAAGGTAGTCCGGTCCGGAAAATGCTCGAGCTTGGGGCAGAATTTTTTGGCCTGTTTTCGGGTCTGACTTGATTTTTTTATTTGGGACGGGTTTGGGCAAGTCGAAAATGACTTTCTAGTTTAAATTTCGGACGGCCCGATTTTGGCCCGAAAAAACCACTATTTTTTGCTCGACTTTTAGTCTGGCCCGACTAATGGGCAAATTTTTTTAAAGAGCAGTCCGACCTGCTATTTGATCACTTCTACCTATAACCTTAAACCCTATAACCCCAAACAGTTTGGAGTCATAGGGTTTAAGGTTTATGATTATAAGGTTTAGGGTTTGGTTTTTTAGGGTTTATAGTTTAAGATTTGGGGTTATAGCGTTTAAGGTATAGGGTTTACGATTTAGGGTTATAGGCTTTAGGGTTTACTATTTGGGGTTATAGGATTTAGGGTCTAGGGTTCGAGGTTGAAGGTTTAGGATTTATAGTTTAGGGTTATAAGGTTTAGTGGTTAGGGTTTGAGAATAGAGGGTTTAGTGTTATAAGGTTTAGAGTTTAGGTTTGGGATTATAGGGTTTAGGGATTAGGATATATGGTTATAAGGCTCTATAACCCCCAAACCCTAAACCCTATAACCTAATTAAAACCTCAAACCCTAAACCCTATAACCCCAAACCCTACAACTCGATAACCTAAATCCTAAACTCCAAACCCTATAACCCTAAACCCTAAACTCCAAATGCTAAACCTTATAACCTTAAGGCTTAAACCCTATAATCGTATAATCTTAAACCCTATAACGTTATAATCCTAAACTTCATAACCCTACATTCTATAACCGTACAACCCAATAATAATCATAAACCCCAAAATCTATAACCCTAAACTTTTCTAACCGGTAAGCCTAAAATCTCCTAAACCTTAAACCTATAACTCTATAATCCTAAATCCTAAACTATATAACCTTAAACCCCACAGTTCTAAATCCTATAACCCAATAATTCTAAATCCTAAACCCTGACTTTTATAACCCTAGAACCCTATATCCTAAACACAAAACCCTATAACTCGAAATTCTAAACCCTATAACCCTAATCCTAACTCTAAACCCTATAACTCTATAATCCTAGACCCTAAACCATATAACTATAAACCCTATAACATTAAACATTAACCCTAAATCCTAAACTATATAATGCTAAACGCTAAACCCTATAACCCTAAATATTATAACATGAAACCATATCCTAAACCTTAAACTCTATAACCCTAAACCTTATAACTCTAAACATTATAATCCCAAACTCTAAACCCTATAATCCTATAAACAAGAGGTGATCATGGGTCGAGCCGAGGGCCTAAATTCCCACACAAAAACCCACTAATTTAGGTTGGGCCAAGCGTGCTTTTCGCGCCAGACCAAAATTAAGCATAATTTTCCATATTTAAGTTTCATGTGGCCCGATATTTTGTCCAAAAATAGGACAGTGCCTGAACCACGGGGCGAAAAATTGTGTCCAAAACCCGTCCATTTTCGGGTCGGGACCATGTTGCTCACCTCTACTATAAACAAAACTCTATAGCCCTAAACTATAAACCTTATAGCCCTCAATCTGAGGAGAGGATGATAAATCCATCTCCGAATTTGCCAAAATTTTGAAATTGGATGATTTTACCCACCTATGAAATAATTATCATCACTTGTAACTTTGACTCTATTGGACCCTGAGAAGTTGTTGGCACGAATAGGAATGGCAACAGGTGGCTTTCACAAACTCCATATCCAACCCACCTTTATTATGATCTTATTCGGATCAGATTGAACTCGGACTTGAATTTCATTTATTTGATTTGTATCTGATTATTTTGCCTCGGGTCAGGTAAGATTGAGTTGAATTCAGACTAGTTTTTCGCTTTAGATCACAAATTCAATGTTTTATAATATAACTATACTATTTATTATTTGTAATATAATAATAATGACATAATTGTCATAGTCTAATGTAGAATGTAGATTTAGTCTATAAATTGATAAGTTGGCATTATTAATGAGATTCGGCTCGGATTTATCGGATTATATTTATGCTCCACCTCCTATAAGACTCGGATTGGATTTTCACATTTTGGTCGGATCAAGTCGGACTCGAAGGGGATCAGGACTGAATTGCCATCCCTAGGCACAAAGTTCAAATGATAAGGACAAGTCTGATCATCTGCTAGGTAATCTTGGATCTTTCACACATCATGAACCAGTTCATGCTCTTCCTCTTCTAGATGATTTTCTAATGTTTTATCACACAGAACAGGCCAAAACTTTCCAGCCTTCGAACTGATTTATTATAAAATAAAAATGCAGCTTGCTTCTGAAATCAACATTATACTATAACTACAAAGTTCCAACTCACTGTATCATATAGACAAAGGATTTATATTAAATGTCAAATAATTACTTCCTCGAAACAAACATAATATGGAAACATAGGTACAATGAGTAAAAAGTAAAGAACGCCCAGTAGCTCACTGGGACCAATGGAAAGGAAATGATTTTGTTTCACAGACTACCATATGACCAGTAACGTAACATATTTTCCAAGAAAAACTGCAGGCTCTAAGACCTCGAAGAGAAGAGAGAAATCACCAGATGGTTGAAGTTCCTTTCTGGTGTTCTTTCTCCTATACCATCGTTCTGGTAGCGCTAAAAGATCGTCCTTTGATAACAGCACTAAGTCGAGAAGCCTTGTAAAGAACATCAGTGTGAAGGCTTCAAGAGAGGTAACTTAAATGAATGGGTAAAGTTGAAAATGTTGTGGTCTTCAGATTGAAATTTCTACCAGGTGGTGTTCCAGGTTGCAAAGAATGTTCTTGCAAAAAAATTTGCTTCAAGGGGAACAGTTGCAGCTGCAGCTACTGCACGCAGGACTCTCGGTGCTATATCCTTGATGGAGAAAAATAGCAGAACCATACGTAATGTATATGCATGTCTAAAGTTAAGCAGGCAGATAGCAACAACTCTTTCACCTGGAGAAGAGCAAACGCAGCACAAGCCTTCAATATTGAAGACGGCTTACGCAGCATGGCAACAAATCTCTCATTTTCAGCTCCACTGATAATCATACAAATAGGACAACAATCAATGACATAAACTTAGGATGCTGTCAAATTCTGAACAGTTAGCAGTGTGCATCTTCAGATGAAAAGAAATTAATACTTCAATGATTGTTTTGCAATGTCAGGTTGCTTAGAGAGTACTAGCAGAGAGATCAAATTTCCTACATTAAGAATCAGCGGAGAACAACAACTTCAGTGTTTGGTGATCATATTTCTAGCTTCAGTGCTTGACTAGACTGTCAACAGCTCAAAGGCCAAAACCATTAAAGAATATAGATACGTATATAATGCAAATGCGACTCAAATATGTTCTCAACAAGGGATCACGTCCTAGTTAGTAACTATTATTAATATTTATGTTCTATAAACACTTAGTTTATATACCTTGCACTCCAAAGAAACAAAGGCTAATTTTTTTTCCTATCCAGTCTCTGCCACCCTCTTTTTCTCTTGCTCACTTCTTAACTTCAAGAGCAGGGTGGGACATCAAGCGTTTTACCAGCTTGAATTTCTCCCCAGCCAATAAGTCGCCAATGCTTCTCAACTCGTCGACTCAGGGCAATTTTCTCTCCTTTGCTTGTGCAAACTGGACATGTAAGTTGCAATTTTGCCAAACGCACATCATGTTTGACTGCAATTACACGGGCACCAGTCGACATGGAACCAATGTTCAACATAAGAATCTCTCCCTTTGTCAGTTTTGTCACCTTTTCCTGTTTCTCATCAGTCGCCTTTGCTCTAACACCAATCAACCGTCGAAGCAAAAGGAAATTCACCTGTAGTATAGGGAGGGAGCTCAAAAACCATAATAAATATGAAGTATAACATACTGAAAATTTTAAAAATAAATAAATTAGAAAATTTGATACTACTAATCCCACTTTTTACACTTATCTACACAACTTGAAGTCTTCAACGGAGTTCAACCCAACCAACATGTTACCTGCTAGAATAGGATACTAGGTTATCCTTTATTGTAAGTTGTAACCTACAACTTCCCACCCACATATGCTGACATGCCCCACTAGCATCCTTGCCCTCAAGCGCATCACCACCCTCACCACCACTGCCCCAACACCACTCCTTCACCGGCAACCGAAACCACCCAAACACTAAACCACTACTCACCTTAATATCTCACATGCATCCATATTTTTACCAAATTTTATACACAGAAGACGACATATTTTCGATAAAATTTCATAACACCCACCCTGAAACCCACAACCCTAAATTTGCTAAAAAATGTTAAAGGAGCTTAGTTAGTTACTGTTACATTCTGTTATGTGGGTTTGGCGCCACAGCCTTAGTTAAAAGTTAGTTAAAAGTTTGTTACAAGTTGTTACAATTCTGTTGTAATCAGTTAGCTTGAAGTTGTAATCAGTTAGCTGGATAAACAACTATAAGAAGGAGCCTAGTCCCTTGTAATAATCATTCAGAAAAAATTAATGAAATATCTCTCTTCTTATCTCATTCTCTCTTTCTCTTTTCCTCTCATTTCTTGATTCATCAATTAACAGTTGAAGTCATAAGACTCCTGTAACAAAATAATATATAGAATTAGACGGAAACATACTTTCTTATATCATTAATTATGGATAGATAGTCAAATTATACCATAGAAAACTCAGATTTGAAGTTTTCGAGTTTGAATTTGACCTTTAAAAACTCATATATATTATCATGATAACGGAAAATTAATAAAAAGAGAAACGATAGCGGTAGCGGCTATGACTAGGGGTGGGGTCAATGTCTGGCTGTCTGCCGGAAGTATCGGAGGCGGCGGCAACTGATGGAGGGGCGATCATAAGAGTAAGGGTGAATGTGGTGGATTAATAATGAGAGACAGAGAGATGGAAAATATGTTGATATATACAATGTTATCTCTCCTTTGATGAACCAAAGGCTCTAAAGGATGAGAATTTCCCCTTTTTGTGCTTTCCCCTCAATCATTTTCTTGTTACTTTTCCCTTTTCATGGAGTGAACACTAAACCAGCCTACTTATGTTTATCAAATTCACTATATTATATCATATATGGTTAACCTTGAAATCTCCACATAGCAATATGAACCCAAATTCGATTTAAGAATATGACAGAATCGATAAGTATCACATCCACATTTGGAGATGCACCCTAAACAAACGTACTCCACATTGGATTTCTGGGTTTTCTAAACAGCTCCATGCCTCCATCAGTCCATCACACCATTTCTGCCTTTCAATGCTCACTCTCTTCTGTCAGTTTCTCACCCTTCCCACCACCAAAAGATGAAAAAAAAAACGAATGACCACAACAACAAAGAATTTTTTTTTAACTAAAAAGTTAACAAATTGGGAAAGTAAACAGAACCCCAGAAAAAATCTGGTGAAACTAAAGCATTATAGATGCAAACTGTACTATACTCTGACACTCTGAAAACCCAATAACATTTTAATGTTTACTCTCTTTTTTGTGTATGTTTTGTCTTGTGAGAATCAAAATTAGAAAAACAATTTGATAATAATAAGATAAAAAAAAACTAAAACTTATACAATTAATTAATCTGATACAGAAGAGATGAGAGGGAAAGGAGGTTTAAAGAGAGAATGAGAGAAGGATTTTAGAGAGAGAAGTCGAGAAGAGGAAAAGAAACAAAGTCAGTTTAGTTGGATGTGTGTGAGATTAATGTCTTGATTGAGGCAGTCCAAAATAAATTGCAAGGTAAAAAATAATAATCTATGATGCAAGAAGAGCATGATAATTAGTACTCTGCCAGGTGAATCTGATATTTCAAGTTGACCGCAAGACAATATCATGAGCTGAAAAATGCAATTATCAAAAGATTTTGCCTACAAAGGCTACAAGCACCACGGAGCCAGACACATACACACAAAGATAGAGGTGCAAACAGAGAAAATAGTGATGAACATACTCATATTCTATGGGGGCAAGAAAATTACCTCTAGCTCAATGTAAACATCTGGAAGAGATCCAACCTCTCCGAGTACCTGACCTACCAATCTATCGGATCGGGTTAAGGTGGGATCCATGGTTGTTCCAACCCCAATGAGACCTCCTGGCACAGCAAATTGTAACTCATTCTGTTCAGCATACAAAGAAACAATTCTGGAGTAGATGGGTGTGCATGCAATATTGCCACTATCATCCTTCACAATAATTCCAGGTCGAATCTCAATATTTTGGTTTACCCTCAAGACACCCTGCATTCAAAAGCACATATAATGAGAAGATTTCTCAATGTATACATATATGATATATGGTGTCCATTACTAATTCCTTAAGGCCTTCATATAGATATGCAACCTATTCTCCTCAAGAAGACCATAAAGAAATCAAATAAAGAACACAAACATTTGGAAATAAAGTGGCTTAGCATCAGGTTGTAATTTGAAGCAATAATGAGAAGACATGGGCCATAGATATAGACACTAACAGTGCAAAGTACTAAAAAAATCTCAAAGAGGTTTGAACTAAAAGCTTCCCATCATAAAAAAAAAAAACTTCTAATAAACCTCATATATATATGAAACAAAATAGCGTCATATAATCCGGCAGAAGACGAAAATTGTTTCAATATTTTCAGAGTACTGACTTCTCATCAATAATATTCGTACTATGGCCATAATGTCAATGGATTGTCAATGCAAAGTAGAGTGGAATGCACAATACTAGAAAAGACAACTGGATTTAAACCAGTTGACACAAAATAACTGAAATATGAGCTTTCCACAACCCTCCCCGAACACCTATGCATACCAGCTCACAAAATATTTCAAACTTTAAATGTTTTAATAATGCACCAACTTCATCTATAATCCAGAAGTGATGCCGAAATGAAAAAACAGCCAACAGTTGATACTAATAATAGAAAGAAGGGAACCTTTAAAATACTTCCACCAGCAACACCACCACGTACGTCATCAACCTCATACCCAGGTTTGTTAACATCAAATGACCTGATCACGATCATAGTTGGCGGTGAGACAAAATTTCTCTCAGGGATAGAAATCTTGTTCACAATGTATTCACACACAACATCAATGTTGTACTTCAATTGAGCAGAGATTGGAATTACAGGGGATGCATCAGCAGCAGTGCCCTGAAAAAAACAACGGATGCATCAGAAACAAGCTTCAGCCTTCACTAAATGAATTTAGACAATTGCCAACTGGCTCACCATTCAAAACAAGTTACCTGAATAAATTTCTCAATAGCTTCATGCTGGTTTACAGCAGCATTTTCTTGGATGAGATCAACTTTATTTTGGAGGATGATGATATGCTTAAGTTGCATGATATCAATTGCAGCAAGATGCTCAGAAGTCTGGGGTTGAGGACAGCTCTCATTAGCAGCAATAAGAAGTAAAGCTCCATCCATAATAGCAGCTCCATTAATCATAGTAGCCATAAGAATATCATGACCCTGCCACAAAATATTTCAAATACATAAATAAACCAAAACTGAGATTTCTGTAAAGATAGAGATGCTCAAGGTCTAAGAGCAGAGATAGACGTGTAACAGGCTATCCAATCCTTAACAATTAGCAATATAGATGCCAATTAATTAGAAAAAGGGGACTAATGTGCCAAATGAAAGTCAAGAAAGTGTATATGAAAGGATGTAGAGGTTAAGTAATACTTAAATGAAACACTTCTCTTTTCATGCTCGTGCAAGGAATCAGGATCCACCTCCCATCAGATACACTTGCTCACGGAGGAAGGCAAGGCAGGGAAGGGTAAATTAGTTACTGAGTTAGTTATGGTGTCAGGGAATATCTGTAAGGAATGTTATGGTGAGGTCAGGTGCATGGGGTCAGGTGTACTCATCACTAGTCTATAAATAGAATAAAGGGTAGAGAGAGGGTTATGCAAACGATAGTGAGGTAAACACAAGAGGGAGATCTCTCACACCTCGAATGGTGAGATAGTTGTAATTGGTAATCCACAATCAATACAACTAAACTACCTGGTTACTGCTAATTTCTGTTCCTTTCTCTGTTTAATTACTGAATTGCTATTGTCCTGAGGTGATCTCTAGCAGCTCGCAATGCATATCTTTAATCATCAAAAAGTAATAATTACCAAAAAAAAAAAATTGATAATTGGAAAGTATACCCTAATAACAAACGCCTTTTACTAGATAAAAGGTATTGGCAGGGCCAGTAACAAAAAGATGGTAATTTCATTTTTTAAATAATCAATAAATTAGCTCCACCTCCTTGACCATATTTTCAGTCTAATTATTAGCTAGTCTACATGTACTGGCCCAAATGAGCCTAGGACAGGGGGTGGAACCCAGCTCCCAGAGAACCTCATTGCTTACAAGAACCAGGAACAAAAACCCAACCCAGCAAGACTATGCTGGGGGACATGAGAATTGAACTCCGAACTTTAAGATTGGGAGGTGAGAGATTTGGCATTGACGTCCCACATGACTCAAGAATATTATATATATATATTTTTAATCTAAGTTTTCTGGATGAACATGGAGAAAAAATAGAGCTTGATCACTCCAACACATATTATCAAATCAATAACAATAAAGCATACAACTTAATCAGGTTTTAAAAAAAAAATCTCGCTAATTATAGGATATACACTGACCTGACTAGTTAAGTTGATATTACTACAATAATTACCAAGGAAAAAGCATCATGCCAATAATGAAAAAATCAGCTCAGTGAAGGGTGCCAAAAGCAATCAAATGGCAGTGTCAGAGAGATTTATAAAGTTTAAAGCATTTCAAAACATAGAGAATCAATGGGAAATCAAAGGCATATCATATAAACTGAGAGAATATGCCCCAAAACTCCCTGCAAGAGGCTAGTGGAGGGTTTATTAGTTGCAGCAGCAGATTACCGGGCAATCAACAAAGGACACATGTCTAAGAAGCTTCATCCTAGCATTCTCAAATCCAGGTACATCACACATAGGGTTATCTTCCTTTCCACTCCCATATGCCCTGCAAAAACAGCTTGGCCAGCATGTCAACAGCAAATAAAAGATTGCAACGAATGAATTAAACTCCAACATATATCATCTATCTTCAACAAACAACTCTACAAGTTATGGCACCAAAATCTAGCAAATTTAAGATTTCTGAAGAGACAATAAAAGGAGTCAGAGGCAAAGCAAAAAAAAGAACCAAAAGTCATATCATTACACGAGGGGATTATGAAAGTAAAATGAATAACATACTTATAGCACATAGGTCGTGGGCATTGTTCATCATCACATTTATATATCTTGGCATTAGCATAACCAAGCTTGATTGTAATATTACGCTCCAACTCATTCTTGAATCGTACAGTCTGCATACAAGATAAATATCACAACATTAAAGACTGAATCCAAATGACAGGCTCATATATGCTTCATCTAATTTCGGCAAGTATCATCCTACTAGCAATATCTTAGGGCTTGTTCGGCATTATTGTCAGTTTTCAGTTTTTGGTTTTATGAATATATAGAAGTCATATGATACAGGAGTATAATAAACTTAAAAACTCGTCATACTTATACTAAACATATCAATTCAATTTTGAAAACTAACAATAGAAAACTGGAAACTACTTTTTATGGTTTCCATAGTTTTGTTTTTGGTTTTAAAAAACTAGAAACTCAAAACCAAAAACGATAACGAACGAGTCCTAAAGATCAGTTTCTACTTTCCCTAACTACCGAGCATATAAAGAATGAGAGACAAAGGGTAAAAATGACCTGAACTCCAGATATAGCCTTCACAACTGTAGACTTTCCGTGAGCCACATGACCAATAGTTCCTACACATAATATGAAGAGAATTTTGGTAAAAAGAACCCAGTGCAATTTTCATAGTAGATTTCATTTGTGAGTAAACAAACGTATGAAGAATTTACCAATATTAATGGTGGCTTGACGAGAAATGACTTCAGGTGAAAGAGGATGTAGTTTATTCACATCCAACTTACTCAAGTCTTGTTCCATAAGACTTTTTCGAGCCATATTCAACTACCTACCATGCAATTACGTAAAAACATTATTCAACTACAAATAAAATAAAATAAAGTAAGATTGTTTAGAATATATCGAAACCCAAGGATCTACTGAAAAAAAAAAATCATAATTTTACTGCCACGTTACTTCTTTTCCCTCCTCATGATTTTCAGTTTCTAAGCACTCATCATCATCAATGACAACCCAAAAATTCCCCTTTACAATTACAATGCAAAAGCCAAAAAACAAAAAACAAAAAAAAAAAAAAAAAAAAAAACTATTATCATACAGATACTACGAAAATGGTAAAAACCTACAATCAAGAAGGAAAAAAAAAAAAAAACTAACTGATAAAAAAAGTGATGAAGACAAAGAAAGAAACAGAGATGATAAAAAAAAATATATAATATGTTGTCGATCTATTTCATCATAATGTATGACGATCAATCAAAATTTGATTTTTTTTTTAGTGAATAGAAAATTCAAAATTTTGGTGACATTATAATAGAACTGAACAGATCTTAAGAGAATTGGTGAGTGCAAAAAACGTAATTTAGATTGGAAAAAACAAAGAAAAAAAAGGTTTCAAACTCACCTTTTAATGAAAATGTGCTATTGATGTTGTAACTTGTAACTGGAATTCGACGAACAGACAATGATAGACGACGGCAGTGGTGAAACAGAGTTTGGCCTTTGGGCGTATCTCAATATATATTGGCGACGAAAATTTGGAGGAAAAAAAAAAACAAGAAATCGACAAAAAAATGCAAATAGAAAAACCTTTTATAATGTTAATATTAGGCGCCTAGCCCAAGCCCAAGCCCAAGCCCACATAGGTTTCCAACCCAAACCCACACTTAAGCGCCCAAGCTAACCCAAAAAAAAAAGATAAAAGGGAAAACATTAATCCATGAAACCAGAAAACGAAAAACCAAAAATGGCTTCAATGAATTCTCAACATACTCTCTCTACAGAAAATGAAAAACGGTGTATTAAATCTTGAATTCTCAACCTAAAATTTCGTAGTATTTGCATAGAATTTCTTCGCAAATCATCGCTGCATATTATTTCAGATTATCGTATCTTCTCATATCAAGTTTTGGAATTTCCAACTCAATCAAGGTATTTCCAGTTCAAAAACCCTAGAAAATTTGAGAAATCGGAAATTTACTTCGGAAACAAAACGAACAACGGAGAAAGCAGGATCTTCTTCAGTTGTCGTAACTATTGTCGCCATTGTTGAAAGCTTTTCTCACTTACAATTTCAACAGAGGAGAGAGAGAATAACGGCTATGGTAGAGTGAGAAACATTGAAACATTAATTTTAGATTCACTTGGCTTTTGCTTTCTTTCTCGGAATATTTAGTTTTATTTTTTCATGTTCATGTAAAATTATTAGAGTTGGAGTTGGAATGTTGACTTGGTAGTAGGTGGATTGGCTCATTAGTTTATATCGTGGGATTAGCAAAGGGTTGAGTAACTGGACTAGTCTAGCTTGTTTTTGGATATGGACGTATTGGCCTTGGTGATCAGGTGTATTTAATAAGCTATCATGACGTCTTTTGTGTTTTAATGTTTTTATGGCAGGAAATAATGTTGATGATGATTTTGATGTAAGCGGTAGTCTTTATTGGTGTTCAAAGGAAATCAATTGAGGAAATGTATGAATTATATTGTCTGCATTGCATTCCCGGACGTTGGGTTTTAGTATTTAGGGTTGGGAGGGGTGAACATGTCATCATTGAAGAAAGATCACATCCCTTAGCATTATCAAATGTGTAGGGTGTACAACAATCTTATCATGAGATGTGATGTTAATGAAGAGGCAAGGAAGATTGTGGAGAAGGGCTATATGCGTGATCTTGGTGCTATGGAGGCTTTGTTTTCTAACCTTGATGTTGCTGATTTAGAATATGATTCTGTACATCCCACTACAGTAAGTTCTTATGCTATCACTATTTTTTATCCTCTTCAGTGCAAAACCAAGGAAAGAAGTGTGAGGCCAAAGTCAGGGATTGAGAAAAGCAAAAATCAAGGCGACAAATCTACTGTTGTTTCTAATGCAGCAAAGGAGTTTGGCGCTTACACTCCTACTGCTAGATTGTTGTAGCTTCTTGAATGACTATAGTGGTCACATGATGATTTATGTTGGTGACACAATGGTTATTGTTGGTCACTTATTATTTTTTTAACATTTAGGAACCCACACATGTAATTGGAGTGACATTTTGTTAGTGATTATGGTAATAAATATATTTGGTTCTTTCCATTTCACATTTGAAGTTTCTCAGTTATTATTATATATTTTGTTATTTAATTTCTTAAATATTCAGTAAATAGATTAAAGTGGGCACCAATTAGCTTGAATTAGGTACCAAATGAATTTAAATAGTCACTTATTGAAATATATTAGATGTTCAGCTTTGTGTTTTTTAGTAACCAGCAAATGAATAGGTGACTAATTTGAACAAGCATCAAATGGATTAAAGTAGTCTCTAATTTGAAGAAATCTAAAGTCAACATGGAATAGTAACTAATTGGCATATCATGGTCTCTAATTGATATATAACAGTCGCTTAAGAACATAAAACTTACTGATCAACATAACTTGTAATTAGAACCTAAAGTTGAGTACCACTCAGCATAATTTTGCAAAATAACAAACTAGTGGTAATTGTTTTGTTTGTACTTCTACTAATTACATAAAGTTCTACTTTTGTTCAAAACTCGATTAATCATCATTGTTAGTAACCAAATTAGTTTTTGTTCAAACTACTTTCTTGGAGAGGATCTAGTTGTTCCGGATTGCTTCATAAGATAGTTTTGCTTCGGGGGAGATGGTTTTTACAGCTTTTGCAGAACTACAGTGGCTCTGTTAGGTACGTCTTTGTGTCTTTTCGATCTCCTGCAAAACGCTTGATTAGCTTCATCTGCTTGCTTGGCGGGAATTTGAGGTTGTTGTTTTTGTGGCTGTGGAATCAGATTATACAGCAAATTCATTTACAGTGAAAACCAAATGATTCAAAATGCTTACAAAAAAAAATAAAGTGGCTACCAAAGAACTTAAACCGGTCACATAAGGAAGAAGAAACTAGTTACTTGATGTAATAAACTCGCCGAAAATTAAGCATCTTTCAAATAACAAGAACCAAAATGACAATTCATTATGATAGCAGTAAGTATTGAATTTGAAACTTCTCACTGAACGGATGGAGAATTGAGTTAAAGTGGTCACAAATAAATCTAAACTGGTTACTAAATGAGTTAAAGTGATATTTAATGCCTCGTGATCCTTTTGGTTTTCCTCCGGACTAGGTTGTTGTTTTCTTCATACTGGTGCATTTTTTTGCATTCTAATTCTCCTAGCAATAAAAATTTGACACCCATGAAGGAAAACATCACCAGCCGACATTTGACTAAACTATTAAGCTTCAACTCACATAATCGGTTTTAAGTTGAAAAGTATTATCATATAGTAACTCACTTTGACGTCAAAATCAAGTGTAAAATTACTCAAGCAATTAACAATTATCACCAATTCTACTATCTGATCCTCCAATTAGGGCCACAACTATAAACAATATCATCACAACAATAGATGCTCCTACTTTTTGCTTAACAATTATAAACAAATACTTATTAAACAAAAGACTGCAAGACTACTCAACTCAATTATGAGTCAAATTCAACTAACAATCAACTAAATAATTCCAATGCCACGTCAATCAAACAACAGCAGCAGAAATAAAGGACATATCTGAAACTTAAAAACAAAATGCTTTGATGAATTTGATCAGAAGATATCAAACTAACAGAAATATACAGCTCAAAAAAAAACTTCGATAATCGAATTAAAATAATATCTTCCATCAATTCAATTCGATTCTAAGCTTATAAAAAAACCTAATTAACCAATCTCGTCGAATATAAAAGCGATAATCAAAACAATATTTTACAATTAGCTGAAACTTAGCTTCGAATTAGCATCTCTAAAACCCTAACTTGAGCAAATTTAACATATGCATGTAACTTGATGAAGGAACGAGCTAAGAACTCAAATTTTCACAATAAATCAGCTCAAAAATGCATAAAACAAGTAGTTTACTTACCTTTACAATTTTAAGGATTGAAATTCTTCAAAAATCGAGTGAAAATGTGCTTGAACGTCTGTTCGGTGCAGTCGTTGAATTTCGGAGCTTATCTCGTGAAATTCGGCATCCTTGTAATCGGAGAATCGAAATCGGAGAAGGTGATGATGGAGCTGCTATGGAGGATTTCCCTTGGCGGGAAAATTCCACCATTGAAGAGAATGAAGAGTGAAGAAAGGAGAGAGAAGCGCTCAAGAGAGACAGAGGAGAGATAAACGCTACTGTGTTTTTTTAATTTGCAATATGGGCTGATTAGCTCATATTGTTTGGACTTGGGCTTGCCTAATTATAATGTTATAATTAGGCGGTCTCTTGCAAGACGAGCTGACCATATACAACCTTCATTTTTTTTTCTTTTTGATTCCGAAAGAGCTACTGTACAATTTTATTTTATTTTAAAGTTTTGTAGAGTACTTTTCTTCATTTCTCTTTTGAAAAAAATCCACCTTAAATAACCCCAAAAAATATTAGTGATGTAGAGTATTAGTGATGTTGTGACGGTAAAAAATATAAGAGTTTGGATTAGTATGAGAACCATCCCAAAACTTGAAAATATAAATGGATTATTCAAATTAAATTTCCCTTTCTTAATTGGTTTTAGATACAAAAGATTGAGAATTTAATTGTCTGTTTGTACATCTATATTTTTCGAATACTTAAATAAGTAGTATAATTGCTAATGCATAAACAATTTCAATTTTTATTTATCTCAGGTTTTTTCAAAGTACCCCGAACCCACGTGGGTTAAATCCTGGATCCGCCGCTGATATTGGGAGAGGCGAGGATTTGGTGTCGAACTGCTTTTATTATTATACCCTACTTTTAGAAAAATAACTATAATTTCTCTAAATTTGGGTTTTTCTGAAAAAAACACAAATAAGTATTGTGAAGTAAAGAATTGTGATACAACTTCTCCAAATTTTGTTCTTTTTGTAAACAAAAAATACATATCGAAAGATTTTATATGTTTACGCACGCAACGCGTGCACATAAGACTAATATTTACCATAAACTAGCCCAGTTGAACAGGGAGTAAGATACTGCTATTTTAAATAGTATTAATACGACACTAAATAAAGAATAAGTAAAATAGTAAAATTATCAAAATGGATTATATGTATGTAAAAGTATTATTATTATTATAAGAGATTTAATCCTATAAAAAAAGATCAAATAAGAATGATTATATTGAAAAAATTGCAAATACACTACATAATTTGGTAAAGTTATACATCAACAAGTTATACTAACTGCGTTAAAATTGGTATGTGTAGTTTTGTTATGACTTAATACGAAAAACAAGCTATGCAACAACAAAAGGACGAAATGGATTGAGAAAAATACATCAAATCCCTATATAAACCCATCTAACAACTATAGTTAAAAGAATAAAAAGTAAAGCTATTAATTTTTAAAATCTTTATTTAGAACTAGAGATGCACATACAGGTTACTATTTCACATAGTATCAATTCGACAATAATTTATTAAATCAAATAAGTACGAGTTATAGTTTCACAACGAAATCATATCGTTTTCTTAGAGTCAATGGCGGAATTGTAGAGCCAAAAAAATAAACAAGTGGAAAAAAAAACTATTTTATATGTTTATTTTCTTTACTTTGTTATTATGTTGTTGGACCTTTTTTTTACATAATGTTTTTGCACTATTATGTGAATTGTAATAATATGACAATAACGTATCAAATAAAATAAGTGAAAAATAAACTAATTAAGGTTATTAGATATAAATACATAATTCAGCTTTCTATTTCGCACGCATCGCGTGCATATAAGGCTAGTAAAAGAAAACTACAACACCTACCACTCTATTATTTTAAAAATAAAAAGGGGAAACCCACTTAACAAATAGCAAAGCAATTGTCACTCATCCTTCGACTTTGCACACATAGCATTAGTTTTTTATGCACTCTATGCGTGCGGCAACATTTTCAGCATAACTATTGCTCAGTAATAAAACAAATTAAAAACGAAAGTTCTTACTGTAGGATTTATACTTTAAATATGTTATAGTTTAGCCAATAAAATATTAGGCTGGAGTACATAAAAATTATATTGCAAAATTTAGTATACAGACAAAAAGTTGCATTCGTATTTAGGTTAATACAATACGCGTGTATATATATCGCTAATAGTGCCATATCTCGAGTTACTTCCAACATGCAATTAACAATTTTCAAATTTATAACACCATCTAAAAAAACTATTAACCATATAATGTTTCATAAATTTTAGAAAGAAATGTATCTTTTTCTCTTAGTATACACCTTCAATAACCATATAATGTTTCACATAAATTTTAAAAAGAGGTCCACGACTCCGTAGTATGTGCAAATACGCATACACATCTCAAACAAACGTCCAAAAATTACCCAAACTCAAGCAAAAATTCACTCATTACCTTTTTTTTTTTTTTTTTTACAGGGATTTCATTCTTTAACTTTTCTCCACCCTTCTTTCTTTTTTCTTATTTAGCACACAAATTTTCAAGCTTCAATTTTTAGTTTATTACTCTTTTTTTTGGCTAATTTGTCCTCAATTATAGAAACTAGGTAGTCCACAAATGTTTGAAATTTAACCTTCTTGAGCTATGTGCTTGCTTCCAAAACTTCCATCTTTTTCTTTTCACAAGAAATTCAGCTTTGACTTTTGCACTTCAAAGGCAAGAAAATTCACACTATTTCTCATTTTTTTGGGTTTGAATATGAGTTGTCTCTGTAATAAGAATGCTGTGTATTTTTGTTATTGTCTATGGAATTAATTTTTGGCAAATGAATTTTTTTAGTTGATTGGATGTGAATTTAATTTGATTGATTCTTTCTATAGGCAAGTTTATGTGATTGACCGTTATATGAGTTGATTGGGTTTAATAGAGATTTGATTGATTTTTTTTTGGCAAGTTTATGGGTTTAATGAGTTGTTGTGGATAGGGGTGAAAGTTATTTGGATAAAATCCAAAATCCAATCCGAATTAGTAATCCGGATCGGATTCGAACTGTGTTCAGATTGAGATTTTTTTAAAAATTGGATTTTCGGATCGGATTCAATCTAGAGTATGAAAATTTTCGGATTGGAACGGATCGGATTCAACCTCTAATCGGCTTGGATTCGGATTGGAAACTTAAAATCCAAATTTTGTTCGGATCGGATTGGATTATGCCCTAATCCAAACCGTACACCGAACTTTCACCCCTAGTTGTGGAAGGGTGAATATGTAAATTGATAGGGGAACACCATTGCTCCTCCCTTGGCTTATATAATAGAGATGTATATAAACTATAAAGGATAGTTTCTTTTACTGTTACAACTTACACACTTTAGGCTCAAAGGTTATTTGGGCAGTTGGTGTTGGTCTTTGTCTGGATTGTCCCTTTGGTGGTGACAGTGGGCATCAAAATTTTGTACTATGCTACACTATTTCTTGTTTGACTTTGACCCGTTATATTCAAATATTGATTTTTATTAATTAATTTGAGATATTTATTAAAATTAACCTATTTTAAATAAATCATTTATTATTGGGTTAAGATCTCATAAGTTTAAGTTATACTCTTAAGGGGGTTCATGTTGATGAGGCCCAAGCAACAGGAGACTTGAAAATCCTAGATAAAAGAAAACTCTATAAAGATAGTTCTCCTCTTCATTTTTCAGGGAAAGAAAAAAGAAGACAAAATAGGAAGCTACTTCAGAGCTCCAAAGTTTCCTCCATAGTAAGTCAACCAACCAAGAAGAAGAACAAGCACCCAACGACGTCGTGTCGCTCCATTCTTGGTGATCATCATTGAACGAGATAAAAGCTCGAATGCCTTTAGTCAAGAAGAGCATACATGTTCGTGAGCAGGGATGACAATAGATCCTAGACTCGACCAGGATCCATGGACTATACCCATTTTTTTTGTCAAGGACCCACATCCACTAGGTTAAGAAATTCGAGACCCTTATTCAAATCCATTGGATATGTCTGTCTGGTGGGTCTTAGGTCCTAAATGGATCCAAAATGGGTCCCGAACTAATCAATCTAATTTTTAAAAATACCATCTATATAATCTTAAACCTATTAAAAGCAAGAAGTTATCCTCTTTTCCTTATGAACTAGTATTTTAGCCCTGACGATTCACCGGGTCAGTTATAATTATCAAATATATCATTATTCATAAATTTCATAATTGATTCTATTAGCTTTTCGTAATATACTGTCTAGTGCAAAATTGTAAATTGGACGTTATGACATGACAAGTTGTTAAAAGAAAAAAAAAACATCTAAGGAACTGGGGATAAGAATAACAATTTCAATGGAATTTGGGTAAGAGAATGTTATTATAGTACTTAATAAAAAGGATGAAATCAAAAGGCTTGTCTACATGCTTTTATACTTACATATAATTAAAAGACTTTATTATGTTTTATTTTGAAACATTAAGCATTGAAATTGTAATGAATTAGTGGTTAAACTCTCACATTTCATATCAAAGGTCATGTCTTTTAATATATTTCATCCATCCAATAACATAGTGCTTACATTCCATTTTAAGTGTCCCAATATATTGTGCCTACTTCATTTTATATTAATTTGTTCTGACTAAATTATCCTCAATTTTTACACAGACTTTCAAAAACATTCCAACCTTTCTTCCAAAATGTGTGCTTCTATTTATTACTTTGCACCATTCTAAAGAAAATTTATTGTTTTTTGATTTTTTTTGAAGGAAAAAGAAAATAAAGGGAGTAGTTCTAAGACAATTACTTCATTAATTAAAAAAAACCCAATTTTTTTTATTCTAAGGGCTACCATCATTTTTTCGATGGTGGTAAGCCCCCAATTCTTTTTTTTCTTCTATTTTTTATTGTTTTGTTATTAATAATATTCCATTATCTCGCTTTTTGAGAGTTTTCTACCTAATTTTTCTTCTTTCGTTTGATATTTTTCTGTTTTTTTTTCTAACAGTAGAATTAAAAAATGGGTGAAAATGGTGTAGGAGGATAAAATTGTCTGAAACTTAAACTGTAAGAGCAAGAATTATCAACTTTACCCCCTTTATAGAAATTCTCCATGTCTCTCTTCGCACCACAAATCTGAGCTGCAATGGCGCTTTTTGGCATGCGAGGTCTTGCAGTGTTCGTAATTGCCAGAACAGAGAGCAAGAGCGTTAAGAGCTCTGCAATATACGTACCAAATTCAAACACGAAAAGGTTAGGGTTTCATTTTGTAATCTTATTCTTCAGCTTTTTTCGATCTAAGTCTGTTTATGGTGATTTTAATGTGAAATGCTATTTTATTTGGTGTACAACACATATAACTTGAGCTCAATTTAGGAATTTGGTTATCGATTTTGTAAAATTTGGTCTGGTATAGTATTTGATGATATCGAATTTTGTTTTAGGGTTTGGCTGAATTGGAGAATTTTGATGTTTTAGTGAAAGTAAATTGGTCAACTCTCAACTTCAGACCATTCAGCCAGGTTTTTCTCTCTCTCAATTGTTGTCGCCATCCTTAGCTTCTTGAATTGTTGTTGCTGTGCTGGTTGTGCTAGTGCTCATTGTTGTCCCTGTTTTATGCATGCACTTTTGGCGATTCGCCACTGCACCAGCGAGCTGGTGGTGTTTCTGCTGCTGTTGTTGTATGCAGCTGCTATCGCTTCTTCATCTCTTTTGTTCAGCTTAGTCCCCTTTCTTTTGAGGGAAGGTAAACCTAAAGCATTCAAGTTTCACATTTATTGCTATGAATTGTTGTTGTTACCGTAACTGTAATTACATGTGATTTGCTATCCCAATACAATTGAATTAAAGGACGTTTTTTAATTATTGTAGAGTATGGATGATCCTAAGCCAGTTGCATCGGAATTGGAGGAGAAGAATGCATTGGCTCTTGCTATTGTTCCAATTGGTAATTTTCATGTTTGATTTGGACACATACGATATATTCCATTCTTGTATAGTGTAATTTTAGTAGTTAGACCTTAAGAATGGAAACAAAGTTATACTTCATGTCGGAATCCACTAGACTTGATTGTCGTATAATAGGTGAGCCTATTAAGTGAAATGAAAGGCATGTATCAATCCGGGTTTGGTTGCTTTGCCTACTTCAAGAAGTTTATTCTAAGTTGAGTGATTGAGTGTTAGCTTTGGAGTAACATATTTCTTTCTTTAGGTGCAGATGAGGTATAATAAGAAACAACAAGTTTGTTTCATTTTGTTCTTGATGTATAATATAGCGTTCAACCAAAACCTTAATAATAATAATTTTTAACTTGCTTATTTGTTCAATTACCAGTGTTGTCATACGGCTCTTCATTACACTTGATCTTTGTCTAGGTAATTTTCTGATATTAGATGCAATCTTTTTCTATATATGAAAAGTACATACAGTAACATAATTGCTGCTTGGTTATGTAAAAGTAGTGCAGATGTAGCACGTCCTAGGCTGCATGTTTCAGTCTTTAGAACATGGTATGGGTAAATTAGGCAACACTGATCTAGAGTAATAATCTGTAAAAGTGCTGCTTTTTTAATTTGTTTGGTATCTTTTAAGAAGCAGATGATTCATCTCCAGTCTCCACATTCAATTTATAATTTATTTATAATTTAAATAAACACTGATAAGGAAGCTCCAGGCTGGATGATGTATGTTATAGTGCCCTCTTCTTGACTTCTTATGTGGAGCTTGGTTCATTAAAGAATGAGATCTATGTTATACTGTTGTGGAATCCTTCTCGTACATCAGCTTGGTTTCTTAAATTCCTCACTTGTGAATTATTATTGTTATTTTATGAATCGTATATTTACTCCATGCATGGTAAAATTAGCTCTAAAAGCAAATTCGGAACTGCTTTTCATATATTGTGGAACCAGTACATGGTATCGTAAAAATGGATTGCAGCCTCTTCTCGTGTTTTACCAGGCAGTTCCCTAGATGACTAGAGATACAATAGACGATTGTGTAAATTTGTTGTACTTTTTTCAATACTTATTTTTCAATTTTTTCTCTGTTTTTGCAGCAACAGTCAAAAGAGAGACATACATCAAACGATGCAGCCAATATTCGACGCTAAAAAGTTTTTCAATCTACCTTAGGAGCTGCATTTTTCTCGTATAACAAGTGAGTTTGTTATAATATGCTGTAACTAAGCGTCTGAATAATTTCTATTGCTTGATTTGAAACCTTGCATTGTGATGGAAACCGAATAGAGAAGAAGGAGAGACAATGGAAGCCGTTTTACGAATTAAATTTATTTATCTGTCTTGACTATAAAGTATAAAATGTAAGTGTCACGAAATTAAGTCATTAGGGAAGCATGTTTTATCATACACATTGATGCAACATTACAGAAGTCGTGGTCAAGAAATACCATTTAGATTGCAGTTACGGGAAAGGATGAAGGAACCGAAAGGCTGTTCCAGACTAACTTAGAGTTGGGGTTTTACTGCAACCTGAGATACCTTAACTGTCTGAAAAGTATGCAAGGCAGAAAGTTAATCTAACAAGTGTAGGAGGAGGTATTTTTGCTTTGGCTAAGGATTGTTCCGAGTTTCTTTTTGAACAAGAACATTTTTATTCTTATACTCTTTAACTTCAGTATGTCTAATATATCTGATGATTATATTGAGGAACAAATAGCACCCAATATGCTATTTGCATGTGTTCCTAGCAAGCACCCCAATTTTTTTTGTAAAGGTGACAATTACGCTAATTATATCTGCATTGTATGCGTCGCTAGAACTTATTTTGATGGAAGAATTTTTTTAATCTTTGTTAGGTTTTTGGTTATTGACAAAAGATTAGGAGGGAATAGAAGAGACAATGTGAGAATTGAGAATTTATAGAGAGAATGAAGAGGGCTTATATTATTTCTTAATTGACAACTTACAACAAATCTAAAAAGCTTATATAGTTAGGTTATACTTCCTCCATTTTTACTACTTGCAACATAGTTGCTCGGCAGTCAATTTAAGGAGGAGATTAGAGAAGGTAAACGAATAAATTATGTGCATTACTATTTACCGCCCGTATTTACTAAAAATCGTCCGTATTTTTTTCTTAAATACTCCTAAACTACCCCTACAAATACTTAACCCCATCATCTCTCACTCTCACACTCACTCACACTCCCTCTCACTCCTCACTCCTCACTTATCACTCATTCCCACCATAGCCACCACCAACATAGCCACCACCAACATAGCCACCACCACCGCAACCACCACCACACCGACAACCACCAACAAACCGGCGACCACCACACCGGAGCGCACCACATCGGGCGCACACCACCACACGGAGACCACCGCGCCGCACACCACCATACCGACGACCGGTACACAGGAACTACACCACTACACCGGGAGAGCACCACCGCGAAGCACACCACCGTGAAGCACACCACCGTGAGACCCGGATCCGCGTGACATAAGTCGACCACCACCACCACAACTCGTCGGAAAAAGCATGGGCCCAAGGAAGAAGGCAAAGCGAATCGCTATTAACCGTCCGTATTTACTTGAAACCGTCCGTATTTTTTTCTTTAAATACCCCCCATTCCCCTCCCCCTTTCACCTCACTCTACTATCTCAACTCTCATCAAACTTCATCCCTCTTTCTACCATTAAGCACTAACACCACCACCACCTTCCGAACACCACCACTGGACCACCACCACCGTACAACCACCACCGGCGCACCACCTTCAACGAACCAACTTAGCACATTGACCAAAACCACCGGGGTACTAACAACACCGGAGCACAACCTCCGCCACCGACGAACCACCGGAAATGTCCGAGGAATAACTCTCAACGTCGCCGGAACGAAATGTGGTAAGTTTTAGATTTTTTTTTTATATATAACGCCGCCTGAATTTTTTTTTTTGCACCACCACAGCAGGGTAACGGATGAAAAATCCGTTACCCCAATGGAGGCAACGGATTTTTCATCCGTTGCCTCCATTGGGGTAACGGATTTTTCATCCGTTACCTTGCTCTGGTGGCGCAAAAATTTTTTTTTTTTTAGTTAATATTTGTTGATATTTTATTCAAATAATTAGTATTAGTATTGAAAAAAAACATTTACTAGTTAATATTTGATTTTCCGTGATAATTAGTATTGATTTTGTAATTAGCGAATAATAGTACATCCGTTTCTGTTAATTTTGTTAATGAATATTTAGTTAATATTTGTTGAAATTTTATTGAAATATATATGCATATTATTGTAATTATTTTCATAATAAGTAGTAATTTTATAATAGTCGTTGCACAAATTTATTTATGAATGGTTGTTATTAAGTTTTCGAAATTGAATATGTAGTTAATACTAATAGTTGTGATTGGTAAATAAATAATAATGATTATTAGTTACGATAAGTAATTAAATAATAGTGATTAATATTATTGATTATATGTTGTCTAAATGGAAAAATGTTAAACATTATAGGTTTATTTGTCGGATTTTGGGGGTGATTATATAGATTATAATCACATGTTTTATAATAAAACACTATGGACTGAGAAAAAGGAACTACAAGATTGGGTTAAGACAAGGGCACATGAAATCGAATTTGTGATGGTTATTATGTCAAATCATAAACACGATCTTAGTGGTCGACCATATGTATATATGAAATGTAACCGGGACGCACCATATCGGGGTGAAGGTAGGGATCTTAGTGTAGCAGAACGTGTAGCTACAAAGACAAAAGCATGTGGATGTAGAGCCGGAGTTAAGGTTGAGTATTTGGAGTACCTAGATCGAACTGGATGGGTGATCAAAGCAAAACGGGGGATTAGGGGCATGCACAAACAAGAGTTCATTCATTACCGTGAGGGCCACCGACCCATCAGCGGCCTTAGTCCGACGGCAAAGGTTTTCGCTCGCGATATGATAAAGTCGCACGTTAGGCCTGCTAGTATCATAAAAGCTGTGAATGAAAAATTTCCCAATGATCATCCAAATATGAGACACTTTTACAACATGAAGGAAAAGGATAGAAGGGAAGCAATGGATGGTTGAGACGTGATGCAACACTTCCTTCACCTTGCTCGAGAGAGCGGCTACCTTCATTGGATTAGGCAAGACGAGGAGACAAATGCAATGACTGCGGCATTCATGGTGGACCCTCGTTCGGCAAATATCCTCCGCACTTATCCGCTTGTTGTTGGTATGGATGCAACATATAAAACCAACAAATATAACATGCCTTTTCTAGAGCTCATTGGGATGACGCCTTGTAACAAGAATTTTATGGTTGGGTATGCTCTGATGGCCAACGAAACAGCTGATAGTTATAATTGAGTGTTGGACAAGTTTAGGTTGCTTATTGGAGTGAATGTTGTCCCTGTTACTCTCATTACCGACCGTGATTTGGGCCTTATGAAAGCGATCCGGGAAGTGTTTCCTAACTCTGCACATTTGCTATGTAGATGGCATATCAACAAAGATGTGCAGGCTAGAGTGAGTAACATCATGGGCAACACCGATGCGGGTCCGAGATTCGTGAGCCGAACTTGGTATCGAATAGTCAACGCGACCGACGAGAGGAGTTATGAGGCCGAGGTTGAGAATATGAGAAATGTTTACAGAAAGTGGCCTAATTTAATCCAATACGTTGAAACAACTTGGCTTGTGTACAAAGAGAAGTTTGTGCGGGCATGGACGGACAATGTACTTCATCTTGGGAACACGTGCACTAGCCGAGTTGAAAGTGCACACTCTGCACTTAAGTCTTGGGTTTTTAGTAGCACAATGTGTTGGACACCATCTTTTCTATTGCTCACAAGTGAGATAGAAAATCAGGTGAAGAAGGTTGAGAATGATTTGGAGGAAGGTCGGCGTCGGCACGAAATCTTGTACATGACTCGTGCTTTGTATCGCTTAAATGGTAGAGTCTCGCATTGCTTCGTAGAACTCTTCTTGCGGGAGGAAAATCGTATGCGGGAGTTAGCCTATGAGGTATATCAGCGTTGCGGTTGCTCGTTGAGAACCACACATGCCATCCCCTGTGCATGCGCCATACGCAGACGATTGGAGGCGAAAGAGAGTCTGTACGTGACAGACTTACATCCTTATTGGACTACTTTGATCATTGGTGATGGTGTTAACAACCCTGTGTTTGTATCCGAGGCGACACGGGATTCTCGGTACTTCTTAGAGTTGGTTGAGCGGGTTCAAAGTAGTGATCCCGCCGTATTGCGGAGCGCTACCGGGTTCTAGAGGAACATGTGCGTAATCCTAGTGATTCGACTTTTGAGCCCGAGATTGTCGAGAACCCCAAAGGGAGACCACGACGAAAGAATCACCCGAGTACAAAACGAAAGAAGAGTGGTTTTGAGCACACATCCAGTTCGTCTTCAAAGAGAAGCAGATCTGTAGGTTCAGTTATGAGCTTGTCAACTTCTACAGGTAATATGTTTGTTAATTGTATGTATTGATTATTTATAACTTTAATTTGCTACGTACGGATAATTTTAATGGTGAATAATTTGATTGTTGTAGGTCGGGAAAGCGTGGATGGAGAAGAGGGTTCTAGTGGATTTCCATCTTATCGCAAGGTTCCTGCGATTGCTGGGCCATTCATTACTAGATGGACGAATGTCCCAAGCGGACAGAATCTTGTGGATTTCGAGCTTGCAGATTGTTTTTTTAGGGAGTGAAGGCCATTGGGGTTTTGTCCGCCAAAATATGGCAAATGAGATTACTGCTCATCGGGATGTTTACACACGTATTTACTATGATGGGATAGACGCAGCAATCAGGCGCATTACTTGAAGTAGGGGGCCAGCATCTGAGGCTCATTGGATTGTTACTTCGCAAGACTTGTTTCCTATTGCCCAGATGTTCAATGCCTCAGTCATTTTGGTACGACTGGGCCCAGAGGGACAACTATATTCATGTATCACTGTCCTTCCTTGGCGTGCTTCTGAATACACAATGGGTCCAACTAACGAACTCGTGATGGCACATCTTGGTACCTTTCAGCATTATATTAGACTCGAGTTACTTCCCGGATCACCCGTACCACCAATTCATAACTTATGGCATAACATGCATGAAGATAATGTTGATGGTTGGGATCAGTTGTATGGTGTGAGACGCGCTTTATGGGAAGAGTTACTCTCTACTTAGTATATAGTATATAATGAGATCTATTCATTGTAATATTTTATGTATTCTATTTGATAATCGCATTTGTAATGATTAGTATTATTTGATAATCGCATTTATAATGATTAGTATAAGTTGATATGATATTAATATATAATGTTGGATTATAATAAGTTGCAATGATTCAAAGTGAAATAATAAGTTGCAATTCATTATAATGTTTTATGTATGCTACTTGGTAACTATTAGTCAATGTTTTGTAATGATTAGTATAAGTTGATATGATATTAATATATAGTGTTGGATCATAATAAGTTGCTATGATTGAAACTGAAATAATAAATTGCATCATAAAACCACAGTTATAGTCCGTAACAAAATATTATCCGGATAAAACGTAACTATATAATACACCCGTACATAAAACATGGAATGAAAACACTGATATGAACTAGTACATGTGATGATCATGCGCATCCTCATCAGGGTTCCGTGCCCGAAGAAGTGTTTGGTCGCTAGTCATTGTGCCGATCCTCCGTCAAAGCTCTCGTGGCGTCAAAATGTGGGGCCATCCACTTCAAAAAGTCAATTAGTTATGTTATGTTATGTTATGAATCAATAATTTAACAACGAAATGCTAAACATAGAATAATTAAAATTGCATACGTAGTGGGTGTTTGTAGTGTTGGGTCGGGCCGGAAGATGCGTCCTATGCAACGCGATAAGGGTAGGATGAGAATATGTACAATACCCAATCCATGTACTCCCTCGAACACTAGCCCCGGGACGACAACCCGTCTCAATCGTGATACATTGAGACCCCCGAATATGGCGTGAAACGTTGCCATGTAGACTACTCTTGATCTCGGGAACCGAACCTCATACTTCTTCGGATTTCTCGGTCCGTATGCAAAATCGAGTGAAGAGAGGGGAAGGAATGACCCGAGCATAACCCAATTGTCGCGAATACACGATGCGGGTTGTACGGCTCAATGATACCTCGATAACGTATGAAACCGAGACATACAACGTCCTCGGAATCATGGCGGCTGGTCATCCCCATATGGCATCCACATGACTTGAAATAGGATAAATGTAATAATTTGATTAGTCTAATGTAGTAGTAATATATGACAACATAATAATATATATTTTATTAATGCAATAAATTTTCGTATCTCCAAACCACGGAGGGTGTCCAAGCGTCTGCGAATGGACTCGGTCGGACGAACTCCCTTGCCGACGAGGTGGTAATCCCAGCACTCGTGCCCGGGGATCATGATCACTGAAGCCTAGCCCATCTCGACGGGTCGGAAACATGGGAAATACTCGTATATCCAAAGGCCTTTGGAGGAGCGTGAGACACCCGACAAACTGTTTGCTCTCCGCTCTACTCTCGCCACCCCCAGGCGACGATATAGGTACGCCAGCAACGTTGAGCCCCAAGTGAGTAAGTATGAACTGAATCGAGGTCATCCGAATTTCACTAATGTTATGGGGCATGAGGCGGGAACCACTCTTATCAGTACGAGGGTACACCTAAAAGTCGGGGAGCATCCATGCGCGATAGTTGTGAGATTACTGGACGACTTCATTCCACCCCACGAGCACGCCGCCATCGGTTTTCAAAAC